>CAJVGC010000589.1:19764810-19938593 GCA_910822075.1 Senecio squalidus
AAATGAAAAAGAAATGAAAAATCATGAAAGCAAGAATAGACTATTGGAAATATATGAAAACCTCTACTACGGAAAATGTTAAATGCATAAAATTGTTACTCTATTTTCTTATTTCCAAGTACATATTTATTATTTAGTGAGAAGATTTCTCATACATTGGTTTTTACTATTATTTTTTCTTTAATCTATAAATCAAATTACTAACATGAATGATGAGTATAGGAACTAATTGCAACCATAGTTGATAATTCAATTGCATTATATTGGTTAAAATTTGATAAAATGGTATAATTCGTAACATTGTGAATATATAGTTATGTATAACGTATATATGTTATAATGCTAAAACATGTCATGTTATGGAAGAAAACTAATACTTACATAAATAACATACGGAGTACTAGTTTAACATTACATAAATTTAGTACTATAAAATAATTTTTAATATAATATTATATATATATATATATATATATATATATATATATATATATATATATATATATCTTTAGAAAAGTCATACTTTAGATGCGATTATTCTCTAGTAGCAAAGTCTATTTCAAACAAACTTCAATCATTCATTTATCACATGCATTTTCCTGAATCAACTCTTTCCAAACAAAAATTCAGATTAGTAGAATATAATACTTTAATAGTAAATAGTGCAATTATTATGATTAAAAGGTATAAATGTGTAAATAATAATATGTATGTGTTATAATCTAAAGCAACCATTAGGCTACCTCCTGTTCTCCGGAGGATACAAAATGATATTTTAAGAATGTTCATAAATTATGAAAAGGTTCTTATTTTGTGAATTAGTGTTTTTATATTTTTGTGACATAGAAAAATTCCATGACTATAAAAACTAGTGTATAGCTTTATAGATATTAAAAGCTTTTGAAAATATTATTTATGATGTTCGAAAAGTTCATATAGGTTTATAATAAAATTGTGAAAAATTATAAATTTATTAATGTTTAACTTTTTTTTTTTCTTTTTGTGTGTGGGTGTCCTAAAAGTACCCATAATACACATTGTCATATCGGCTTTTGGGTTAGAAGATTTGGATTAACATGTTGGCGGATTGAAAATATGCAATTTGGACCTAACTCATTATGAAATAAGGTCGCAAATCTCAACCCTAACCTAAAACCTATCAACCTAAACCTGACCTTGTAACATGATTAATAAATTAGTCAATCAATCGTCGTGTTAACATGTCGGTTTCCAGTAAATGTATTTCAATTTAACCTATTTCAAAATAAGATTCTATCAATAAATTTATATTATCATATCCAGGAGATTAAAAAACCCAATGCAAATGGTAATAAAACTAAAAAACAACCGTCTGTTCGAGTACAAAAACAAAATAGGGAAAGTCGGGGAGATTATTCTTGTAAGTATATGACTTATTATTATTATTATTATTATTTATTATATATATATATACTTAATAAAATTTATTTAAAAATTTCGGGTTATAAGGTCGACCCAGTTTTTTAAATGACTAACCCAAACCTAACCTGCAAAACATCAGCTTGTCAGGTCGACATGTCAAGATTATAAACCTAACCTATTTACTTTTCGTGTCGACTTCGGATCGAGTTTCAGGTCATCTCGAGTATTGACATACCAAAATATCATCTTTTCAAATTTACTTCCTACTCGTATAAGTTTAACTAAGTCCGTAACTAGGTTACACTTATTTTTTATTTTTTTTTATCTTAAATATTTTATAACTAATCTTAATTTAAATATTTTAAAACAACTATAGAACTCTTTGACATTTGATATACATAATAAATATCTCTTGGCATGAAGTCTACACTAATATAATACGTAACGCTGGTCTCTGATTAGGTTCTTTATCACATAGTATTACATACGTACTGTAATCTGACTTTTAATATTCGTGAACCCTATTTTAACCTGCCCTTAAGTGTATCCTTGTATACTGTTGGGATAGGATAGTTACTATGTTAGGACGAACCATGCCTTCGTCCAGTCAACCACCGAAAGGGATAAAACATAGAAAATCAGGAGTCACGGAGGGACGAATGGCAGCATTAATTACGGACAAGACAACTGATGACAGCATTTAATGAAGAAGAGCGTGGGAGACAAGACGCCGTCCACGCGCCTCTGCATTTAATAACCATCACAGTCAGTTGACTGAAGTGGAGGAAAGGTAGCCACGTCGTTGACACATATGAGGGGACAGATGGGGCGGACCGGTCCTAAGATATTATCCGGAGGGTAATGACCGAAGACTTACTATATAAGGGGGAGTCCAAGGAATTGAAGAGGGTCGGCTAATTCTCGTAACACACCTAGTACTAATCATTTAACTGATTGTAGTAGGAACATTCTTTATATTCAATATTCAATCATTTATATCATTAAATGTTTGGTCAATCTATTTAACATTACATCAGGTTCTTTACTATTATCCCCACCCTTCGTCTGGAGCCGGACGAAGGGTCTAGAGTGGTAAAATTTACTTTAACATTGGCGCCATCCGTGGGACTCCTGTCGTTTATCAACGATAGATTCTGGAAAAACACGGGGAAAATGCCTTTAGATCAGCAGAAGGAAAACCCCACCTGGACAGTTATCCAAGAATCTGTTGGAGACACAGGGCCACCCCCGACATTCACCTCAGAAGCGGACGAACTAGCAAGCCTAGGTACACTTAAATCTCATCATTTTTGCATACCCAGTAAAGATGTCAGTCGGAGGAGGAAGGAGATGTTCGTGACACCCACGAAAGAGATCGAGCCAAGAAAATACACACGCCGGATTGAAGACGCAGAGAGGGGAACATTACAGGATAACAGGACCAACCGAAATGTTCACATGATAAGGAAAGACCTGCTATCCCTAAAAAGAAAAGAGCCCGATCCTGCATGGATGAACCAGGAAATAGCCTTTCCCCCCAAAAGCGAATGTTGCCCTACCTGGGATCCCATCATAGTGGAAGGACAAATAGGTGACATCATCGTCCCAAAAGTATACGTAGACACGGGGAGCTCCACGGAGGTTATTTACGAGCACTTCTTTCGACAACTGGGGAAGTCTATCCAAGCACGCATTAGAAGGTCTGAATCAGCACTCCAAGGTTTCAGTAACGAGATGATGTGGCCGCTGGGAGAGATAACACTCCCTCTAACCCTAGGAAACTATCCACGTGTGAGGACCGAATGGATGAACTTCGCGGTGATTCAGGCACCGGCCCCCTTCGATATCATCCTCGGAAGACCAGGATTATACCAGTTAGGAGCCGTTCCTTCCCCGTTCCATGGGCTGGTGAAGTTCCCCACTCCCCATGGCGTCGCAACAGTTCGTACCAAAAGACAGGGAAAAAGGTGGTGCGCCACGGCTGAAAGAACAGATAAATCACCAGCGATACACCATGATCCGGAGGACAAACTCGTCATCAACCCAAAATACCCGGAACAGACCATAGCCATAGGATCACACTTATCCAGACCTTGTAAGGAAAAATTATTCACACTGCTCTACAACAACATGGATGTATTTGCATGGACACCGTCTGATATGACAGGGGTACCAAGGAGCATTGCCGAACACCGGTTAAAAACTTATCCCAGTGTGGAGCCGGTAAAACAGAAAAAGAGGGGAATGGCCCCGGAGCGTAACAAAGTCATAAAAGAGGAGGTGAATAAGTTAACGGAGGCGGGAATCCTACGAGAAGCGAGATACCAGACATGGGTGGCAAACCCAGTTCTTGTAGAGAAAAGTGACCACTCCTGGAGAATGTGTATTGATTTCAAGAATATCAACAAAGCTTGCCCAAAAGACAACTACCCACTACCGGAAATAGATTGGAAGATCGATTCTCTAATGGGATACAAATACAAATGCTTCCTGGACGCCTACAAGGGCTATCATCAGATACAAATGGCACCTGAAGATGAGGATAAGACGGCCTTTTATACGGATTTTGGCATATTCTGTTACAGGAAAATGCCCTTTGGATTGAAAAATGCTGGAGCCACCTATCAAAGGTTGATCGACAAAACCTTTGAAGCCCAAATTGGTAGAAATCTGGAGGCATATGTTGATGATCTCGTCATTAAGAGTCATAAGGAGGAAGACATGATTGGTGACATTGAGGAGACCTTTCAAAAGCTGAGAAGTATCAACATGAAACTAAACCCTAGGAAATGTACGTTCGGCGTGGTGGAGGGGAAGTTTCTGGGACATGTGATAACCGAAAGGGGTATCAAGGCCTGTCCTGACAAGGTAAAAGCGATTACAGAAATGAAATCCCCGGCGACGTTGGGAGAGGTCCAATGCCTCAACGGCAGGCTGGTGGGCTTGAGCCGATACCTCTCAAAATCGGCCGAACGGTCACTCCCCTTTTTCAAAGCGCTAAAGAAAAGCATTAATGTGACTGATTTTATTTGGACGGCTGAGGCCGAAGATGCCTTTCAAGAGCTAAAAAGATATTTGACTCGTCTACCAGCTCTGGTAGCCCCAACGGAAGGAAAGGAACTATTTGTGTATCTAGCAGCCTCCGATAATACTGTGAGCGCTGTCCTGATCACAGAGGAAAAGGGAAAGCAGACTCCCGTCTATTTCGTGAGCAAAGCCCTGAGGGCTGCCGAGCTAAATTACCCACCCATGGAAAAACTGGCATTGGCTCTAATTTACACGGCTCGGCGCTTACCCCGATACTTCCAGGCATACCCAATAATAGTGATGACCGAGTTACCTATTAAAAACATACTGGCGACACCGGAGAGGTCGGGAAGGTTGGCAAAATGGGCTATAGAGTTGGGAGCCTACGCGATCGAATATAGACCAAGGCAGGCCATGAAAGGACAGGTGCTAGCAGATTTTATTGCCGAGGTACCGATACCGCCTCCCCCACCTATGAGCGTTAGGGAGGGAAAGTTGACAATACCACCCTGTCCGGCACCAAAGGGTGAAGTATGGTTTTTATACACTGATGGGGCATCTAGCAGTTCAGGATCAGGGGCAGGTATGATCCTGGTTAGTCCTACGGGAGAAGAATTCACCTACGCACTCAAGCTCTCCTTCGACAGCACCAACAATGAGGCCGAATATGAGGCTTTGTTAGCAGGCCTACGAATAGCAATCAGGATGAAGATATTGGACCTTGAGGCAAGAGTGGACTCGGCACTCGTGGCTAATCAAGTAAAGGGGAATTTTGAGGCCAAGGACGAAAACATGGCAAAATACAAGGCTTTAGTGGTTGCCCTTGTACAGAGCTTCAGGTACTTTAACATTCGGCAAATCCCAAGGGAGGAAAACACAAAAGCTGATGCCGCTAGTAAAATAGCATCGGTAGCCCATACGGAGAAGCAGAAGAAGATCCTGGTAGAAGTTTTAAATCGCAGAAGCACGGAAGTAGAGGTGGTGGGAGCGATAGTAGAAGACACTGATCCAAATTGGATGACCCCCATCATCCACTGTCTAAGGACAGGGGAAGAGCCCACTGACAAGAAGGAGGCAAGAAAGCTAAGAATGAAACTCCCTATGTACGTGTTAGTCGAGGGGACACTATACAAAAAGGCTTTCCTTATGCCCCTACTTAGATGTGTAGGTCCGAAGGAGGCCAACTATGTGATCAGAGAAGTCCACGAAGGGGCCTGCGGTATGCATTCGGGTCCTCGAACCGTAGTATCTAAAATAATCAACCTAGGGTACTATTGGCCTTCCATGCATAGAGATGCCACCGAGGAGATACAGAAATGCCAAAGTTGCCAAAGATATGCTTCGGTTCCCAGACATCCAAAAAACGACCTGATCTCAGTCACGTCAGCTTGGCCCTTTCACCAGTGGGGCATAGACATTGTGGGACCTTTCCCACTCTCCCCAGGAGGAGTTAAATTCCTGCTGGTGGCCATAGATTACTTCACCAAGTGGATAGAAGCCAAGCCATTAGCCACCATTTCCGGGGTCCAGGTGAAGAAGTTTGTTTGGGACAACATTGTATGCCGATTTGGCTTGCCAGGGATTATTATCTCAGATAACGGAAAGCAATTTGCGGAAAACCCATTCAAAGAATGGTGCAAAGAGATGAGGATCCAACAGAACTTCACTTCAGTCGCTCACCCACAGGCCAATGGCCAAGTGGAGCGGGCCAATCGAAGTTTGGTCGAAGGGATAAAAACCAGGTTAGATAGAGAGGGGGGCAAATGGCTAGATCAGTTGTCACACGTGCTATGGGCACATCGCACCATGACAAAAACAAGCAACGGTGAGACACCTTTTAGCCTTGCATACGGAACAGAAGCCATTATCCCAGCGGAAATCGGGATGCCAACGGCCAGAACAGGCACGCATTCTGTCGAAGAGAATGATAGAGAGCTTCGTCTCAATCTTGACTTAGTTGAAGAAAGAAGGGAAATTGCAGCAATACGCGAAGAAAAATACAAGAGACAGGTGGAAGGATATTACAACAAGCGGGTAAACCCCAAGGCTTTCAGGGTGGGAGAGTTGGTTCTTCGGAACAATGAAGCAAGTAGGCAGGAAGACACTGGAAAGCTAGGCCCAACATGGGAAGGACCTTACAAGATCAAAAAGATCCTTGGAAATGGATCCTATGAATTGGAAGGGACAGAAGGAAAGGCCATCCCACGAACGTGGCATGGAGGCCTGCTGAGAAAATGTTACGTCTAGTATAGTAAAAGGAAATTTCCTTTATTATGATGTAATGATTGTAACCCCAGATGTTACATAAAATATATACCGACTCTCGAAAAGAGACGGAGATTTTCACATCCACTAGTCTGAACGTATATCCTAGTGAAGATACAAAAAAAAAAAAAAAAGAGTCTAAGTGCTCTTCTGGGAGGGACGCTTCCCAGCTCAATAAACAAACACATATATAAAAGAAAAAGTATAAAGGAGGAAAGAAGTAATCAACAGGAAAATTAAAAGGAAAATGCGTACATTAACGCCACTACGATTAAAAGTCATGATTATACAAACAGAGTTCCAAGGGACCAAATGCCCCCCATCACAAAAACAAATTTAAACATTACACCAACTAACAGAGGTTATTCAGCAAGGGGAGCCGCTGGTTCGATCTTCAATAAGTCCTCCACCGAAAGATTAACATCCTGGCCAAGGGCTCCCAGATAAGGAAAGGAGAGATGCTTCAAACGGTCAAGGGCCTCATCTAATTTGGCATCAACCGTCTGATCAAAGTTAGGAGTACCTGACATGGGAAGACTCCTTTGCGCCTGCCGAAAGCCATTACGTACTCCAGAAGCATACCCAGCATTGGTATACAGAGTAGCAATTTCACCGTACGGGGCGTTAAATTCGTGACTTTGATGGAGCTTCTCGACAAAGGCCTTCACTCCATCCGTAAGTAGCCATGCCACCTTCCCACCCAACTCATCCTTCTCAACTGAAAGCTGCTCACACTTACCCCCTAAGGCAGAATTTTCGGCCACAAGCCTTTGGTTTTCACGCTCAAGAGCAGCCTTCTCAACAGTCAAGCTTTCAACCATGGCCTCCGCCGCAGCCTTTTCACCATCAAAAGCTGCCCTATCGGCCGCCAACCTTTCACCAGCTAAACTTACCTCAGTCCTCTCAGACAACAGTTCCTCATTCTGGGTTTCCAAACTTTTCACTTTTTCAATTAGTCCCTCCCATTCAGCAAGAGGCAACGACTTCATCCCAGGATCTACAGGTGGTAAAGGCTGAACCCTCACAAGATCACTATTGGTACGCTCCAAGTCACGAAGGTGCCTCTGAAGGCCTCTAACTTTCCTCTGAGCCTTGAAAGACTTTTCCAACCAGAGACTGGCCCTTCGGAGCTGAGCCCTAACACGTCTCCGGAGTTTGACACTCTCTTCCTCCGACTTCTTAACTTTCGCCTTCGCAGCTGACAAACGCCCATCTTTCTTAACAAGCGACCTCTCAAACTTGGCAACGGTACCACTGGAAGCCTGGTAACGTCCACGGACTTCCGTACCAGCCACTGCCAATTGGGCAAGCAACACGTTATAATTATTAATCAAGGTCTCCTCCGGGAGACTCCTCCAGCGATGAGCCTCAACTGGGGTAGCAAAATGGTCCAGCATATCTTGACAAACCTCGGGATCACTCATCCCGCTACCACACTTGGCTCTCCACCCGGCCACATAAAGATTTGATAAGGGATCATCCCTGTCATCTGTTGAATGAGGAGTAAAGGAGCCTCCGGCCTCGGTCAATATAGCCCCCCTAGGAACACTTTCTCCCTCATCTACGTTCTTCCCCCGGTCACTGAGAGGGGCAGGTTCCTGCGCTCTAGGCCCGCCGGAAGAAGAGATAGCAAGGGGATGAGAACCGGAAGCATGGAGAATGGGTGGAGCATCTAGAGAAGGCGTGGCACTGTGAGAAGGGGCCTCTGCACAAAAGATAAAAAGGTTAGGGTCAAAAAAAAAAAAAAAAAAAAAAAAAAAAAAACTCTTTAGGAATACCATCGGCAGGAACAAGTTTCCCTCGTTTAATCTTCAGAAGGCCGGTACTTTTAACCCGCTGTCTCTTACGTATTGATGGCGGAGCTGACGTACCTTGAGAACCAACCACCAAAGGGACTACGCCAGGAATCAAGGTTTGGATCTTTACAGAGGGGGGCACGAAATCTCCAACCCCTCGCCCCAAGATACCCTTTGCATTTTCCCCTAAAGCAATCAAAGGGAAAGATACCCCAGCCAAGGTCTCCAGTTTCAAGTACTCCAACAAAGAAATGGCTATACACATTGAAAGAAAAATTTAAAAAAAAAAAAAAAAAAAAAAACAGAGAGGAGTAATATAAAGAGACGTGCAGAAAGGAAGACTCACGGTGACCACGCAGGTGAATGGAGGGATCCATGTTCAGGGAAGGCCAGTTCCGGCTCAACCCACCCAGCACTAGCACCGACTCGTCATGACTTCGGGCATGGATCTTGTTCAGAGAAATCAATCTGCAACGTTCTACCTCCACATCAGTGAGAGGAGGAGCGGGGTCGGAAATAGAACCAGACGAAGCAATCCGCCAGGGAAGGAATATAGGGGCCACAGATCTATCAAGCCAAATGAACCTATCCTTCCACTGCTTTAAACTGGTGGGAACAAAACGAAAACACTCCCATTCCTCGTCACCCACCTTCTGACGGCGTTCCACAGTAAACCAATCCCCCGACCGAAGCAATTTGAAAAAACTCCTCCACAAATTTAGGGTTGCAGGAAACCCTAGGGCATGACATAGTAACTCAAAATTAGTCACCCTCAAAGCCGCTAAGGGATTAAATTGCGCAGGACTCAACTGATAATATTCAATGACGGATAAAAAGAAGCGAGTGAAAGGGATACGAACGTTGGCCGCATCAAAAAAACGAGTATACATCGCTATAGAGTCCTCAGGACAATCAGCAACGTTGGTTTCTGCCGCGGGATTGCGAGCCCGCCACTCCGCTTTCAACCCGTAATCCTTTACGAGAGCGATGAATGGGGCGTGTTTTAGGCTGCAGCGTGAAGTAAGCATATCACCTTTAGTCATATTGAAAGGATTGGAAAAAACTAAACAGCGCGCAATGGTGTTTGAAGAAGAAGAAAAGGGGAAATGACAGTTGGTGTTAAGAAAAAAGAGAGAATAATGTTTGATTTCAGAAAGTAGGATGGGAAAATAAAATAAAATTACCAAGGAATATTTATAGGAAGATCGATAATCAAGTCACTTCCCCCGTCAAATCAGAAGAATTAATAACCAACAGGCAATAATTACTATCTAAATGCAAGTGGAAGCGTCAGATAATCATAGTCTAGGGAAGATTCGATCAGAAATAGGCCTTAACTTTCTCACTCACTTCCCTAGGCTAGGGGGGGAGATGTTGGGATAGGATAGTTACTATGTTAGGACGAACCATGCCTTCGTCCAGTCAACCACCGAAAGGGATAAAACATAGAAAATCAGGAGTCACGGAGGGACGAATGGCAGCATTAATTACGGACAAGACAACTGATGACAGCATTTAATGAAGAAGAGCGTGGGAGACAAGACGCCGTCCACGCGCCTCTGCATTTAATAACCATCACAGTCAGTTGACTGAAGTGGAGGAAAGGTAGCCACGTCGTTGACACATATGAGGGGACAGATGGGGCGGACCGGTCCTAAGATATTATCCGGAGGGTAATGACCGAAGACTTACTATATAAGGGGGAGTCCAAGGAATTGAAGAGGGTCGGCTAATTCTCGTAACACACCTAGTACTAATCATTTAACTGATTGTAGTAGGAACATTCTTTATATTCAATATTCAATCATTTATATCATTAAATGTTTGGTCAATCTATTTAACATTACATCAGGTTCTTTACTATTATCCCCACCCTTCGTCTGGAGCCGGACGAAGGGTCTAGAGTGGTAAAATTTACTTTAACATATACATTTAAACTATATTATCTCATGGGATCTTGATTAGCCATCTATACAAATGCAAATTACCTAGGTGTTTCAGAAGCCGTCATTATTGTGTTTTCCTTTGTGACAATATTATTGTTGGGATACAAAGATCTCCATGCTATTATTACAAGAAAAGCAGTTTATGACACTTTGCATTGCGAAGACATTGACCAAGTGACTGACTTTGATAGTTAATGCATGCTAGTTGCAACGTAGTTGTACTAGTTGCTAAGTAGTTGTACTTTGTGCAATACTTCGTATTGTACTTTGGGTTTGTAATGTCTATATATAACTTGTGTGCTTTCTCTCAGATGTAAACCTTGAATTTAAGCTCCGTTGTTAACAAGTGAACTAGATCCAACAGTCTATCTTGAATATAATCTTTGATTTAACATTAATTAACCTAACCCATGATGATTGGGTTGGTGGGTTGTTTGATGACCCTGACAACCTATGCTTCCGGATTTTGTTTGCCTACCGAACCATTTAGTCTTTCTTGTTTGAATACGTACAGTGCTTAAGGAATGGTAGCCTTTGTTAATCACTGTTGTAGGGCATGTATCAACATTTGTACTAATATAGAATTTACTATTCTAGTCACTATTACATATTACCTTATACTGCTCACTATCTCATTCTCATCATTTGAATATTATATATATTTTCTGACTTTTTATTAATTTAATTATAGTTTAGGTTAAAAGGTATTTTAAATGTATAATCAAAGATTAGGTATTGATGATGATGTATGCATAATGATACTATGTTAGTCTACAAAAATATGACAGAGGGATGGCAAACGGTGAATCGGCGGAAGAAGCATCGCCCCCCGTCTTTTTCGGGGGTAAACTCCATGTTTGTGGCTAATATACCCGATGGTACGCGAAAGGGAGAGTTATGGAAAGCTTTTGAGAAATTTGGAGAGATTGTTGATGTGTACATGGCGCTCAAGAAAGACTCCCGCAAAAAGAACTTCGCTTTTGTCAGATTTAAGAGGGTCGCGGATGGCGAGTTGCTTGAATCTAGGATTCAAAACATTTTTATCTCTGGTAATCGGTTAGTGGTTAACATTGCTAAGTTTGATCGAAAAGACATGGAGTGTTTGCCTAGGAAGTCCTTCAGGCCTTATGTTGCACCGCCTCCGCCTCCTCGTAACTGTTTTTTGGGCGTGAGAGATTCAAGATCTTTTATGGAGGCTGCGTCGGGGGCGCGTGCTTCCTCCCAACCCCCTCCTCCTCCCCCTATTCCTTATCCTAAGCCGATTCCCCTTGTCACCGACTTCTCGTTGGCTGAATGGATCGCTTCTGACTTGTCTTTTGTGGGTGTTGCAAGCAGTTTGGAGCATCTTAACACTTTTCAGCCTGCTTTATCCCATGGTCTTGATGAGGCTTTTGACGTGAAATATTTGGGGGGTCTCAAGGTTTGCTTAAGATTTCGGTCTTTCAAAGACGCCAACTCTATCCGGGAGTTGGCTGATGATTGGTTCTCCTCATTTGGTAGGAGTGATGGGGTGGAAGACCAACATGACAGGATTGCCTGGATCAAGATTGTGGGGTTACCGGCTATTCTGAGGAGTGAGGAGAATTTTAGCAAGGTCGCCTCGCATTTTGGAAGGGTGCTTACTCCATTCGTGGCTTCGATTGAGGCGCGAGACTGGTCTCTTGGTAGTGTCTGTATTCTGACTAATGATCTCAAATTCATTAACCAGGAACTGATGATGGAAGTTAATGGAAGCCTCTATAAAATTGGTGTCTTTGAGCTGTTGGATGGTGGGAATCCACAGGTGAGTTTGGTTTCTCGCTTCGAGCAGTCTGTCTCTGATTCCGATGGGGATGATAGTGACGTTGATGGTGTCTCTGACACTATCCTTGGAGACGGGAGAAATAACAATGATTTAGAAGATGGTGAAATCCTTCCTGTTCTTGACGACTTTGATGTCGTCTTAGAATCAAACTTTGATTCTGGCAATAACTCCGGTGATCATACTGTGGTGGTCAACTCCGGCGACCGCTCTGCCCCTAATCCTGGTTTGCACGGGAATGTGAACGGGCTGCATGGGGGAACCCAACAGGCGGCTGGAGTTAATCTTGTTTATTTTGTTCAAGGTGACAACTTTAATTCCCATATTAATGTTGATTCTATTTCCCATGCACGTGTGGAGAATATATCTCGTGATCCTAATGACGTGGCGCATGGTCCACAGACTGATGGGCAGAGTTCGGATGAGGCCCATTTGGGTGTTTCTGATTCTTTATTCATGGCCCAAACTGCCCCCTGTGAGAGTTTTTTTCTTTTCAGCCTCTAGTGAGCCCATGAATTTCCACATGGGTACTGACCTTGTGGGTAAAAGACGCAGGATTCTTTCTCCCTCCAATTGCTTATCCAACAAAAAGGCTCATGTCTCTAATGTCACCGATGGGAGAGCTGGTGAGATGCTGTCGGAGAGCTGGTGAGATGCTGTCGGTGGTTAGACCTATTTCCCCATCAATTGATTTAAACAGAAGTATTCCTCCTCTAGACCCTCATGACAATATTATTGATGATGGTGACTCTACTTCTCGATGTGAGTCGACTCGGGAGCTCGATCGCATTGCTGATGTGGGGCAAAGGATTGGCTTTCAAGTCTCTGGTGGTAACGAGATCCTCGCTGCCATCTTGGGTGAGAACGGTGAGAGATTTGGTCATCAATGAATGCTCTTTCTTTGAATATCCGTGGTTTTGGCGAGCCCTGTAAGTTCAATTGGGTGGCTCGGCTTAAAAGTATTCATAATCTTAACTTGATTTGCATTCAAGAAACCCAGCTTGAGGATAGCTCGTCGGCCTCGATTGATCTCGGTAAATGTTGGGGTTCTAACAATTTTGGCTATTGCTTGGTTAGCGCCACTGGTAGATCAGGTGGCTTAGTTACTATCTGGGATTCTAACATCTTCGATATTCATGAGACTATCAAAACCAGGCACTTTGTTCTCATTGCTGGCTCTTGTATGGGGATTGAAGGTGAAGTCGTCATTGTCAATGTTTATGGGCCTCAAGGTGTGGGGGACAAGGCGAGACTCTGGAATGACCTCTTGCGGATTAAAAACGGAAGATCTGCTACTTGGATGGTTCTCGGTGACTTTAATGTCGTTCGTAGGGCGGATGAGCGTATCAACTCTAGCTTTTGCATCTCTAGTGCCAACGCGTTTAATAACTTCATCCAGACGGCTGCCTTTCATGACTTAAGTATGGGTGGTCACCGCTTTACTTTCTTTCGCCAGGCTGGGGCGAAGTTAAGTAAGCTGGACAGAATCCTTGTGTGTTCCAATTTTGTCCAAGGTTCTAAATAACGCGCCATGGCGGCGCCAAGGCGAGCCATGGCGTCGAGGCGCGGCGAGAATTTACGAAAACATGCAAGGCGTCTTTGTTAGGCGTGGCGGCAAAAAAACGTGGTCATGGCGTACCAAGGCGCGCCTTAACGTGAGTTTTTTGTAACGCGTTATGAAAATTTAAAAAAAAAAAAAAAAAAGTTTAAAAATAGTTAAAAATGACTATAAAAATCATTTCATTGTAAATTTGTGATTATATCTTAGAAAATATATATACTTTAATGTTAAAACAAACTTTTTGATAATTTATTGATATTTATATAACTTAATAATAGTAAAAATATATATAAAATTATAAAATATATTAAAAAAATTTGCCGCCTTTTCACGCTTTGAAAAACGCCATGTCTCGCCTTTTCTTGCAAAGCCTGAGGCTTACTCATGCCGCCACGCCACGCCTTACGTTATCTGTAACCTTGATTTTGTCAATTCTTTTCCGAGGGTTTCTGTGGTGGCTTTGCCGAGGGAGTTATCGGATCACTGCCCCATTCTTCTCCGCACGAATGTGTCTGACTTTGGGCCCAAACCTTTTAGATTCTTCAACTCTTGGATGTTGCGGAATGACTTCGATTCTATTGTTTCCAACGCCTGGTCTGCCTTTGTCGGTTTTGGTGCCCCTGATGCCTACTTCCTCGCGAAGCTTAAATTTCTTAAAGGTGAGTTGCGTAAATGGAGGTCCAAAGACTTTTTGGGAGAGTCTGACGAGCTGCGTAGAGTCAAAAAACTCGTTGATGATATCGACTTGTTGGCTGAGAGGAGACCGCTCTCAGTTTCGGAGCTCGAGGATCGTGCTAATGGGCATAGGAAGATTCTGGATTTGGAAAGATTGAGATCGATGGACCTTAAGCAAAAATCCAGACTTAAATGGGTTGTTGACGGGGATGAGAATACCCGGTTTTTCCATGGGCATGTTACTAATAGGAACAGGCGAAACCATATTCATGGTCTCAACATTGATGGGGTTTGGGTTACGGATCCAACCACTATTAAAGAGGCTGCCCATAAATTCTTTGCTTCCAAGTTTGAGGAGAAATGGGTTTCCAGGCCTAAATTCATTAGCTCCGATTTTCAATGTCTCTCTGACTCGAGCAGGGCTCTTCTCGATGCTAATTTCTCTCTGGATGAAATTAAAAGAGCTGTCTGGGCTTGCGGTAGTGAGAAGGCTCCTGGGCCTGACGGGTTTACTTTCAAGTTCATCAAGAAGTATTGGGAGGTCCTTAAGTGTGATATCCTAAATTTTGTTCGTTACTTTGAGAGGTGGGGCAGGTTTTCCAGAGGTTGCAACTCCTCGTTTATCACTTTGGTGGCCAAGATTAAGGATCCCCTATGCCTCAACGATTTTCGGCCCATCAGCCTCATTGGATCCATGTACAAGATTGTTGCCTCTATTTTAGCTAGCCGCTTAGAATCAGTGATTGGAGAGGTTATTGGTGAAACTCAGTCTGCCTATGTTGATGGTAGAAACATTTTGGAGGGTCCCCTTATGGTGAACGAAATCTGTTCTTGGGCAAAGAAATCCGGTCAAAAACTTCTTCTTTTTAAAGTTGATTTCAATAAGGCTTTTGATTCTATTAACTGGAATTTCCTGGATTCGATCATGGAGCAAATGCATTTTGGTTTTAAATGGCGAAATTGGATTGGTGGCTGCCTTTTGTCTGCTAGAGCCTCTGTTCTTATCAATGGCTCCCCTACTAAGGAGTTTCAATTGTCGAAGGGTGTTCGGCAAAGAGACCCCCTATCTCCTTTCTTGTTTATCCTTGCGATGGAGAGGCTTAACATTGCCATGCGTTCTGCGTGTTCTAAAGGCATTTTTGAGAGTTTAGTTCTCCCAAATACTAATTTTGCCGTTTCCCACCTTTTCTACGCCGATGACGCTCTCTTCATTGGTAAGTGGTCTAGAGGTAATATTGAAAATCTTGCCCGGATTCTTAAGTGTTTCCATGTATCCTCGGGCCTCAAGGTTAATTTTCATAAGTCCAAAGTTTTTGGTATCGGCGTGCCCCTGGTCGAGGCCTCGACTTGGGCTTCCCCTCTTGGCTGCGAGCCTGCTTCTCTGCCATTCTGTTATCTTGGGATCCCCGTTGGTGAAAATATGAATCTTATCAAGTCTTGGAAACCGGTGATAGATCGCTTTAAGGCTAGACTCTCGGGCTGGAAGTCACTTTGCCTGAGTTTTGGGGGTCGGGTTACATTGGCTAAAGCGGTTTTGGGGAGTCTTCCTACTTATTACATGTCCCTTTTTAAAGCCCCTGTTGGAGTCATCGAGGCTCTTGAAAAAATCAGAAGGAAGTTTATATGGAGCGGTTCCAAAGATAGTAGTGGTATTCATTGGATATCCTGGGAGAAAATTATTTCTCCTAAAGAGTTAGGGGGTTTAGGTCTCGGCTCGATTAGCTCTTTAAATATCTCTATTCTATCTAAATGGTAGTGGCGTCTTCGGATTGATCGTAATGCTTTGTGGGCTAGATTGATTTCGGCTATCCATGGGGTGGATCTTATTCGTGGGTCTAGGATTTCCAGGGCGTCTTTGTCTGGCACCTGGAAAAATATTACTAGTGTCGCTAAGGTTTTGGTAGGGGTGGGAATTCTCCCTTTGCAGATTGTTCGGCGGAATGAGGAATCCAATGTTTGGATTTCTGACTTTGCTGACATGGGGGGTTTCTCGGTGTCTCTTCTCAGGTCGAGAATTGATAGGTCCTTTCATCTTGTCTGTGACGGGCCGTTTCTTTGGCCTAAAGTTGTCCCTCTTAAGGTTAGCTGTTTTGTTTGGCGTGCAAAGGCTAGCCGCATTCCCACTTTAACGGCCCTCATCAAGAGAGGGGTTAATGTTGGTGATTCTTGCTGTGGTACGTGCCTCTCTGGCGAAGAAGACGCCAATCATGTTTTGGTTACATGTTCGTTAGATAACCGAGTTCTCATGGATATTTTGGATTGGTGTAAGGTTAAGATGGGGCTTTTGCTCAGGGTCAAGGACATCATTCTGTTTATTTCCGGTTGGGGTGTCTGCAGCAAGAGGAGATTGGGGCTCGTAAGCATCTTTTATGGTTCGTTCTGGTAGGAACGATCGCATTTTCAAGGGCATCGATCCTAACCCGGCGAAGATTGTTGGCGACATTAAAGCAATGGTTTATGTTTGGCATAAGCATAGATCCTTGAATAGTGGCATAGTTTGGCGGGATTGGTGTGATTCCCCTCTTTTTTGTCTGTAGCTTTTCTTTTGTTCTGTTTTGTTCCTCTTGACTCGCTAGCTTCTTGCTAGTTTTAGAGCCCTTTTTTATATATATTAGCCGGTTCCAAAAAAAACCTCATTACATCTCGATCATCTCAACCTCCAACCTTATTTTTGAAAGGGCAGATGATTTTTGCACCTCCTTAGCCTATATATCCTGGCCCACAATTTTTTTTTCTTAATAATTAATATAATATTTTTATTTTATTTTTCTTTTACTTTTTTGTTTAATAATATAATAAATTTGGCTTTTTTAAAAATTTGTTTTCGTTTTGTTTTTTATTTTATTTTTAATAAATAATTACTTATACTAAATAATAATAAAAAGAAAACAATTAGAGAAAACAAATAATTTTATTATATCTTTAATCAAAAACATTTGCAAAAGAAGATTTATAATTGCAACGTCTTTGTTGAAGGTACATATCTTGTTAATTCTTATACGGTCGTTCCCATTCGACATCATATCTATATGAATTACATTGCGGATGTGTTGGAGGTACCTGATAATGTCCCTGCAAGTCCACTTTTACAAAGTGGTCATCATGTACACGAGCAATTACACCTATATAATGTTGTTGTGAATTGGGGGGACTAGACCAAAGCGGAAAACATGTTGTATCTCCTAATTTACTCAAAAATAGCAAAACTACGTTGTACCTTGAAGCAATTAGAAAACCCATTATCGCCAAATCATCCAATACCTTTGAACTGCAATAGTATCTGGTGGAAGTTTTTAGCAATTCAAGTTCTCCAAACATTTTAGAGTATGTTGCTTGGGCCATTCTTATCTCTTCTAGCAACTCCCTTCTAATTTTCCGCCAACATTCTCATGAAGACCGAGAAATGAAGCTACTGATCTAAATCCGCAATTACCGTCACCAAGTACATCATGTATGTTCGTTATGTACGGTCAAAACATTGGTGAAATTTCATCCAATAATGGACCAGAGAAAAATGTTCGGTGTATGTAAGAACTATGTTTGGCAGATTCTTGGTTCAAGTCCGGTTTATCGTACCCATTGCGATTTGACGTGTTGGAATAACTACGCTTGGAGTATCTTGAGGCGGGGTGTCAAATGTTTTCGCCTTTTGTTTTTGTACCTTCACACTTGGACGTCCACATGTATTATTGGGAACAACGGGTTGTTGAATTTGAGATAGCATTTCGAACTCAGGGTCACTATGAAAATTTCCATCTCGTGTCGATATACATGGCGAAAAATAAAGTATCTTCCAGAAAATATCAATCGACTCTAGTGGAATAAACATACCTGCATTTAAATAACTTGCAAGTTCATGCACACATGGTAGCCCGAAATATGACCTCATTGACAACCACATTTCTCATTTGTTAATTCAAGTCCTTTGAAACGACTAAGTTCAGCGTAGATTTTTTTTATGGCACTATGGGAAACCTAACCCCATAATAGTTGGAAACTTGGATGATCATATTTTGCCCATCGAAATATTCTGATTCGCTCTAAGCTTTCTTTGATTTTAGTAACTTGCGACTCCAAAACTTTATCTATAATAGGAAAAAATGTGTCTAATCTTGATTGTGAGGAACCCAAACTTGATTTTACTTTTACACGCTGACTCTCAACCCTGTTAGTGGTTGAATTTCCAAAGTTAAGTGATTTATCTTTAGTTACGTCAAATAATTTCAACTTTTGCTTTAGTCACGTCAAATAATATGGCACACACTTCAACGTCATTTTAGATAGATAATGTAAAGATAATGTGGTACACACTTCAACGTCAAAATCAGTTTTATTGCTATATTATAATGCAATCACATTTAGTTTTTATCAAATACGCTATCTACAAAGTATATATACCCATTAGGTCCCAAATTTGTCCATTTAAATTTGTTCCAAAAAATGTGTTCAATTTGCAATTTAAATTTGTATTCAATTTGTCATTTAAATTTGTCATAAAATAAGTGTTCACTTTCAAAGATGTACTAAAATTTTCGATTTTATATTTGCTTAGGTAAATCAACGAATACAAACAACATTTAACAAATTTTATAATATATTATTAAGTTACAGTTTAAAACAAATTTTATGACATCTTGTTACAAATTAAAAATTATATACTAATAATAAAAACTATAAAAACCTAGTATAATAAATTATAAAGATTAGAAAAAGATAAGGTTTTTGCAAAAAGAAAATTATGATACATTGATGGTATAAATATCATCCAAATTTATCTTTGATTTGAAATATTCTGATATGATATAGTTGGCTTGTGGGGTAGGGGAGGTACGGGTTTCAACCCCCTTTTAAAATCAGATCACTATTTCAATCATGATAAATACAAAGAGTAAGGATGCGATACGTACACTTAATTAGTTTATGACATTATTCATGTTTATACGTTATACCATTGTTGATTAAATAATAAATGTACTAAGATTTGGAATTTGAATTTCAACAATGATTTTACTAACCCGTGCGTTATGGCGGGTGTAAAATTGTATAATTTCGATTGACGACTTAAAGTTTTTAATAAAATTGTATTTTTTCTGTTTTTATTTTTAGATCTCAATGTTTGATTTTAAGAATGAAATATTATACCCACATTTGTTAGTTTTGACAACAATAACAACAACAATAATAACTATAATAACAATAATTTGTGACATATAATATCAATAGATAATGTTATTAAAAAGGATTAATCGTTAAAAATATTAACAATAAAAATTAAAGTTGAAGCAATAAAATTATTTATTGTGGGTTAAATATAGAAAATAGTAATAGTTAAGAGTTAGAGTGGAAAGAAGAAAAAACAAATATAAAAGGAAAAGAATTAGAAAGTTGTAAAGGAGGTTGGAACTGATAACCTTTCTCACAATTGCAATGTACGTTAACCATCTTGACATAGCCGCAATTTATAAACTATCTTCTCTATATATTGTTTATATACTAATATAAAAAGAATACAGTTCACTAGCCACTTAGTTTGTGAATTAAGTATATTGATAACGACTTTTACAAGCTAATCTCTACAGCTATGGATAATTGTATATCTATTTTTCGGTATATCTATAATTATATCTATAATAATAATAACAATATCTAATAACATAGATGCATTAAAAGACGATAATTACTTATCAAACTTAAACATTTTTCTTATTATTTATGATATTAGCTCATTGACCCGCATGATACGCCGAGAATTATATCAAAAAATATATAATGTTAACAAAGAACATATAACTTCTATAGAAAGATTAATAGAAAGCTATTAGTGACAAAATGATTATGTTAGCAAATGTGAAGTTAAATAAAACATTTACTGTGTGATTAGAAAAAAACCTTATTAAAAATAAATAATTATAAAATATAAAAAAACTAAAAATATTGCGTAAGTAGGACGAAAAAGAAAAAGAGAAGATTTTTTTATATGATATGTTTTCCGTTTATATGCAAAACACTCCCAAAACAGTAAAATAGCTTTATTTTCTTTTTATAATATATAAAAAAACTAAAAATATTGGGTAAATAGGACGGAAAAAAACATAAGATTTTTTTATATGATATGTTTTCCGTTTATATGGAAAACACTCGTAAAACAATAAAATAATTTTATACTAAAAATGTGTATGTGTTTGAAGAAAAAATATGTTTTGTATTTTTTTAGAATTAATTTAAAATACAAGTGTTAGATTATTTAAAGTAGACACTATAAGAAAACGGGTTTGATAGGATACAGGTAAGCGTCCTGAAATGTTACTTTATAGTACTTTCAACCTATGAGGACCAACGCATAAGTGTCTCATACAAAGGCGTTATAAAAAGTTTTTACGACACTTATGATGTCCTAATAAACACAAAGATTATGGCACATATTGTGTAGTCCCATAAAATGTCATGATACAAACACAAAACGTCATAATATACCATGTAATAGGATGCTAATGATGTTTTAATATATGATTACCGGTTATTACCTTTTGGGACAAATTGTGACATCCTAAAAAATGATTTTATAGAATGGAAGCTTATATTACATTTATACTTATCAGTACCTGCAAAAGGGTCCTAATACGTATGTGTCATAATAGATTTTTATGATCAAATTTTGATGTCCTGTTATAAAATAAAACAATAGCAATCATAAATAACATTTTTTACACATTTCCACAAATATTTTTATTAATTACTCGGTATTAAATATTATCTATCTTTACTACAATATAAAGAATCTCTTTTAACATCTTAATATATTAAATTTTAAGTAATCAAAATTACGTTAATACCCTTAATCTATATTTATTATTATTTGATTCAAACAACACTCTCTTTCCTAATTAATTTAAAAATTTTTAACATCTAACAAAATAACTTATAATTCCTATGTAATTAAAAAAAATTTAAAATACTTTCTATTTAATTTAAAAACTTTCAAAATTATAAATTTTATTTTATAACCCCATAAACTTAAAATAATTAAAATATTATGCATTTTTTTCTACTAAAATACGTATACTAAATCTACACTATAATATAATCTATTTCTACTATATTATAAAACGACTGCGAGATAGTCTTAATTCTCTAAAACCTTAGTAATTGAAATTAGTTAACTACGATTTTTATATCTCTCACCACATATCATTATTCAAAATACCTTATAATTAAATAATGTTGGTTAATAAAGTTTTAGCCTTGTAGAGTAAATGAACGGAAAGATACTTTAAACATGTAGACTTAGAAGTGTTTATTTGCCATACTTTAAGGTCATTATATAAAGAGTTTTACCAAAAGTCTTGATCTCTTAATTTTAAGTAATTGAAATTACTTTGTTACCCTTAGTGACAACTTTTAAAAATTCAAAATAATTAATATATTTGGAATGTTATGAAAGATGTTAACTTATATATTTATAACAATTTATATATTTACAATCCTTCTACTTTTACAAATAGTAAATATTTATATATAAAAAATGTCAATTACATTTATTATATTCCATTACAACATTCAAGAGACTATTGACTTTGTGACTTTTTAACTCATGATTTGACATGACACTCAAGACAGACGACAACAATATACTATTATATAAAGAGTTTTACCAAAAGTATTAATCTCTTAATTTTAAGTAGTTGAAATTACTTTGTTACCCTTAGTGACAACTTTTAAAAATTCAAAATAATTAATATATTTGTAATGTTATGAAAGATGTTAACTTATATATTTATAACAATTTATATATTTACAATCCTTCTAGTTTTACAAATAGTAAGTATTTATATATAAAAAATGTCAATTACATTTATTATCTTCCATTACAACATTCAAGAAACTATTGACTTTGTGACCTTTTAACTCATGATTTGACATAATACTCAAGACAGAGGACAACAATAATTTATATATATATGTGAACTACAAATTCTAGGTACGTTAAACTCAAGAAAAATATAAAATAGTTAAACCATTCAACTAAAAACCTAAAAACGAAATTAAGTTGTTATAAAAAACATAATTTAATTTCAATCCCCAAAACGGACTTAATAAGTCAAATGACCTTAAACAACCTTAATTTTCCGTACGACCCAAACAAGAATTATTTATTATTATGTCTGAAAAATATAACGTGAAACTATTAGAAATAACAATAGGTAACTATTTTTAGAGTCCGAATAACTCAAGTAGAAACTAAAAGCTATTAGATGTAGGCACTTCACGTTTATTATGAAAATTAAGAGGGAAAAGAAATTGAGAAACAATTACCATTTAAACCGAATGGTCAAACCATATACATAATTATTTGTAAGGTCCGAATGACCGAACCAAGAACTATTACATCGAACAAATATATTAACCGATGAATGAGAAACTCTCATCAATGTTTTCTAATAAAATTTAATCGAACGATAGTTTTTTACCGCGGCTGCATTGTGCGGGTTCTATAGTAGTTTCCACAAATGAGTTCAAGCTTCATTCAAAAAATATATAAGGAATAAAATTCATTTTTCATCCTTATAAAAAATACAAAATATCATGATTAAGTTATAACATAATCCAAATATACAAGTCTTCTAATGTTATATGAGAAGAAAAAATAAATAGTTGGAGATCGTAAGCCTCTCATCAAACTTCACCCTTAAACATCACCTACAATATAAAACTCATATATAAGTGTAAAATTTCATGTTAAATAAATACAATCTTTTGGTTTAACCGATTATGTAGGGGTTTAAAATTATTTAATTTTTCCTCTTAAACATATTAATGTTTTTTTTCCAAAGATAGGTACAAATACAATCTTTATTAAACATATAAATTTAGTTATTATGTTAGAATATATTATATTAAAACTTTATTGAATAAGCGTCTTATTATTAGTTGTGACAACCGTCTAAACTCAGGTCGAGAACGCTAACTTATGACCTCGATACGTATGTTTGATACTTGCTATAACTGACTTTATGTGTTACGTGGTTACGTAGACATAACTCTTTAAGCTAAGCTCGTGTAACTCACACAAAACTTTTAAACGCGTGTGTCTCGGAATCGAAATCGGAATCAAGCCAACAATTGAACTCTAAAATACTATGAATACATACAAAGAACTTTCCTAAGTTCACTTGAAATCAATCGGGAACATTAACGAACAAAAATGCCTAACGAGAACAAAAATCGGAAATTCTGCCGAACCAGCCATTCAGCCAACGGCTGGGATCCAGCCGGCGGCTGAGCTCCTCCAGCCGGCGGCTGAATGCTGCTGGACAGGTGTTCGATGACTCATTTTTGCATGAAAAACGATTGGGACACATGTTTTAACCCGATTTGACCCCCTTTTCTGCCAGAAATCTCAGTCCCTAGGAGTATTTACCCTCTTTTCTTTCATTTTAACAAAACATAACACACACTCATTTACACACACTTAAAACTCTCTCTAAAAATCCTTTGATTCCAGTCCATTGCCAGCCTTAAAACACCTAGAAACTACAATAAAAACACCATCAAATCGTTCTAATAACAAGGGGTAGAAAGGGTTGCATAGAAACCGGGTCAAGAAAACGATTTCTACACTTGTTGAAGCTCAAATCACCATCAAAACATCATCAAAGCTTTTCCATCCGGTAAAAACTCTTCTAATAGTTACTACTACTTTCTAAACTCATTGCATGTATGATCTAACACATAAAAACAAGTTTTTATAAAGTTTCATAACCATTTTTATACAAAAACGGGTTTAAATAAAAGGTTACTTAGATCTATGTATTTGTGGCTAAAAATCCAAAAGAAACTGATATTTGAACACATATATAAGTACCTTTGATGAATATTCAGTTGCATGTCGAAATCTAGCTCAAAAACGCTTAAAATCGCGAAAATGGCAAAACAAGAAAATCTGTCTCGACAACTCAGCCGCCGGCTGAATAGGTATGTGCACAAAAATCGTATTTTAATGTTTTAACGGAGAAATCGAGGCACATATACTTTTCACAGTTTATAAACATAACATAACAGATTACATATTTGTATTTTGAATGATAAGATGAGGTATTTAAATAACTAATTCATCCTAACGATATATATTGATATTTTATGAATCATATTAAGCGGGAAAGTGGATAGGAAATTTTGGACATAAATTTTATAGCGCGGAAGCGCTGCCCAAATTTTATTGGACATACTTATAACACTTAAACAACAAACAATTCGTTGACTAACGAGTTTAAAAGCTAACAAGTTATATACTTACACGAAAACTTGGGTTATACTAGGATTCCGGTGATTCCGAGCACCTTCGAGCAATTCCGAGCACGCTAGAAATCTTCGCAAACAGTGAGTTACAAACCCCTACTTTTAAATGCTTTTAAACATACTTTTGGGGTGAAATGCAAGTCTTAGGCTTAAACACTATTTAAGCTGATAAACGCTTTGATACTTGAATGCAAAACGAAAACTATTTGATACTCGAATGCTTTTATGAAAACACTTGAATACTTTGAATGCTATAACGAGATGACTGATATTTTGAATACTAAAACGAATAACTATTTTGCCGGCATTGTTGAGGGTTTTGCCAACAATGTCGAGGACACGAAAGTTATAATTGCCAATGACTAAAACAATCGATCGTCATGTTGCGGACTTTGTACAACATGGACGTGAGAAACCATTGAAAACTCCCGACACTACCAAGGACATTAGTTGCTATTAATCCCTTTGGAAAGGACCGTTAGTAGATATGGATAGCGCTATTAGGGTAGATTGACCCTCACCACAACGACTTATAACGATGGTGCATAATACTAAATGGGTAGGCTTTAGGCTTAGCAACGATCATTGGGCAAAACTTAGGATTGTCACATAGTCGCGCTATGTGGTCAATGCCTATAAACACAAATGCTATACTTTATACATTTTTATGTGACAACTATTTTGAATGCGATACACTATGTATGGTTATGCGATTACAATTTGAAAACTTATGCTTTACTAAAACTTGTAGCTCACTAACTACGTCTCCCGTAGTTAACACTTGACTCGTGTTTTCAGGTAACGAGTAATCTAGCTGATGACTATATGCTTTTGGGGCGAATGACTTCAAGAACGGGATGGGTTTGGGTGGTTTGGTTGAACACCCCATTTTGTAATTCGGATATGTAACTTTGTTTTAAACTTTGTAAACCTTGAATATTACGTTTTCTTTAATGACATTTGGCGTTTATCTATATCTTGTGTATCGAATGCTATTGCTCTTCACATTCCGTATTTCCGCTTTAGCGGGGTGTGACATTACTTTATTAGGTTTCGTCATAATACGGCCCTCGAAAAAAGGTCTCAAATAACTTATATTATAGGACATTTATATCGTGTGTTCTTTTACATCACATCTTAATAAGCTGCTGTTCTTTTGAACCAAAGGTTTTTCCTCTAAATCTGAATATCAGCTCTGAATAATCAGAGGTGGTCCAAAACTCTGAATCTGAATCAATATACTATGTTCTTTTTTTCCTTCGTAACATCTGTTTTACTATATTAGTACTAAACTGTTTCATTTATAAACCGTCTTAAATAAAAACATTCATAAAAATGTTCAAACATAGTGGTAACATTTTTCAAATAAAGATAATATTTAAACAACATTTTCAACATTTTTGCATTAATTGTGCCACAAACTGATCTCGACAATTGATCATATATTGTTGATCTGTTGTATTTCCATGTGGTTGAACCTCGTCCTCATCGTACTCGTCCCCATCTTGTACATTCTCGTTAGCAGGTACTTCACCTCGATCAATTCGGAGAAAAAATCATCACTTAATCCTTCTTTTCGTATAAAATTATGAATAGCAAAGCATACAATAGTAATATCTCTTTGTTTCACCAAAGAATACGGAGCCATTATCTTCAAGATGGGAAAACGTGCTTTCAAAACACCAAAAGCACGCTCAATCACGTTTAGCATGAGCATGATTGAACAAATTAATAAACTAATTGTCTAACATCAATTTCAAGATATAAAAATAAGGGATAAGTGCATGAGAATGTAATAAACTTTGTTCGATTTGCTATTGTATGTATCCAACTCTCAAAACTTCTATTGTGTGTATTGAACTTTTATTTTTTAACAAATGATGTAAAAACCGGATTTTTTTGAGAAATATTAAATTTAAAAAACCGGTTACACGTCAGCAAAAATGCGGTCCGTTACATCATTTGTGAAAAAATAAGAGTTGAATACATACAATAGAGATTTTGAGAGTTGGATACATACAATAGCAAATCGCACAAAGTTTGTTACATTCTCATGCACTTAGCCCTAAAAATAATTAACCAAAGAAAAGTTCACATAAAAGTCAATGTAATAGTAGGAGTTTATATGCAATCGAAAACAAATAATATTCAAAAAAAATAATATCACCTAAATCTAACAAATAATCATCAATATCAATTTATATAACGAAATCAAGTGACAAACCATTGAAAAAAAATCAAAAATTACTTGAATGTAAGGATTGAAAACTTACTGGTGAAGAGAAAGAGGTAATCATAGGTAAAAAAAAGGTTTTTTATGTAGGGTTGTATCAGAGGTAAAAAGAGGTTTTATGTCTCTGGTTGAAAAAAAAAAAAGAACAACAAAATTTCTAAAACCTCTGACCGGGTAAGAGATAAGAGCCTATTCAGATTTTTTTTCAAAAAAGAACAGCACCTAAGACTCTAACATGAAAATGTCCCGTACGACTTCAATTTATATAACATATTTATCAAGTGTCCTATTAGGTTTTATTATATTAGGACATTAATAAATTAACGTCATATAAACTCACTTAATAAGACCTACCTATCATCCTATTAGACTCTACTTTAATAAGACTCAAAATTTGGTTGTCCTATCAATAGATTTTTTATGACGAACTTGAAAAAGCGTCCAATTAAAGGGTCCTAATAGCTACATTTTGTTGTAGTGAGAAATGTTAATTAGTATTATTTAATTACAGCATTTAAAATCAGGGTTAAATTATACTATTATATAAACTGTTTTATTAAAAGTCTTAATCTCTTAATTTTAAGTAATTGAAATTACTTTGTTACCCTTAGTGACAACTTTTAAAAATTCAAAATAATTAATATATTTGGAATGTTATGAAAGATGTTAACTTATATATTTATAACAATTTATATATTTACAGTCCTTTTACTTTTACAAATAGTAATTATTATATATAAAAAATGTCAATTACATTTATTATCTTCCATTACAACATTCAAGAGACTATTGACTTTGTGACCTTTTAACTCATGATTTGACATAACATTCAAGACAGAGGACAACAATAATTTATATATATATATGTGAACTACAAATTCTAGGTACGTTAAACTCAAGAAAAATATAAAATAGTTAAACCATGCAACTAAAAACCTAAAAACGAAATTAAGTTGTTATAAAAAACAGAATTTAATTTCAATCCCCAAAACGGATTTAATAAGTCAAATGACCTTAAACAACCTTAATTTTCCGTACGACCCAAACAAAAATTATTTATTATTATGTCTGAAAAATATAACGTGAAACTATAAGAAATAACAATAGGTAACTATTTTTAGAGTCCGAATAACTCAAGTAGAAACTAAAAGCTATTAGATGTAGGCACTTCACGTTTATTATGAAAATTAAGAGGGAAAAGAAATTGAGAAACAATTACCATTTAAACCGAATGGTCAAACCATATACATAATTATTTGTAAGGTCCGAATGACCGAACCAAGAACTATTACATCGAACAAATATATTAACCGATGAATGAGAAACTCTCATCAATGTTTTCTAATAAAATTTAATCGAAAGATAGTTTTTTTACCACCGCTGCATCGTGCGGGTTCTATAGTAGTTTCCACAAATGATTTCAAGCTTCATTCAACAAATATATAAGGAATAAAATTCACTTTTCATCCGTATAAAAAATAAAAAATATCATGATTAAGTTATAACATAATCCAAATATACAAGTCTTCTAATCTTTAATATACAATAAAAGATGGGCCTTAAATGTCACATGGCGAAGTAAGACCCCTTGGATGAGTTAGATACTTTGATTTCAACCGTTAGATGAAATTGATGATGTCATCAAATATTCTTTTTATTTTATACCCTCTTACTATATATAATTACATTCTCTCTTCAATTTCACCATTATTAAAATAAAAAACATATGTCTCTTATAGAATTATGATTTATATTATTATTATTATTCTAAGATCATTTAATACAAAATATTAATATATGCGTGTAAACATAAATGTATATATGTTATTATAACTATAAAAAAATGTGTATAAACGTAAATGTATATTTGTCATTATACGTGTAATATTGTATTCTTATAATAATTTAAAAGGAAGTGTTCATAAAATAAATTTTACGATTCAATTTTTATTTATATCTACCCGCGATATCGCGGGGCAATAATCTAGTATTACATGAGAAGAAAAAATAAATAGTTGGAGATTGTAAGCCTCTCATCAAACTTCACCCTTAAACATCACCTACAATATAAAACTCATATATAAGTGTAAAATTTCATGTTAAATAAATACAATCTTTTGGTTTATCCGATTATGTAGGGGTTTAAAATTATTTATTTTCCCTCTTAAACATATTAATGTTTTGTTTTTTTCCAAGATAGATACAAATACAATCTTTATTAAACATAAAAATTTAGTTATTATGTTAGAATATATTATATTAAAACTTTATTGAATAAGCATCTTATTATTACTTTATTAGAGTCCGTATTAGACCCTCGAAAAAAGGTCTCAAATAACTTATATTATAGGACATTTATATAGTGTGTTTTTTTACGTCACATCTTAATAAGACTCTAACATGAAAATGTCCCGTACGACTTAAATTAAAATAACATATTTATCAAGTGTTCTATTAGGTTTTATTATATTTGGACATTAATAAATTAACGTCATATAAACTCACTTAATAAGACCTACCTATCAAATGTCCTATTAGACTCTACTTTAATAGGACTCAAAAATTGGTTGTCTTATCAAAAGATTTTTTATGACGAACTTGAAAAAGCGTCCCATTAAAGGGTCCTAATAGCTACATTTTGTTGTAGTGAGAAATGCTAATTAGTATTATTTAATTACTACTATTTAAAATAATAGTTAAATTATTTAAAGTAAATGAGTTAAAATGAAATTACTGGTGATCAAATCATCAAAATTATCTAATTGTTCAAATTAAAGTTGGATTTCTATCTAATTGTTACCATTTTGTCAAGTGACATTTTATGACTCTCTTTTATTATATATTAAGATATGATATATGACTTGATTTATGAAAATAATAATATAGAGAAAACCTTTTCTAATAAAAAAACACTAGATAGAAGCATATATGTGCGAGAATTTTTTCATCCTAGTTTAAAATATATTACAGAAAAACTATTATATAATATAGTTTCAATTTTTTATTCAACACTAATTTCCCTACATACACATATTATCAAATATGTTTTTATTTATAATATTATATTTTTACTTAGACACCACACTTTACATATAAGTCATCATTTACATTATCTTTTTGATTTTTTAATAACTTATACCAATACAAATTTAAAGTAAATTAAAATAAAAACATTTTACTACTTTATAAAGCATTTAGGTCATCTTGTTTTAAGTTTTAAAACAGAAAGGGCTAAATGGTGCTTGTTTAGTTCTTAAGTTTTTCATTTTTTAAATAAATTTTATTTGGTTAGAGATTAAAAACAAGGTGACCTAAATGTTTTATAAAGTATTAATACTTGAGTTAACACTTATTTAATTAGCCCCTTAAAATATTGATAATTATTAATACTTAAGTTAACACTTATATACATAAACTAATTAAACTACTAAATATAGATTGTAATTTTATAAACACAAAGAATAATAAGCATATTAATACATATACATATTGCATTATTGTAAATAACATATGGATAAAAATTAACTTATACAAAATTATAATAATGTTGAAAACTAATAAAAGAATCATTCTTAACTATTTTCATATATAATATTAATTGAATGTCGACAGGAAACTTTACATAAATAGTTTAATAAGTAATAATAGATACATTAGAACATATTTGGAGTTTCGAAAGAAAAACGAAGAACATTATTAACTGGTGTTTGATCATTAATATATTTTCTCTATTCACCGCGCGCCGTCACATATCGCATATACACTTCTAATAATATTATAACATATATTTATATATGTCGATTCAAATAATCTGTACTTCAAAATAATAGTAGTAAGTAATTTATAATACATTTTAGTATTACAATATGTCACTTTTAAGTCCAAATAAGGAAAACTACACACTTCTCTCAGTTCGTTCTATATTATTAGACATCGAAACTGACCACCAACCTATTTTTTACCTCCGCCATGTAACGCATATAGGTTTTTGGTAGGTATAAACGAAACAACATTATATTTTATCACACACTTTAATATATACTGTAGGTAATATTCGTTTAAACGAAACGACATAATATTTGACAATGCATTCAATATTGTTTTGCATTATTTATGTATACAGATTTAAAGGTGAATTTAAAAACAAGTATAAATAAACAAAACAACATATATCTGATATCACAACTCATGTTGTCTTACATTTTTAATAATATCTAATATTCTCCAACTTTTTGTATATAATATTTGTATTTGTTTCAATAGAGTTTTACGCATGGATACGAAAATAAATTATGTGAAGAAACACAAAATATAACTATAATAGCTAGAGAAAAAGGAACTTAAACATTTCTTTTAAATGTAAATCCTCCTCATGTTGGTTGCATCTGTGATATCAAATACCAAAGTCTCCTGTTAATCGCGTAAGGAAAACGAAAACCTGTTGATCAATCAGTATCAAGACTAATTTAATGTTATCTCACTTCAAACGTGGGATTGTTGTCAAAAAAATAATTATTTTATTGTAACTTTTATTCTTGTCATATATCCAAAAAAAAAAAAAACAATCACTTGTAGCATTTTTGAAAAATTCAAAGAACCCAAAAAAAAGTTATATATATATATATATATAAATAAATATAAAGTGTACTATTTGATCCAATCTTTATAAAGTAAACAACCTAAATGGTTAAACATTTCACTAAAGATGAAAAAAGTGATTGGTCGAGTAATGAGTCAAAACATTTATATCTTTCAATATGAATTTGATGACAGATTCTTTTTCCTTTTATCAAGTCTTGATGTTAGATTTGATGTAAATGTATTCTAACAAATACTTGATTAACACCCGCACCCGGATATTTTCTTATAAAAGATGATCTTTTAATCATCTTTTATACTTGGTGTATTTTTTCACACGGTCCATACGTTTTCACTTATTTATGAACCGAACGAAGCTGCCAGCTATTTTACCAGTTCCTGCTTATCGTTATCCATCACTTTAAATATACCTCGCACATACAAGTAATGTACTAATATTTTTATTCGCTACATTAACTCCCCACGTACGGTATTTAGGTTATATTTATCACCGTTTTTTTTTTCTTTAGGTATAATATATATCACCAGTTGAACTTTTGTTAATATATCTAAATACTATTCAACAAGAATAACCTATTTTTGGCATACCAATATTATAGTTACCACATTGATTAAGAGGTTGAGGGTTGTGTAAAAGACAAATACACTACAAAAGAAAAGGTTTTTATGGACGATTTAAAGTTGGCCACTAATATTATCAGTGACCAAATATTTGGTTATTAACATCATTTATGATCAAATATTTGGTCACTAATGATATTAGTGACGAATTTTGAATGATCACTTTTTGTCAATATATGCCCGTCACTAATATTATAAAAGACCAAATAAGATTATTTTTTGGTTACTAAACTTTTTAATGACAAAATTTAGTGACTACTTTTCTTTAGAATGACTAAATAAAGCTATTATTGACAAAAATACCCGTCACTAAAATATTTCGTCACTAAAATCCATTTTTCTTGTAGGGATATATATGTAATTTATGATGTGTAATGATTGTAATTGTTGTGTTCGGTTACTTTATATGGATGTACCGAATCGTTGAAAAAAATAACCTTACTCCCAAACACAACACAGGCTAAAAAAGTCCGCTTAAAATATTAATAGTTTTTGTTATAATATTGATTACAATTAACATGGTTATAAAGATAAATTACATAAGTATAATGTCTTATTTTTTAGCAATTTTTTTAGAATGCATATCAACTACACTTGTTTGCACATATTTTTATGGGTTTTTTTTTTAACTTCTGGTGGCTTTTTGTGGTGGCTTTTCTAATGTTAATTTTAACCAATATAATTCTGAATAAATGTGAATGATATACGTATATATTTAATCAGATTGTCAAACAATATGTAGCCGAAGCAAGTTAGAATCAAACACATAAACGATATTAACTAAGTAAATAATTGTACCTTTGTTGTTGATTTACCGCGTTTAGGATTTATAGTGAAATCCTTCTACATGCTTGTACACGACATCTTCTTTAGCAACAAACTTGTATGCTAGTATATGTTTACAATCGCCACAACTCTTGTCTAGCTTGTTTGCTCAAACCGTAACCTTGGGCACGAACTCAACTCAAACCGAAACCCCTTTTGGGTTTGTAGTCGATCGACTAAGGGAACAAGAAAGAAATCGATTAGGCTTGATATACCTAATCGATTTGAATGGTGTAGGAAAAATAAGGAACTTGGTGTTCCTTATATAGCCAAACAATGTCTTGGACAACAAGTTGTATTGTAATTAGGAAACAACCATAATTACATAATACATCTATTTATTAATTATTTCAATTAACCATTAATTAATAATTAATATCTAATAAACGTATACTCGTGTCTAAATGTCAATGTCTGCAACCCCGTAGGTTTACATATTTATAGACACACATTTTATTTGACGTGTTCAAATACCAACAGCTCCCACTTTGAGCATGTCTCAATAAATGTGATAACATTGGGTAGCGTCTAACAACACGACCAATGTTCCTATAAATACACGAGTAAAGTTTCCAAAAGTCACCGTGACTCTATGTTTGAGTTTATTATCCTTTTGTTATAGATACTCTAGTTAAATATGGATATGGATCTAGGTCATTCCATCTTTTAACTTTATGTTTCTCATTTCGCGAATTACTTAAGATTACCAAATTAAATCGAGACATATCTAGATTAATTCGGGTCTGGCTAGACATACATCTTCAAGTATTCATGAGTGGCATAGTAGTATCATACTTCAGTTGCAAGCTGAAGGAACAAATCTTGTCTTGAATACAAGCGTTAGCATGTATTTTGTTACATTATCAAAAGTAGTCTTTTTACTATCCTTATTCAGGATAGGTAGAACTATAATCAAATAACGTACTCCATACATGTGTAACTTCTTGCATCTCAAGTCTAAGGACAAATAAACCAATCATTTATGAATTATACTTAATGACTAAGATCCAAATATAATTCATTGATGGGATAATCTAGTACTATGTGAGTTGGTGAGTCCAGCTGACCAAACACTCAGATATTGTCTTAGTTTAATTATATTCCCGTATAATTAATCGACAACGGATATTTAGAATAATAATATATGCTAAAAATATTATTCAAGATTAAAACATGAAAAATAGGATACAATTAATATAATAAATGGAGAAACTCATATATCGAATATTTTATTTCATTTAATAATAAATTGTTTATTACATCCTTTATCCAAATATTAAACACAGATTTACATGCGATTACTAGCTAAACGAAGTCCTATACCCTCAGCATGGTAAGTTAGTTTCGCTTTTGACAGAGCCTTCGTAACGGGATCAACTAGACTATCATCTGTGTGAATCTTGAGTAATTTGAGTTCACCTTGTTCGATTTTCTTACAAACATAGCGATATATCTGATGGTAGTGTCTGGGTCCTTTCTGAACACCGAGTTCATTGGCTATGATTATTGCTCCAGAATTGTCGAATACATATCCATTGGAGATTTATTTGTGGGAACCACGTCAAGCCGAGAAATAACCTTTCGTATCCAAACAGCTTCCATGGCAGCTTCAGAAGATGCAATGTACTCGGATTCTGTTGCAGACATTGCTGTAGTGGATTGCTTCTTGCTGTTCCAAACTACTATTCCTCCATTTAAGGTGAACACATATCCGGTTTGCGATTTCGTGTCATCACGGTCAGTCTAAAATCCGACGTAATATCCAATAACTCTTATCAGCCTCAGGATTTCCACCATAAACAAGAACCATATCTTTAGTATCCCTAAGGTACTTAAGTATGTTCTTGACAACAATCCAATGGTTTTCACCAGGATTCTGTTGGTATCTACTAACAATGTTCTCTGCGAAAGCCACATCAGGCCTAGTGCATCTCACCGCATACATAATTGATCCTACTGCCGAAGCATAAGGTATCCTTTGCATGCACTCTACCTCTTGAGGTGTAGAAGCACCTTACGTGATACTTAAGTCAAATTTTTCTTGCATTGGCACTATTCCACGCTTGGAATTATCCCTATTAAATCGCTTTAATACTTTGTCAATGTAAGACCTTTGACTTAGTTCAATTAACGCTTTGGTCTATCTCTTGAGATCTTGATTCCAAGAATGAAAGTCGCTTCTCCTAAATCATTCATGGCGAAACACTTTCCAAGATAAGAGTTAACATCTTGTAACATTGGAATGCGATTTCCCATATTCAATATGTCGTCTACATATAAGATTAGGAAAGTAACATTACTCCCAATGACTTTTTGATATACACATGGCTCAACCAGATTTTGAGTAAAACCAAATTTCTTGATTTCCTCATCAAATCGTTTATTCCAACTTCGTGACGCTTGCTTAAGTCCATAAATGGATCTCTTAAGTTTGCATACTTTGTTGGGATATAGTGGATCAATAAAGCCTTCCGGTTGATTCATGTAGACGTCCTCTTCTAGATAACCATTCAAAAAAGTTGTCTTGACATCCATTTTCCATATCTCATAGTCATAGAATGCTGCTATGACTAAGAGAATTCTAATAGCTCTTATGTCTGCCACTAGGGAGAAGGTTTCCTCATAATCTATGCCATAGACTTGAGTAAAGCCTTTTGCCACGAGACGAGCTTTATAGATGTATATATTGCCGTCCATTTCAGTCTTTATTTTAAAAAGCCATTTACAATCCACCGTCTTGGTATTTGGAGGACGATCAACCATATCCCAAACGTTGTTGTATCTCATGGACTGCATCTCCACATACGCAACCTTAATCCATTTTTCAGAGTCAGGCCCTGATAATGCAGCTTTGAAGGTTAAAGGTTCACTAGGATCCCCTAATACATGATCCTCATTATCTAAAGCTACATTTAGGTTTAGCTTTTGAGGTGCACATACTGTCCTTTCAGACCTACGAATTGGAGTAACATCAACTTGAGGTTGAGACTGAGGCATCACATGAGGCTCAATCGTTCCCTCCACCCCCCCCCCCCCCCCCACCCCACAAATTGATGTTCACAAGTCTGAGTCGAAGTTGATGCATCTTCCTCTTGAATCTCATCAAGGTATATAAGCCTCCCACTGTTTTCTTGAACGATAAGCTTCGTTTCGAAAAACTCGGCATACCGTGCAACTTTAACAATATGTTCGGTAGGATTATAAAAGTAGTAACCCATAGTTTCCTTTGGGTATCCTACAATGATACACTTAATAGATATTTGTTCGAGTTTGTCAGGCGTATTACGCTTCACAAGAGCCTCACAACCCCATACCTTTAAGTAAGACAGATTAGGGACTTTTCCGTACCATATTTCATATGGTGTCTTATCAACTTTCTTAGCTGGAACCATACTGAGAATGCGTACAGCAGACTCAAGAGCATAATCCCAAAAAGATAATGGTAGAGTAGTAAGGTTCATCATCGATCTAACCATGTTAAGCAAGGTTCGATTCCTCCTCTCCAATACGCCATTATGTTGTGGGGTATAGGGAGGAGTAAGTTGTTGGACAATTCCACACGCTTGAAGATGTTCCTTAAACTCCTGGCTTAACTACTCACCACCACGATCCGATCGAAGGATCTTGATGGTTTTGCCGAGTTGATTTTCTACTTCGTTTTGGAACATTTTGAATGTTTCAAACACCTCATGCTTATGTTTAAGCAAGTAAACATAACCATAACGGCTGAAATCATCCATAAATGTGATGAAATAGCTAGCCCCTTTCTTTGACACATGTCTAAAGGGACCACATACATCAATATGTATGATTCCTAAAAGATCGGTTTTCCTTTGCTTCTCATGCGGAAAGGGTTTCCTTGCCATTTGGCCGATACACAAGATTTGCATTTATTAGATGAATCATCATTTGACTTTAAAAGCCTCACATTGAATCCTTTCAATGTGATGCTTGCCTATGTGTGCAAGAAGACAATGCCATAGATAGGTTGATTCCAAATTGGACTTAACGCGTTTGGTGCTAATATTAAACATAGAATTATTATTTAAAGACGAATAATCATGCAAATCTATTTCAAACATGCCATTAATATCAATTGCATAAAAATAATGAACCTTATTTTTAGAAACAAAAATACCACATTCAGTAAAACAATTAGTATATCCATTATTCTTTATAACAGAACTGAAACAATTCCCCTAACAATAGTAGGTGTATAATGACAATTGTCTAAAACAATAATTATGCCGGAGGGTAAATGTAAGTCAAAACTTTCAATGGCTTCTATAGCTGCACGTATGCCATTGCCCATGTACAAGTATAGAGATCCATTCTTCAGCTTCTTCTTTGCTCTAAATCCCTGTAAGGAATTACAAATATGAGTACCACATCCAGTGTCATATACCCAAGTATTTGTTTTAGAGAAAGAATATAATTCTATAGTGAAGATACCTAAAGGTCCGGCGTTTCCGACTCGCTTCTTATCTTGCACCTCAAAAAGTACTTAGGAAATTTCCTCTTCCAATGTACCACCAAACTACAGTGGTGACATCCATCATCCTTAGCAGGATGCTCCTTTTTAGATGAAGGGTTACACTTAGGTTTGGAAGCATAAACAACAATTTGTTTATTCTTACCATCCTGTTTAGCCTTGCCCTTAGCTTGCGGTTGTCTTTTCTTCTTATGAACCCTACCACCACTGATCTCCAGGAGATGGTTGGTAGCCGATTTCTTAGGACTACTCTTTTCAAAATCTACGAGCATCGCATGAAGTTCATTGAGAGTCTTAGCCATACCATTCATATTGTAGTTTTATGAATTCATCAATACCCGATGTAAGGGAATTTAGAACAATACTAACCGCAATAGGTTCATGGTAGGGGTAATTCATCCTTTCCAGTCCATCAAAGTAGCTTTTCATGTTGAGAACGTGAGTCCCAACTGGCGTTCCATCAGCATGTTTACATTGATGTAATTCTCGAATAAAGTCGTTCATTTCAAGACCAGTTTGTTTCTCATACAAAGTGCGAAGATCATTGATAATTTGATCATGCCATTTTAATTCAAACTGCTTTTGAAATCCAGGGGTAATACCGCTGAGCATCAAGCATGCAACTTCATTATGACGTGCATGAACGACATCATAATTAGCCTATGCTTCTACATCATTAGCATCAGTTGGCTTAGGAATCATCGGTGTAGTACAAATTGGTAATCGCTTAATCACTCGAAGAACAATTCTCAGCTGGCGAAACCAATCGTTAAAAGTAGGTCCAGTAAGTTTTTCGCTTTTGAAAATTGTTTTGATTTCTAACATAATCGGGTTAGATTCAGGATTTTCTGTCATTTCTACAAAACAGAAAGAAAGTTCAATCTAGTACTTTCGATAAATTAATTCTTAAGAAAATTCAAAAACCCATTGTTTAATTTTCATTAAGACTAGTATCCAAATGACATAACCACTGTTCCATCAGTTGATCTGCTAGGAACAAGTGTTACTCAAATGGTAAGTGATGTTCAATAATTGCATCTTTTGTGCAATTCCTAGAAATGAGACTTAATGTCAATTAACGATCAAGCATCTATATGGTGATCATGACATTAATCATGTTTCGTCGAATCTTATTGCCTCGTCGTTAAGGTCTCACCGCTTAACTCGATTTAAGTCGTGCAACTGAAGACTGCAGATATTCCACCACCGTGTCACGATGAGTGGTAATCCACCTTGGAAACTCTTTACCTACGTCTCACGTAGAAGTAACGAGCAATTACAAGTTTTATTGGCAACATGGATGGAAATTAACTTAATTAAATGGGTGAAAAAATATTTTATGTAAGAAGAAACATGCATATAACTTTTTAACATAATTTGTATTTTTAAAAGTTAAAACTACTTTCGGTACTTTTATAATAATTTTACGCGCAACAAGATGTCTAATTTCTATACACCACGTGTATTAATTAAATGTAAAATCGTTATTATAAAACCCTTTCGGTAGTTCTATTCGAATACGACCAAGTAAGAACGGTGAGGGTGGTCAGCGCGAAACATATTAAAAACCGACCTCATTTTAAAAACCGACCTCATTAAGGGTTAAATACACACAACTGTTCTTTCCTAGACATCGCTTCATATAGGTGAACCTAGTTGGAAATTATTCAAATAAGGATTTACAATTATTTATGAATTAGAGATAACACGTTTATTTAAAATTATTTAAAATTATTTTATAAAATTACACGTGCCGTCGCTGGAGCATATTATGGTATATTTTACCCAACCAAATGCGTTTTAGAACGTATAATCTATTATTACTTATAATATAGAGTCGTCGGTCATCTAACATGTGAGATATTCCAAATAGTGGAATGACATGCATTTGAAACTCCTGACTCTTTGGTTGCCCTATGTTTTAACTACCATAATGTGATTAATGGCATACTAATTATTGAGGTATAATGATATTTAAACTCCTCAGTTACCCTAAGTTAATAACACAAACGTTTTTAGGTACTCCAAAAGTTGGTGGTATTAATGACATACTAATTATTGAGGTATAATGATATTTAAACTGCTCAGTTACCCTAAGTTAATAACACAGACGTTTTTAGGTACTCCAAAAGTTAGTGGTATCCACTTGGAATCTTAATGGTTTGAACGACCATAATGTGATTAGTGGCATACTAATTATTGAGGTATAATGATATTTAAATTGTTGAGTTACCCTAAGTTATTAACACAAACATTTTTAGGTACTCTAAAGGTTGGTGGTTTTGTGTTTTTCTATATAAGTTAGTTCGGCAGAAAAGTTACTTTTGCATCAACAAGTCCCATAACTACGTACAATTATGTCTTTTTCGAAAAACATGTCTCACTCCAAGATTGGCGCCTTTGACCCAACTAGAGAAGATTGGGTTGTTCATGTACGACTTTGTAAAATGTGGGAGGCAATAAATACGAAACTCGGTGATGTATTACTTGGGTTGGAGATGGTTATGGCTGATGATGAGGTAATTTCTAATTTGTTTGAAAATTTTAAAAGCCGGAAAAAGGGTACGCCACAAAAACAGTTAATATACAATAATTTCTACCATGTTTTTTATGTACAACGATGGAAACTGTGGGGGGTTAAATTAGTTTCTTACATGTTTTTTTTTTTACCAAAAAGGGCGGTTCGATACAAGGTTTCATCACTAGAAATCATATACGAAGGTTTAAGGCTCTTCTCGAAGAGGGCCAGGTATATCAAATCTCGAGGTTCAGAGTGATTGAAGGTCAAATGGGATATAAAGCTGTCCCGAATCAATACCGCATCCGTTTCAACATTGCAACATCGGTTCGTAAACTTGAAGGTGGTCATGAGGAGTTTCCATTGAATGTGTTTAGTTTCACACCAACGGAAGTTCACCTACAGAGAATCAACAACAATTTCCTCCTCACTGGTGCCGGTTTTTCTTTTCTCTAAATGTTTATGTTTTATTTCCTATATCCAGTTTTTTGTGGGTTGTTGTCGTTCACATGACATCTGGCTATGTGTTTGCAGATGTAATAGGGTGTTTGGTAGGTGCAGGCGAAATTATTCGCCTTGACAATGAAAAAAAAAGTGTGAAACACGACGTTAAGCTATCTGTTAGCAGGTTATTATTGTGTATTTTCCTTTGTTTCTGCCTACTTACTTCTTTCTGTCACGTTTATACTAACCTTCCCTTTTGTATGTTTCTTACTGCTTACTAAAAAGGAAATCAAATCAAGCGAAAAACAATTGCCGTTAAGGATACAAACGAAACAAAAAATTCGCCGGAGCTACCTCCACCACCGGATAAACCGTTACCGCCGACCTTCGTTCTATGTTACAACTTAATTCAAAACAAATCACTTAATATAATGACTTGACGGTCAATGATATAATTAGAAAAATAATGTGACCGATGTAAACAAATTTTTGAGCAAATTTGACATGTCCAAATGTTTGATTTGTTTATAACAACTTAAGTTGAGTATAATGTTTGAGCAATTAAAAAGACTAACAAAATACAAAACCAATAAAATGACTTATTTGTTTATAACGACTTAAGTTGAGCATAATTGAGCAATTAAAAAGACTAACAAAATACAAAAACAATAAAATGACTTACATACACTTTTTACAATTCTTTTCCCGAAAGTGGAACATAAATGAAACACGCGAAATGAATCTGATTCTTCAATTGGATCAAAGGTGTTGTAGAAATTATTCGAAACCATTCGATTTAATTGAACATTTCTGTTGTAATTTGTAAAGAATCTATATATTGTATTTAATATGGTGTTTGGGGATTTTTGGAAGCTGAGTTTTATACATTCGAGGGAAACAGAAAGTAGCAGGAAATAAGCACAAACCATGTGTTTTAATTTTAGAAACTAGAAGGTCGGTGGCGGTTAAAGACACAAAACTCCCGATTCTGATCATTGTTCGTGACAAATCTCTTTACAAAATTGTCACCGCGCAACGCGCGGAAATACGCCTAGTTACAAAATAATTTAAACCTAGTTTCATAATTCTTTAGTCAATGTTATTTTATTTTTCCATAACAACAATTGTCAGTTTACATTAAACAATAATATTTAGAACTAAAAGAATTAACTACACAACAAAGTGGGTGTGCCCTAAATAGTAAAAGAGTCTCTAGGTCATTATATATATATATATATATATATATATATATATATATATATATATATATATATATATATATATATATATCTATATAGAGGTAGGTTCAAATAGGAACCACTAAATATTTGAGAACCATTAGGAACCAATATTCATCAGTGTATATACATATGATATTCACCAGTGTATATATATATATATATGATATTCACCAGTGTATATATAATAAGATATTCACCAGTGTATATTTAATATGATATTCACCAGTGTATATTTAATATGATATTCACCAGTGTATATACACTGGTGAATATCATATATATACACTGGTGAATATTGGTTCCTAATGGTTCCTAATTATTTGTATGGTTCTCATTTGAAACCAACTCTATATATATATATATATATATATATATATATATATATATATATATATATATATATATATATTAAATAACTCTCGTTTCGCTTGGAAACGGACCACATACATCCGTTCAAATAAGCAATTATGGATTGCGTAAGTTATTTAATACATATATAATTCAATTATCAAATAATTCCCGCAAATAACCTTTTTAAGTCTATTTATATAAAGTGTCGCGCATATTCAATTATCTCGTGTAATAATATGTTTAACCAATTTCAGTTAACAAATATCTAATATCGTAATCATATTCGTAAAAGTATGCATGTAGTTTTACGCTTATGATTATTTCTTAATAAAATTACTAAAGTAATTAAAACATCAAATATTGTATTTTAGGTTTACCATCTAATTAACATTAAATTCTAAAAAAAAGGTTTTTTTTTAATTCCCTGTTGCGGCGTAGTAGGATCCACTGCGTCGCTGTCGGGCTCCAGATCATAATCTCTTTTTTTTTTTTCTTTTTGTCGAACCAAATAAGCAAACCCCCCCAATTTTTGATGTTTTACATTATTAGTTAACTCGTATTATGGTCTGGCTGATACCACTATAAGTATATATCTAATCAGATTGTCAAACAACATGCATCGGAAGCAAGTTAGAATCAAACACATAAACGATATTAAGTAAGTAAATAATTGTACCTTTGTTGTTGATTTACCTCGTTTAGGATTTATAGTGAAATCCTTCTACATGCTTGTACATGACACCTTCTTTAGCAACTAAGTTGTATGCTAGTATACGTTTACAATCGCCACAACTCTTGTCTAGCTTGTTTGCTTAAACCGTAACCTTTTGCACAAACTCAACTCGAATTGAAACCCATTTTGGGTTTGTAGTCGATCGACTAAGGGAACAAGGAAGAAATCGATTAGGCTTGATATCCCTAATCGATTTGTATGGTGTAGGAAAAATAAGGAACTTGGTGTACCTTATATAGCCAAACAATGTCTTGGAGAACAAGTTGTAATGTAGTTATGAAACAACCATAATTACATAATAATACATTATCCTATTTATTAATTATTACAATTAAACATTAATTAATAATTAATATTTAATAAACATATAATTGTGTCTAAATGTCAATGTGTGCAACTCCGTAGGCTCGCATATTTATAGACACACATTGTATTTGACATATTCAAATACCAACAAATGATAAATATTATTATTCTAGTGTACGAATAAAAATTTTAAAATATATTTTGAACGAGTACTAGGGTACTTTAATTTATAAATAAAGTTGACGAAGTTATGTATTTTTAATTAAAATAAATTGCAAGTGAAAATAAGATTAAAGAAATGATTAGTTTTGGGAATATATATTTTGTCTTCAATTTTCCTCGTCACCCAGCTAACAAACACCTTTCAATCATTTTCTAGTTTAGAAACCCCAACACGCCATTGACCCAAACCCAAACATCCATTTATGGAGAAATAAAAATAATATATTTGAATTTAACAAAAATCATATTTAACCTCGTTTATTATTTTTTCTTTACATTGATCAAATACAATTTTATTTATACACAACTTTGTAACTAAACAACCGTTTAGGACATGTTTTTGGACATGTTGACAAGCGGACCGGGAGTAGTGTCTTTTATTTTTTACAAAATGTAAACTGCTGATAATGTTAACAACCGTTTAAAGTTGTTATACATTTATGAAAATTTCGAAAATAAAAGAATATATTTATTGATAAATCATTAAATAAATCATTTCAAAATACTTTGTACACAACTGTTAGAACATTAACCGTTACTGATTGAAACTTTGTCAGGATCGTGTTAGTCTAGATAAACTAACAGGTTTGCTAACGTTGTAGATCAAGATCTATTGAAGAAGTTCAGCAGCGGATGAACACTTCAATATTACGAGTTTATTGAACAATAAAGAATGAATAAGAATTAAACAAAAGTATTGTCAAATTGCAAGCCTCAATTGTATTAACCAGAATAATATCAATACAACGTGTTTTCTATTCTTCAAGGATCTATCTATTTATAGACCTTGAGGCTCGTTCTAGATAAACTAGAATTCTACGTCTATCCTTATCTAAATATAACCTTATCTAGATTAAGTAAACTTTATCTAATTACAAAAGGAAATATAATCTAATTATAACTCTTAGATTATACATACAAGATATGTTAAGTCTTCCGTGTCTTCCGTGCATTTGACTTATTCAGTATCTTGACTTTGACTGTGACTTGATCTTGACTTTGTCCGTAGTAACCGTAGTAACTCTATCTACCGTAGCAACTTTGTTGAACTGCCGCACCAACTTGTCTTTGTGATCTTCCGTAGTAACTTCATAATCATCAAACTGATTGTTTGAGTTACTTTCGTTTGTTTGTTAGGATTCATTGTTTATGGTTAAACTATATTGACTAAGTTATAACCCAACAATCTCCCCCTAACCTTGAACTTTTATGATTCATCAAAAGTACAAGTTTTCATGCTTCAACCGTATTAACTACTTATATTAACAAAGCAGTACTAACTATTACAACTACGGTTTACAAGTCAGTTTCCATCTTGTTCTTTTCCACTATTATTTGACACAAGATTTTCCAAATTAGTTCTTGAGCAATCAATGAATCTCCTGGACCATTCAGCTTCAACTCGACCAGTTCTTCTAATGTCTTCAAAGAGTGTGGATAAGTATGACTTATCAAGTAGAATTCCCTTGATCCATGTTTTCTTATGATTGAGTATGCTTCACATTTTTCATACACAAACCAGTTAAGTACAGGATTATTAGGTCCTTCTTTCTTGAAGATTGAACTTGTTGGCTTGTATCCAGGTTCAAACAAACCGCACAGAACATCCATTGCTAGATCAGTACCAGGACATACTCCTTGTCTTCGTTGTGAGTATTTCCTTATGCCAATCTCATACATCTTCTCCAGATCATCTCTATCAAATTTCATAAAAACTGCATGAAAGGCTATAAGAATCGTCTTTGATTTATCAGCTCTTGTAACTTCATATTCAGTCTTCATATTTCCACCAATGTATTTCCAGTCAATGATCATTGGAGGCTTCACCTTCAATGGAGTATACTTCAAACCTTCAACAGGGTTGATGTATGCAGAGTAATCACCCCCTTGAGCAACACTTGGAGGATTTTGTTCCATCTCTTCATGTTCAGGTTTGATGTCAGCAAATGGAATGTTTGGATCTTCTGTTTGAGAAGCAGTAGCAGCATCTTCACTCATCCTTCTTCTTTTAGCGTGAGGAATGAATTTGGATTTGCTTTTGACTCTTTTATGCTTCTTTTCTGGTTGTTCCACAGGAGGAACAGGTTCTTGTGCCTGAAATATTTTTCTTCCTGTTCTAAGGGCAGCTTCAAGTGCTTTTTCTTCATCCTTCTTCTTCTTCTCTTGAAGTTTCTTGAGAGCAAGTTCCCTTAATGTTTCCTTTTGTTTTTCCTCTTTGACAAGCTCAAGGATGGAAGGTAACTTCATAGGGCCTAAAGATCTGCCACTATGACCCTTGCTTTTGAGATAAGCAGTAAACTTCCTTCTATCCTCTGCTATCTTTGCTTGTATGGGAGTTGGTTTGGACACTTTCTTCTTCTCAGGCTTGGCTTTGACTTTGGCTTTAGCAAGTTTGAGCTCCTCTTCTTGCATCTTCTGTGCTATATGCTCATCTTCTCTTTCCAAAGACTTTTTCAAGCCCTTTTTAACCAGTTTGTCCAAAATATCATCATTGACCATCTCCTGAGCTCTAATTGCATCTTCAGCAGCTTCCTTTTGCATTCTGATGTACAATTCTGCAGCTTCATTTTCTTGTTTGATTTCTTCTATCTCCTCAGCAGTCATACCTTGAAAGTTAATGGCTTCATGAATATCTTTTTGTTCAGCCAATAACCTTGCTTTTGCTTTTTCTTCAGCTGCTAATTCAGCATTCATTCTAATCTGCAGTGCAGCTGCTTCATTTTCTCTTCTCACATTTTCAATCTCCTTAGCAGACATGGTCTTGAAATAGAGTTCTTCCTTGGCCAATCTGTCTTCTTCAGCAATTTCTTCTTTTGACTTCTTTACCACAACTGACTTTCCCTTTTTCTTTTCAGCTTCAAGGTCAACACTTTGTACCTTGTTCTTCTTTCTGTCCACTGTGATGAATCCCAATTTACCTGTAGGAATAGATGTACCTGCAGACTGTTCAGGTAACTTGAGAGATTTTTGTTTGGGTTGTGAAGCAGCTTCAGCTCTTTGTCTTGCTACTGCTTCAGCCAGTGCCTTCTTTCTCTCTTCTTCTTCTTTTTCCTTCTTGATCTTCAGAAGCTGTGAGGCTATGGTGTCTTCATCAGCCATCACATTGATTCTTGTCAATTCTGTTCTTATAAGAACATTTGCAGCTTCTTCTTGATCAATGGAGAAAGGAGTTTCTGTCACAGTGGTGGAAGTTGTTGTAGCTTCAGTTTGAATTGCTTGTAGTTGTGAGAAAACTTGATCAAACACAGGAGGAGTGGCTGAGAATAGGTAGGAATGATCTTCCTTTTCTGCCTCTGGAGCTGGACTGATGATCATAGGCTCCGTAGTAACTTGGTCTATGGCAGCCGCATCAACTAGGTCCGTAGCAACTGGACTAGTTGTCATGAAGTCCGTATCAACTTCCTCCGTATTAACTGGACTAGTTACCATAGGATCCACCGTATTAACTTGGTCCGTAGTAACTATATCCGCAGCATTTGTTTCAGTATTTTGACCATCATTTGTAGCCGTAGCAACTGGTGAAGTTTCCATTTCGTCTACTATTTCTTCAACCCTTTGCATGGCTTCTTGCTGCTGCTGCTCCCCCTTAAGTGGAGTATCCACTTCCATATTATCACCTTCATCTTCATCTATTACCATGTTTGCATCAAAGTGTGTCTCCCCCTCAACAACACTATCTGTCTCCATCTCTTCATCTTGATTTGAGGTGGCAGTGATGACTGTATCATGGCTTGATTTGACTTCTCCCCTGCTCTCTCCAGATGATAACATATCAGAATCTTTTTCTTTCTCCCCCTTGTTGTCATCTGGGGAAGAATCATCTGTGGATGTGGAACTAGATGGCTTTGGTGAACTCCCAGAATTTAGTGTGGTGATTCTTTTGGTCACCAGCTGGGCAGAAAGGAGTGCTTGTTGTGCTAGCACTTGGTGCACCAATGAAGTCAAATTAGATAACATCTCTCCTTGTTTATCTACCTTTGTCATTAAAGTTTGGTACATGTCCTTCAATTCCAGTAACTGACTACCACTACCCTCACCCCTTTCCTGTTGGGTACCAACAGGTGGAAGATCCTCGGGAATAGAGAAACTCCTCTGCCTAGCAGAGACAGGTATCTCCCCCATGGTTTCTTGGCACCAGGGACCACCTTCCCAGTCTGAGAACAAGTTCTCATAAGAGAATGGTGTTGCCGTGGTTTGGGTCTTAGTGATGTTAACACTGTCCTGAGCTCTACTATAAGAAGTAGAGGCTGCAGTAGTGTTAGCCCTCCCCACATGGTCTTCCCTCTCCTTATTGACCAACTCAGTGAACAAGGGGGTATGTTCAATGTTTTCCCCTAAAGTGTGTGGCAATCCTGAAGATGTTTCAGGGATTGCTTTTGCAGTAGTAGTGGAGGGGATGGTCTTAGACACAAGAGGCTGAGTAACCCTCTTTGGTCTTTTAGAAGCAACTGTGGGTGGTTTGTGAGGCGCAGAAACTCTTGGTTTAGTCACTTTAGCAGTAGTGACTGGAGCAGTAGCAACTGGAGTGGAACTCACAGTAGCAACTGGAGGTACTGTGGCAGTAGGAACTACCGTAGCAACCTCTGGGTTTATTCCTGCAGTACCAACTACAGATATGGCACTAGTGCCAACAGAGATTGCAGTGGTACTGGGGGTTACAGCTGTGGGTTGGGACAGAGGAAGAGTTTCTTGTCCGGTAGCTGTGGGGATTGTGATCACCAGCATTTTTGAGAATAATGGTGTCACAAGAGAAGGGCCTTCCTTGTTTGTTTTTCTCATGTTAGTAAAAACTTTTCGTGTATGAGCATGTGAGACAAAACATTTTTCTGATCTGGGGAGATCTTTATGAACACAGTTTAGGCAATGTTGAAGAAATCTTGGATACATAAGAAATTTGTTTTGACTATCAATATTTCTTCTCATTGCATCAAAAATCATTCCAGAAAAATTGTAAGTTCCCCCCGTAGCCAAACACACCATTGCATTGGCTAATGATGAACTGCCTTCATGCCACCCTGTTCTTTTGGGGGACAAACATTGTTGCAAAGTATGCAACATGAATTTCCATTGAGGGGAAAGTTTAGCTTTTAAAAATGTGGAAGTGTTTAAGTTCCCCTCATATCCCATGTTTTGAAAAGCATTTACAAGGGTGTTTTCAGGAAGATGTTCAATACCTGCCGCATCTTGTAGGTTAAGATGGGTTCTTAGCGTGGACTCTGTTACTTGGAATGCTTTGCCTCTTACCACCGCATTGATGGCAATTTCATCATCGTCCCATGTGGCAGATGTCCAGAAGTCCAGAATGTGAGACTCATTAATCTCCGGATTAATGGTTAACGCCGTCTTGATGGTAGATTGATTAAAGAAATCAATGATTTCGTGGAAATCGGCGTTATCGGTATTCTTTTCCAGGTAAGCGACCATGTTGTGAGTTTTATAAAATTGCAATTGATCCGCCATTGTTGATTCTGTGAAATGATTAGAACCAGAGATAAACAAGAAAATGAGTGATTAGTTACAACGGCAAGGATAAATGGTTTATAAACTCTAACGGTAACTTTTTGGAAGACTTAGGGGTTTTTACAACGGTAATTTTAAAATTATGCAATTAACCCCCTTGTATACCGAAGAAAGAAAATGTTTAGCAACTTGATTCCCTTGATTAGACGCGGGTAATCATTTAAAAATGACTGTCCAATTAAAGATTGCCACGTGTAGCCTGTATTTGAACCTCGCGCCGGAATTTTAAAAATTAGTGTCAATCAGGTTTTAACACGTGTAAAGTGGGGATACAAGTTGTGTTTTGACTTGTCAAATCATCATTAATTAGGGCATTCTTATTGATTAAGAAACCTTTATTAATATAATAATTTGCAGTATTAACTAAAGATCCGTAGCAAGTAGGTTAATTGTCCGTAGTAGTTGTTTATGGGCCGTAGTAACTGGACTAGCCGTAGTAACTTGAGTTACTGGCAGTATTAAGCCAGAGGGCCGTAGCAACTTTCTACTTGTCCGTATTAACCATTCCGTCCACAATTTTATTTGCCTAGGGCAGTAGTAGTTAAACCTTCCCTTAGCCTTAGAATGTGGTCGTACTAATCATACTTTGGATACTATAGTCTTTACTATTTATATTGCAGTAGTAACATAGTCCAATACTAGAGAGTAAGGAACTTGATTTTCATCATAAGGTTACTACTGCTTTCTCGAAGGGACTTATATTTTAAACATAATAGACATAATGAGAAAGAAAGAGAAAGGAGAGTTATTCTTCCGTATTGAGCATTCCAATGCTTGTGATTAAGAACGTGAATCTCCCAACATCAAATGCCTTTGTGAGGAGGTCAGCGAGTTGATAATCAGTATGTATCTTCTCCACATGAATCAGTTTCTTCTCATTGCAATCCCTTATAAAGTGATAGCGTATCTCTATGTGTTTTGTCTTGGAGTGTTTGACCGGGTTGTTGATAATGCTTATTGTGCTTTGGTTGTCGATGAAGATTGGTGTATTCATGAATGAGTATCCATAGTCCATCATCTGATTTTGAATCCAAAGAACTTGGGCACAACAGCTGGCAGCAGCAATGTACTCAGCTTCAGTAGACGAGGTTGATACCGTTGTTTGCTTTTTACACTGCCATGACACCAGTCTTGAGCCAATGAATTGGCATCCTCCAGTTGTAGATTTTCTGTCTAGATTCTCACCTCCATAGTCGCTATCAGTGTAAGCTATTAGGTCAAATGGAGAGTCTTTAGGATACCATAAACCTAGATTAGGTTTGCCCTTTAGATATCTAAAGATTCTCTTAACAGCTATGAGGTGAGACATCTTTGGTCTTGTTTGGTATCTAGCACACACACAAACTCCAAACATGATGTCTGGTCTTGATGCTGTGAGATACATGAGGGATCCTATCATGGATCTATAGTTGTGTATATCCACATCCTCCCCCTCAAGATCAGCCGTCATTTGTTTGTGAGTTTCCACTGGGGTGCTTGCCACCTTTGCATCAGATAGGCCAAACTTTGTAAGGATGTCTTTGACATATTTGGTTTGACTTATGAGCATGCCATCCGGTTTTTGTTTGACTTGAAGGCCCAAAAAGAAGGTGAGTTCTCCCATAGAACTCATTTGAAATTTTGTGTGCATGAGGTCTTCAAAGTCTTTGCACAAGGAATCCTTAGTGGATCCAAAGATGATATCATCCACGTAGATTTGCACAAGAAGAATGTCTGACTGGGATTTCTTGTAGAACAAGGTCTTGTCAATTGTGCCACGTTGAAAATTGTTTTGAAGAAGATAGTCCGAAAGTGTGTCATACCATGCACGTGGTGCTTGATGAAGTCCATAAAGGGCTTTGATCAGTTTGTATACTTTGTGTGGATGTTGAGGGTCTTCAAATCCAGGAGGTTGTTTGACATACACCTCTTCTTCAATAGCTCCATATAGAAAGGCACTTTTGACATCCATTTGATAGACCTTGAAACCCATGTAAGAAGCAAAAGCGAGAAATAGGCGGATAGCCTCAATTCTAGCTACGGGAGCAAATACTTCTTCGTAGTCTATTCCTTCTTCTTGAGTGTAGCCTTGGGCAACCAGTCTTGCTTTGTTTTTGACTACTATTCCACGTTCATCTTTCTTGTTTCTGAATATCCAGCGTGTACCAATTACCTTCTTGCCATATGGTACCTCCACTAGGACCCATACCCCTTGTATCTTGAACTGAAGTAGTTCTGCCTGACATGCTTCTATCCAGTGTGGATCTAATAGAGCTTCTTGAATCTTCTTTGGCTCCATTTGAGAGAGAAAGCATGCAAAGAGACATGTGTTGATGAGAGCACTCTGAGAATCCTTTTTGGATTTGATTTGACTTCTAGTTGCCATAGAGAAGTCAAGAGATCCAATGATTTGATCAGGAGGATGATTCTTAGCAATACGAGAAGATGGAATCTTCTCAAGGCGTAATTCAGCACCTAGGTTTGTCTCATTCATGTCTGGCATGGTAGTGTTTGGATAGGAGGAATGGAATGGAGTGGTTGGAGGAGTAGTAAATGAAGGAGAGGTGACTGATTTAGGGATATCAGTTGTGTAGTGCTCAAATTCTTCAGTTACAATATGTTCAACTCCATCCTCATCCTCTTCAATTAGGAATGGAACACCATTAGGATGTGTTGCATAATCCGTAGCCTTTGGAGATGGAGGAGGTACAGCTTCATCTTCCTTGGTGGAGTCATTCTCTTGGGCTGTTGATGTATCAACTGGATCCTCCAAGGTAATTGGAAGATTTATATATTCCATTACATCCAAACGGGCAGTACCTGTAATGGGATCCGTAGCAACAGGTGCCGTAGTAGAGGAATTGGTTGCCGTAGTAACCTCTTCCGTAGCAACCTGGTCCGTAGCAACCTGTTTTGGATGAAACTCAAAGTTAGAGTTTAGTGATCTTGTTAAGGCGTCCAAATCAAATACCCAATCTGGTCCATGTCCTCTTTTGTTGGGTGTGTATTCATTGAATGTGACATTTGAGCTTTCTTCAATTATCTTTGATTTGTGATTGTAGACTCGATATGCTTTGCTTTGAGATGAGTATCCAACAAATGTTCCTTCATCAGCTTTGCTTTCGAATTTTCCAAGATAGTCTTTTGAGTTAAGAACTGTGCATGGGCATCCAAAAGCACGAAGAAAGCTGATCAAGGGTTGCTTTTTGTGTAGTAACTCATATGGTGTCTTGTTGTGTGCCTTAACTAGCAACACCCTATTCTGGACGTAGCAGGCAGTGTTAACTGCTTCTGCCCAGAAGAAAATAGGAAGATTGGAGTCAGCTAGCATGCTTCTGGCTGCTTCAATCAGTGTCCTATTGCGTCTTTCAGCAACTCCGTTTTGTTGAGGAGTCCTGGCAGCACTAAATTGGCGTTCTATACCCTTCTTCTCACAGAAGTCATTCATCACACTATTCTTGAATTCTGTACCATTATCACAACGGATTTTCTTGATCTTCTGGTTGAGTTGAAGTTCAATCTTAGTGATAAAGGAGATGAGGAGTTGGCTTGTTTCATCTTTGGTACCAAGAAAATAAACCCATGTATATCTTGTGTAATCATCGGTGATGACCAAGCAGTATGACTTCTTTGCAATACTCTTTACATTAGTAGGACCAAAGAGATCCATGTGTAAAAGATGTAAAGCAGTGGTGTTAGAGTTGACTTCCTTAATTTTGTGGGAAGACTTGTGTTGCTTACCCTTCAAGCAGGCTAAGCAATTGTCTTCAAGTTTGAATTGCTTATTTGGGAGTCCTCTAACCAAACTAGATTTAACTAGTTTGTTGATGTTTTTCAGGTTCATGTGGCACATCCTCCTATGCCATAGAGTTGATTCATTCAAAGTTGCTTTTGAGAGAAAGCAAGCTTCAGGTGAATTGACTTGAACCTTGGACATGTCTAGACAATAGACATTGTCCCTCCTTGGTGTTCTGAGTAGTATCATGCTTTCATCGATTACATACCCAGGCTTCATTATAATGCATTCAGTAGCAGTGAAGATTGGTGTGTGTTTCTCATCACAAACTTGAGAAACACTCAACAGATTGTATTGAAGTTGTTGCACATAGTACACATCCTTGAAGTGTAGTGTACCATTGCTGATTGTTCCCTTTCCAGTAATCCTTCCTCCCTTTGGATTTCCTCCAAAAGCAACATATCCTCCATTGAACTTTTCAAAGTCCTGAAGGCATGACATGTTGCCTGTCATGTGCCTGGAGCAGCCACTATCTACATGCCAACTGTTCTCATCTTCTTTTATTGGCTGAACCTGCACATTAACATAGGAGTTTAGTTTCTGATGGGAACCCAAGCCAAAGTTGACTTGGGTTTGCCCATTTCATCAAAGTAACTCACCTTCCTTTGTACAAGTTTTGAAAAATCAGTGGGGATAGGTGGTTGAGTTACTTGAACCTTTGGTTGCCACATTTTCTTGAAAGATTTGTCTTTATGAAAATATTGGTGTTAACAACTTTTGATTTAGCAATTTGAGTAGGTACTGGTTTGACATGTCGTTGTTTCTTATTGTTAATAGGAGCCTTAGTGACAAAGTTACCTTGAGCAGTATTAACACGATTAGGTTTCATACGGTTAGTGTTCACAGTATTAACACGAGCAGTATTAACACTTTTATTCTTGGCCGTATTAACCTTAGCCGTAGAAACTACTTTTTGTCTAGCAGTACTAACTCTATTGTTGAAGTTTTTGTTCCTGGTTGTACCAATGTGATTTTCTGAAGATGATTGTTTGACAAAGTTGTTTTTAGAGACAACCCTTCCCTTGTAGCCCACCCCATGATGTGGTTTTTGAGTCACTTGTACTTGGTTTTGTGGATTGTGATAACAAATCTTTGCATAGTGATTTAGTTTACCACAAATAAAACATCCCTTTCTAGTTTGTTGTACAATCTGACCCTTTTGGATTTTGACTTGGTTCATGTTTCTTTGATTTCCTCGTTTCCCTGGGTGTTTGTTGTTTTCCTTAGGGGTTTGCTTAGGTTTGCTTTCTGAAGGTGCTTTTGCAATCTTAGTGGGGTTATTAGGGGGCAGAGACACTAAACTTTGTGTAGAAGGTAAAGTTATTCCCTCTATTGTGAGTAGATGATTTTCCAATGGAATATCCTTGTTTTTTATAACATGAACTTTACTTTCTTCCACTAAGTCCTCTATTAGAACTTCATCGTAGTTGATTGGATCAACATTGAATGATTCCTTTGGAGGTGTCTGGGTGATTGGGATTCTAGGTTCATCTAAAGATGGTGGGATATAGTTTTGGTTAAATGGAGGGGCAACTTCTTTGTATCCTAGGCCAGCCTTAATCTTACTATGAATTTGTTTTTGGCAAAGGTCGGTTACAGATTTAGAGGCAAATTCTAGCTTCCCTACATCTAACTCAATTTTAGTGTGTTCTTGTTCTAACAATTTAACTTTATCCCTAGCAGCTTTGAGTTTTAGAAGTAAGTCCTCTTGTTGCCATTCAAGTAGATTTATCTTTTCTTGATAGCTTTGTTCATTTACTTTGTGGGACTTAATCTGGTTTTCTAAGTTATCAATTACTCTAAGAGCTGACCTTCTTTGTTCTTCTAAGTCTCTAATGGAGTCACTCATTAGTTGATTATGATCTTTGTACTTAGTGATTATATTTTTACATTCAGGAGTACAAAGTTTGTTGGTTACCTCGGCCTTTAGTGATGCGGAAGTTGGAGTTGATGAGTCAATAGCCATTAGTGCATCCTCGTTTGGTGTTCCTTGATCATCATCTGTCCAGTCATATCCCAGTATGTTGTTGTTGAGTGCAGGAATGCCAACGTCAACATAATCCAGCTCAGTAGAAAATGCATCATCCGTAGCAACTAGGTCTTCAAAGATGTCCGCATCATCTGTTACTACGGCTATGCATGCATGGTGAATAGTAGCCGCATTATTTTCTACGTGAATTTGTTCCTCAGAGATTAGTGCTCTATTCTGACTTGTTTCTTCAGCCAAGTCGCTCCAATCAAATCCAAAGATGTCCTGAGACATAAGTGCACTTTGACTTGTCTCTTGAGTGGTTCGTGGATTATTGGTATTGGACTTGTTTGGACAATCTCTAGCGAAGTGACCTAGTTCACTGCATTCATAACACTTCACTTTGCTTTTATCGAAGGTGATTCGTTCGTTGTTTCTTGGATTGAATCTCCTTCCTGTTCTATTTAAGAATCTTCTAGCGCGTAGTGCCAACATAGCAGATTGCCACTTAAGATCGATTTCTTCAGAGTCATCTTGATGCATCTGTTTGACTTCTTCAACTGTGAGATTAGCACACTTACATATAAAGGATTCGAATGAAATCTCTTCGCTGATTTCATGTTTGGATCCTCCAGAGGTTGTTGCAAGGGCAGTATTAACATTGGTAATACTGGGATTGTTGATGGAGATCTTCTCAGCTTCAACTTCAGATTCAAAGACTCTGAGGTCGTTGTAGAGATCGTCTAGTTCTAGTGCTTCAAGAGCGTCTCCTTGCCTGTAGATAACTGTATACACAATCCATTCCTTTCCTAGTGCTCGGATAAACTTTCTGTTTATATCATCATTCTCATATTTGATTCCTGCGCTGAGCATCTCTCCAGTGAGTTTCTTGTAACGATCAAAAGTTTGAGTCATTCGTTCGCCAGGTAAACCATTAAAATTTTCGTACTCTTGTTTGAGAAGAGCCTTCTTGTTCTTTTTGGTATTCTTGGTTCCGCTGAATCTCTTTTCCAGTGCTTCCCATAGCGATTTGGCATCTTCATATTCTTCGAATTGTGATTGATATTCGTTTCGGATTGCAATCATAAGAATACTAAGAGCCTTGATCTCAGTTTGTTTTTCCCTTCGTTCAAGATCGCTTACAAGTGCACGAGCATTCACTCCTGGTTCTCCATCAGCTCCTTGGGCAGCAGGTCGTTTGTTACCATTGATGATCACATCCCAAACTGTGTAATCTGCCAGTAGGATGTGTTGCTTGATTCGTAGCTTCCATAAGTCGAATTCGTTGCTCTTTAGGATGGGAACTTTTCCTAATGCAATTTCTGTCATCGTGGTTGTAATGATTTTTGCTTGTGAGGATTTGTAACTCGTTGATCTATGGATCTAAAGCACCTCCTGTGCTCTGATACCACTTGTCAGGATCGTGTTAGTCTAGATAAACTAACAGGTTTGCTAACGTTGTAGATCAAGATCTATTGAAGAAGTTCAGCAGCGGATGAACACTTCAATATTACGAGTTTATTGAACAATAAAGAATGAATAAGAATTAAACAAACGTATTGTCAAATTGCAAGCCTCAATTGTATTAACCAGAATAATATCAATACAACGTGTTTTCTATTCTTCAAGGATCTATCTATTTATAGACCTTGAGGCTCGTTCTAGATAAACTAGAATTCTACGTCTATCCTTATCTAAATATAACCTTATCTAGATTAAGTAAACTTTATCTAATTACAAAAGGAAATATAATCTAATTATAACTCTTAGATTATACATACAAGATATGTTAAGTCTTCCGTGTCTTCCGTGCATTTGACTTATTCAGTATCTTGACTTTGACTGTGACTTGATCTTGACTTTGTCCGTAGTAACCGTAGTAACTCTATCTACCGTAGCAACTTTGTTGAACTGCCGCACCAACTTGTCTTTTTGATCTTCCGTAGTAACTTCATAATCATCAAACTGATTGTTTGAGTTACTTTCGTTTGTTTGTTAGGATTCATTGTTTATGGTTAAACTATATTGACTAAGTTATAACCCAACAAACTTGTATTTCAAGTAGAACATGTCGTGTAGTTTGCAATGTATTTAGATCGAGTTGTACAACGTTTGCTGCATTTATAAGTTAGTTTCGTCAGTAACAGTTTCACTAGCGAAACTATTTCCAAAGTGTTTCGCTGTCGAAACTCTAAACCGACTTAAGAGTTTCACAACGTGACTCTTTAGGTGTTTATGGACACCTATAAATACCCCACATTGGGATCATAAATGTAGCCGTCACGAATCCCTAAGCAAACAGTTTCGCTGTCAGAGAAGATATCAACGTGACTATTTTATTTTGACGGTCTCAAGTCTTGTAATCACTTGTATTGATGTTATTCGTAATTGTAAACATTACGTGAGCTTTATCATATCAATCATTTGGTTATATTCGAGTTTCTTCACCATTACATACTCCAATTTGTGATTCCACAACTTTTAGGTAGTAGAATTCAAATCAAGGTCCTAACACGGGTTCTATCAAGTGGCATCACAACCTCTACACATATAATAGAGGTTTTTGGATCCATTTTGTGAAGTTCTTGGGTTATTAAGTGTAGATCTAGTTTTTAGTATTATGGGTACTTGAAAAGTTATCCAATGGTTTTTGCGGCTTAATATTCAAGGGATAAGTTTATTTTCGTGGTGTTTTCGGCTCAATATTCAAGGGATAACAAAATAAACATCACGAATATATAATTTGATGCATAATTCTATCAAGTGGTGTTTTCGGCTCAATATTTAAGGGATTAGTTTATTTTGTTAGTTAGAAGATATCTGGAAAAGATGGTGTCCTGATTCCGTTGTTTTCGTAGTTTTTGACACGTTTAGAAAAAAACAGCCAAGTAGTGTAACTGTCTAAGAGTTTCGCTACGAAACTCTTTTGTTTCGTTAACGAAACTATTCTGCTTCGTTGACAAAGTGTTACGCTGCTCAAGATTGTTACTTTAAGTGTTATGTTAGGTGCTACGTTAAGAGTTACGCTACATAATAGTTACGTGAACGTGTTTCGTGAAAGTGTTACGATGGATCTATTTCGCTAAGAAACTAATTAGTTACGTTGAAGTGTTATGCTGGTTTTTGTTTCGTTGAAGTGTTACGCTGTAAGTTTTTCGTTATAACAGTTTCGCTAACGAAATTGTTGCTTGGTGTGTTGTGTTTCTCTACTCAGTTTCTGCTCCAGTTTGTGTTGTGTTTTCTGGTTTTCGGGTTTTCTGATCTTCGTGTGAAAATGGCTCTAGTTCCGGTAAATGTTGTGTATGACATTGACACTAGACATCCTCTAATCCCACCAAAGTTTGAAAGACATATCGTGCTTGAAGAATGGGTTTCTCGATTAGTCACTTATGTTTCATATTCCGATTCGGCCATGTGATCACAAAGTACGAGATGCCACTTCAAAACGCCGGAGTCAACGGGGAAAGACAACCTAAGTTACCTAGTGATTTAACCGAAATTGAAAAGGAAACTTATGCTAAAGATAAGAAAGCTCATGCATCAATCAAGCTATGTCTATCTTCAGATATGTTATCAATATTCCGACACTGCGTGACATCATATGATATTTTCATGCGATCTTAAGACATTATGGTGGTAATGATGCTATTAAAAATATTAAGAGAGATCTCTTGAGAAGACAATTTGAAAATTTCTCCTGTTTTGCTCATGAAATTCTTGACATGTTGAATTCGAGATTTTGTCATCTGACTGATGACTTATATGATCTTGATTTTTGACAAGCTTGAAGTAAACATTAAGTTCTTAGATGGTTTGCCTGAACATTAAGAATTTCGAGTAATGCGGTTAAAAGACAAACCAGAGTTGAAAGATTGGGAATTTGATGAATTGACAGATAAATTGAACGTTTATGAACTAGAGATGCAAAAGAAAGCCTTCGGTGGAAATGGTCAAGTTAGAGATTCTATTCATAAAGAAAACCATGGTGTGGCATTTTTCTCAGATCTTATGTTTCCACATGTCCTCAAATGCCAACCATTTCTATGCCCAACATCTCTATGCCTAATGTTGCTATGCCAATCACTCTTGTGGCAACTACTGCACCAATTTCCAACACCTCTTCATTTCAAGCGCAATGTGTGGAAATTTTCAAGCTAGAGATAGTGAAACCCATAACTCTTCATCACATGTTCAACTTCCAATATATTCTCAAGGAGTTCATGAAGGCCTGCAGTCTTGCTTTCTAACTTCTTTTGATGATTTGATCTCAAGTAGAATTACTAATATTTAGCTAATCGAGGAAGATTATGATCGGATTGATGAAGATGACTTGGAAGAGATGGATCTTCAATGGAATATGGCGATGCTCACAAGGAAAGTGAATAATTCCTTAAAGGGAACCGGTCGACCCCATATCGGTGGAAATAGTCGATCATGAGTTGGTTTTGATAAGTCGAAGCTTAAGTGCATCAAATGCAACAATTATGGTCACTTTGCCAGAGAGTGTGGACAGTCGACTCCAACAAATCAAAGACCTTATCAAGGACAAGGCTAGTCAAGTCAATCTTAAGGAAGAAATCATCGACAAGGTTTAAGCTACCAAAGGCTCGCAAACAACAACTACCAGATCAAGGATTTAGAGAAGGTCTAGCACAATACCTATTTAGCTCTTACGGTCAACGATAGTAAGTTTAACTGGAATTTGCATGAGGAAATGTCTCACGCTGGTCATCATGCTCTTATGGTTCTCAAAGCTGAAGAAACGTCTCAAAAGCCCGAGGTATATACTGATGCTTTTAAACAACCATGTAGTAATTGTTGTGATCTAGAGAAAAAGATAGAAATGTGGACCAATCGCCAGAGTCTGATAACTGATCTAGATAAGCTAAAAGAATTGAATGATTGCTTAAAACAAACAGAACTAAATTTCAAAACTTATCGGCAAGTAAACATGATTCCTTAAAACAAACTGAACTAAATTTCAAAACTTATCGACAAGCAAACATGATTGCTTAAAACAAACAAAACTAATTTCAAAACTTATCGACAAGCAAACATGATTGAAATTTCTGATTTAAAAGTAACTGTTAAAAATCATCTTTACACAATAAACAATTATATGAAAGCTCTTGAGGACGAAAAGAAAAAAGTTTTTGAAAAAGAAAGTGAAATCACCACTTTGCAAAACAAATTGCCAAACTTTTCGAACTCATCAATTATCTTAGATCAGCTTATTACGTCTCAAAGAACCGATCACAAATCAAAGGCAAGACTGGGATATGACACTACTCCTCCTCCCAAACACTATGTCCCGGTTCCTAAAGTTGATATGGATTCTAAGTTTGAACCAACTTCCTCTATTACTATTGAACCCAATGATTAAAAATTGAAAGTATGTCAAGAAGAAAGTCCCTCTAAAGATGATTCAAACTGCAAGAAAAACAATGTTTTTGATACAAAAGAGTTGGAATTAAATGAAAAGCAAAAGTTACTCGTTGATTAGATTTTAAACTGTCTTTCAAAGCAAATTTCTCAGACGATTGATAAAAACTTGGTAAACTACAAGCAGCTGAAAAGAAAAAGCTTTTGAATGAAAACAAGCAAGTATCAATGAGTCAAAGAAAGATTTTTGATATATCGAAACAAGCATCAACGAGTCAAACACCGATGAACAAGATTTTTACTTGAGGTTAAAGTTTAAATGAAATAAAAAACGTTTTACCTCCTAAAATCTTGCAAAGGGAATCATCTAGTAAAACCTCTCATCACAATGGTAACCATAAGAAGTCTCAAACTTCACAAGTTCTAAATGATTCTAGAACTTGTTACTATTGTAGATGTGAAGGTCATATTGCCAAATTTTGTCCTCGTTTACGTGAAGTGATTTTGAAACGAAAAGAGTCGAAACATTTTCAAAACACTAAAAGAGTTTCACCAAGGCAGAATCAACAAAACATAACAGGAGTTAATATGCCTTCAGTCAAAGTTAAAAAACAAAAGAAACAAACTAAGACTATTAAAGAAGTAAACCAAGAGTCACCCCAACATCAAAATGACACATCGATCTTAGCCGATTTTCAAGAAAGATTATGAATTGGTCCATGTAATCATTACTGATGAAAGTGGGAGATCCAAGTCAATTACAGCTTAGGTCCCTGTTAAAAACAAACCTTTCTTTATAAATATACTGGAACGGTCGAAGCGACCTGTAACAATACTTGGTATGTCGACAATAGCTGTTCTAGGCTCATAACATGCAACATCTCCCTTCTTGTTGATTTCATATCGATAACGGGGGAATATTGTTTTTGCTGGGCATAAGGGTGGAAAAATAATGGGTGAAGGAACGATTTCAAATAGTTATGTGAGTTTCGACAAGGTCAACTACTGTGAACAGTTGCAGCATAATCTACTTAGTGTGTCTCAAGTATGTAATAAGAAATTTACTACGATTTTCAATGACACCGAGTGTATGATTCTACGGAAATGATTCAAAGTTCCCGAGGATTGGATCTTACTTAGAGCACCAAGGAAGAATGATATCTATAACATCAATATGGATACGGTGAAGTCAACATAACACTATTCATGTTTTGTTACCTATTTATTGGCAAGAGGTGATTAGTGTAATAGTTACATAAAGTATCTTTTAGAACCATATTAATACATTTTTAACCTCTACAATTCCCCCTTTAATGTGGTTTCTAGAAAGATAAGTACAAAAATTACATTTCATTACAAAAATCTATGCTAAGCTTCAATTTTTCAATCTAGAGCTTGAGAAGATGGAGTTTCTTGTTCTTTAAACTCGGGATACAACTTTGCACATTCCGTTCTTGTTGCATTTGTAGACGACGTTGAGCCTTGATTGTTGCATAGATTGAATACTTGTTTTCCCGAATCTTTAAGCACATTTCATATCTTTGAATAACTCTTCTCTTCGCTAAACATTATTCAATAGCATCTCTCCCAAACTCACACTCTTTTCTTTGCGAACCAAGCGTAGTGTACCCGTTCAGTAATGATGAGCTTCCTTGAATAGCATCACAAGATTATCACTCCAATGTGGACTTCTATATACGATTCCTTTATCACCAATATTCACAATCGACCACTTTCTTAGATGTAAAACTGTAAAATCTCGTTTTGGTGCCACAAGATTCACTTTTCCTCTACCGCTTTCGAGTGCAATTTGGAAGTCAGAATATGTTGCTTCTTTTACTTTTCCTTCCATAAAACTCTTAATCCTTGACTAGAAAAATCAATCATCTTGTTTTTTCCTTGTCCATCTTTTCATTGAAGTGAAAAACCATTCTATATCATTCGGATTAAGATCATTGAAATCCGCTTCAGTGAAACTATATACCTTCCCATCATTCCTTGCACCTGTAAATGTAGAAAACTCAATTCCATTATGAAATTCTGAGCCAATTTCTCGAGCATATGAAATTCCATGGATTGAGTAAACTTGATCGGCTAATTTTCCTTTGGAATGAATGACGTGTTTGAAGTCTCTCCATAAATCTTAGTTGTGAGCCCATGTAAGATTGCCGGTTCCACCCTTTTCGGCTTTTGTACGAAGAAATATTTCACTTCATGTGACAACCGTCTAATTCCAGGTGCATTTTTATATTCTATGTCTCTTTCGGTCTATCTAGTCTTTAACTATTCAATAACCGGAACCGCGACAGCGTCGGAATCACAACCGGAATCAAAATATATAAGTCCTAATACCAAGAAAACCCCTAATGAACTTTCCTAAGTTCATAATGTAACATACTTTAAAACTTTAGTTAACGAAAAGGTCCAACGAAACAATTGTACAAAATCAGCCAAAACACAAAATTTTTGACAGAAAAGGTCCAGGACGACGCACAGAGGCCATGTGCGCCGTCCTGGAGGACGAAAATTGTAATAATTTTGAAATTTTTGCATGTCTCGATTTCTAAACTTTTTCAACCAATCAACCTCGATTATCAGGCCATTATTAGTGCAATTTGCAGTCCCCAACTCCCATTTTATTACTTTTCCTTATTCATTTTACATATTCATTTTTATTAAACAAAAACACACACTTACACACTTTTCTCTCAAACTTCCTCTCAAGAACCCATTATTCCAGTGATTTCCCACCATTAAAATCCATTTTCCATCCATACAAATCGATTTAAACATCAAGGGAAGCAAGGAGAAGCCAAGTTTTCGAAAAAGGACCATTCTTGTAAAGATTTTTGAAGCTAAAATCCGGCCAAAACCTCATCCAAGCTAATCTCTTCGGCAGAAACCTTTCTCTTTTCATTTTATACTGATTTTACTACTTGCATGTAAGATCTAACGGTTCAAAATAAGTTTTTATACAAATCTATGACTTTTTATGGTCAAAAACGTTTTTAATCGAAATAGTCTTTGGATCCACGAATTTGTGACTAAAATTACTTTATAAACTGTTAAAATGATGTTTTAATAAGTTTAAACCTATTGCATGTCGGAATCTAAGGCTAAATAAACGTTTTACAACAAAAACTCGAAAACCCGCGACCCGTGCGCCGTCCCCGTGACCAGGACGACGCAACGGGTGAAATTTTGGTCACTGTGCGCCGTTCAACGGCGCACAGGCCTGGAATTTTTCCCGAACTTTCGTTATTTGACGTTTTTGAATATGTGACCCGCTGACTTTTTGAGACGTGACTTTTGGGGACTGAATATGTAACAATAATAGCATTTGAGACATGTATGGACTAAATCGGACTAAAATGGACTATATTATATATGTTATCGTGCTTTAGGTGATTTGTGAGCGGAAGTGGATTGTACATTTTTGGATATGAAATTTGGGCGCGGAAGCGCTGCCTAAATTCCCTTAGAAAAATGTAAACCACTTCAGCGAGCAAAAGCACTCGTAGCATAATAATAATGAAACGTTAAATCGGACTTTTGGACAAAAACGTGACAATTACCTTTTCGGACTATTTTAACAATACTTAACCTTGACACTTCAAGTTTAATAAAATTTTATCTATATTATTATATAAAGAACATAATAAGATAATGACTAATTAAACTACCTTGGTATTATTAGGCAATCCGTGATTCCCGGCTTCCATTTCCGACCGAATTCCGCGTTCTTACTCTTCGCAATCCGTGAGTTACAACCCCTTTATTTTTATATGTATTTTGCATGATTTGGGGGGAAACATAAGATTATATTGTACTTTGAAAACATTTATGAACTATTTTGACTTGGAACTTTTATGAACTATTTTGACTTGGAACTTTTATGAACTATTTTGACTCGGAACTTTTATGAACTATTTTGACTTGGAACTTTTATGAACTATTTTGACTTGGAACTTTTATGAACTATTTTGACTTGGAACTTTTATGAACTATTTTGACTCGGAACTTTTATGAACTATTTTGACTTGGAACTTTTATGAACTATTTTGACTTGGAACTTTTATGAACTATTTTGACTTTGGAACTATTGAACTATTTTGGACAAACTCTTTGGACTCTTATGCGTAAAACACTTTTACTCTACTGGCTTACTTGAAGTTACCGGCTTGCCCCCTTTTTCGGCTAAACTAATTATTGATGCTTGTATGCGAGACCGACCCTTGATGGAACTATAACATGACTCTTAAGTGACGGACGACTATCTCTTTTTAAAACAAAACTACTTAGTGCCCAGCTGCTTTTTAGAACTTTACACACTATTAACTACAGAGCCGTTTAGTAATTATGGGTATCGATACTTAGGAAAGAACCGTTCCTTGCTTAGATGGCAGTCTAAGTACATATTACAAAGAACTTGACAACTTCCCGTAGGATAGGCGGGGAAAGGGGCCTCACGGTTGAACAATCGTTTTAGTGTGAACACTTAAGTTATAGATGCTAAGAGGTTGACACAAGAAATCTAATTAGTTACTTTTACGCATAAATTTACGAACTTTTAGCGATTGCTTCCGCAACTATGATTTGACTAAATTTGACTTATTTGGTCTTTACGAACTTTAGGGCACCGATTCCCCCTTACTTACAAATTTAAAAGTATATAAATTTTAAGCCACTTTTCTCCGCTGACCTCCTTTTGGAAACTTTTACTTTTATATACTTAACTAATATTTTTGCCGAACTACTTAAACTGTAACTCACTCACTACTTTCGTAGTTGACACTTTATCTTATGTTTCAGGAAATTTAGTGTAAGCATGAGGTGCATGGCATGGACGGGTCAAGGCGGTCGCGTGAGATCTGATTTGGGAAAAGACTTGACCATTTTCTTTTGGGGATTTTTAAATTGAAACTTTATCTATGTATTTTGTACTAATTCTGTGACTTGGTTATTTCTTTGAACATTGTAAACACTTTTAATATTTTTAAATGACTTGAATGCCGTTATGTTTCTTATGACCCGTGTAATGATCTTCCAGCTCTTCAAATTCCGTGTTTCCGCTTTAGCGGGGTGTGACAGACTTGGTATCAGAGCACAGGTTATAGAGAAAAACGGTTTTAAAATTTTTCAAAAAAAAAAATTTTTCGAAACCAAACTATAACCAAGGCTTTTTCGGAAAATCATTTATGGTTTCAAACTTTAGAGAATTAATTTCGCGATTGCATGTTTATTTTTAACTACGCATGGCCTGATCACCCATGCCTAGTTCAAAATGAATTATGCAAGGACGGAACGTAATTACTATTGTTAACGGTCTTTGAGTCGAAAATTCCCGGTACTGTCTTTTCCCGATTCTCACGTGACTGACCCGTACATGCATTTCATTACACATTTCCTTTATAATTCTTTTGTGTCTTCACGTACTTACGAAACTCATCATTCACAGATCCGTCATGTCTCACTCCTCTCGTTCACGTTCACCGTCGTATTCACAGTCTCGCTCTCTACCCAGAGCCGGTTCGCCTTCCGAGGGCCGCACCGCCTCAGAGAGCCAGCGCCATCAGACCACCGATCCCACGGAGGACACCTCCATGGCGATCTCCAGCAGCATCTGGTCCAGCCCGAGGGCTGTGCTACCCCCTCCACCGGTACCCGTTGCCGCAACACTCCATTACCGGGGCCCGCGCACTAGGTTGACCGCGCGAAAGCAGGTCATCCTCCCGGGCCGTCTGCCGGACAGGATGGCTGCGCACCAGGCTGGACCATCCCAGCCTACCCCATCTCACCTACCTTTCGGTCACCCTCCAGAGGTCCCACATAACCCTCTCATGGACCACTACTCCTGGGAGCGACAGATGGAGAGCGAAGAAATGCAGCGCGCTAGAGACGTCGAGGCCGCGAGGCAGAGGATGCCTCCTACCCTCCAGCCTCCCCCACCGGCCGCATTCCTTCACTTGCACCGCGAAGTGCGGGGACTGGCACAGGAGACCCAACAGCAGGGGCTCCTCATCAGTGAGGTCACCGACTATGCACAATAGTTGTCGGAGCAGGCGTTGCGAGTCATCGCATCGACCCGAGCTACGGCACGAACCGTGCAGCACCTCATCGGTGTGTGCCTAGTGATGGGCACTTTGATTGCGGTCATGGCGGCCAAGATGTTTCTGGAGAGGCGCCATTAGTTATTTCTCTTTATTGTACTGTACTTAGAATAGTCGTAATTTTCTCATTGTACACGACTTAGACTTTTTATTTCCTTCCTTTTCATGTATTGAAATAGTATTTCTCATTCAGTACTTGTACCAAACTTATTTATCATTAATGGAATATCTACCTTTTATTATTATACTTATCTTATCATATGAATCTCGTACTTTTGACAATCAATACAATTCTATCTCTTGAATCATAATCATGCGTGTGCTATTTGTTCATTCATATTAATCTCGTGCTATGATTATCTATGGTCACTAAATTGTGTTCTTATCATATTCCATTCGTGCGTTCTAAACTAAATCTATTCTTCTGATTGTAGAATCATGGCTCCTCGCACAAATGCTAGTATCATTGCTGAGCAAGTTGCTGAACAGTTGAATGCGGCGATGCCCAACATGATCGCCCAGATCACCGCCGGGATCAATGCCAATGTCAACAACCACCACCAGCAACAGCAACAACAACAGCAGCAGCAGCAGCAACAACAGAACATTCAAAACCAAAATCAGAACCAGAATCAACATCCGAACCCTCCCCCATGCAACTATAAGAGCTTCATGGCGTGTAAGCCGAAGGAGTTTCTCGGCACAACTGGTGCTGTAGGACTGCTCCAATGGTTCGAGAGCATCGAATCCGTCCTACACATCAGCCGATGTGCTGAGGCAAACAAGGTGGAGTACGCGTCCTGCGTATTCCATGGTCGAGCTCTGTCCTGGTGGAACAGTGTTGTTCAAACCAGAGGGCGTGACACTGCCTACGCCCTTCCCTGGAACACCTTCAAGAACCTGCTCATCGAAGAGTACTGCCCAAGAGGGGAAATCAAGAAGCTCGAGGCTGAGCTGTGGGATCACAAGATGGTCGAAACGACATTGAGAAGTACACCACTCGGTTCCACGAGCTCGCCCGACTGGTTCCAAGACTGGTAACCCCTGAGGAGAACCGGATCGACCTGTACATCTCTGGTCTAGTTCCAGAAATCCGTGGCATGGTCATTTCATATGAGCCTCAGACCCTCCAAAGTGCAATCATCCTAGCTCACCGTCTCACCAGCAACCTCCTCACCGCTCCTGGATCCTCCAAAAAGGAGTCAGGTGAGAAGAGGAAGGCCGAGCCAACCCCGAGAAGAAGTGACCGCATCAAGAAGACCCGTAGCACCCGAAACTTCGCCGTGACTGCCGCACCTGCACCTGCACCAGCACCACCTGCTAGATCTGGGTCCTACTCCGGACCGCACCCGAAGTGCAACAAGTGCAACTTCCACCATCTCGGGAACCGCCCGTTATGCCTAAGGTGCCAAAAGGTGGGTCATTTTGGCAAGTACTGCCCAGATAAGACAACCGACCCAGTGCAGAAACTGACGTGCTATGAGTGCGGGAGCGACCAACACCTCCGGAACGCCCGCCCTAAGCTGAATCGAACTCCACAGAACCAAGGAGGGCAAGGTAGGGGCCGCGCTTTCGCACTAACGGCTGAGGAAGCACGTCAGGACCCCAACGCAGTTACCGGTACGTTTTCCCTCAATAGTCATTTTGCTGCCGTACTATTCGACTCAGGAGCTGAGAGAAGCTTCATTTCCTTAGAATTTAGACCCCTCATTAATTTAGAATCTAAAATTCTTAAGCATAGTTTTACCGTCGAATATGCTAACGGCCAAGAATTTGAAGCTAAGGACATAATCTTAGGATGTTCACTATGCCTATCTGATAAAATCTTCCCCATTGATCTAATTCCTATCGAGCTTTCAAGTTTCGACGTTATCGTTGGAATGGACTGGCTATCTCGCTTTCGAGCAGAAATCGTCTGTTTCGACAAACTCATCCGTATTCCTCTTTCGGAAAAAGAGACTCTCGTTGTTCAGGGAGACAAGCCTGGACGACAACTTCGCATCGTGTCTTCCATTAAAATGCGCAAGTACCTTCAGAAGGACTATGACGCATTCCTTGCCCATGTCGTCGAGCGTAAACCTGCAGAGAGCCGAATCCAAGATATTCCAGTAGTCAAGGATCATCCCGAAGTCTTTCCCGAGGATTTGCCAGGGCTGCCACCTCAACGACAAGTGGAATTCCGAATAGACCTCATTCCTGGCGCAACACCGGTTGCCAAGACACCGTACCGTCTGGCGCCACCTGAAATGCTAGAACTGTCAAAACAGTTACAGGAACTCCTAGACCATGGTCTTATTCGCCCGAGTTCGTCCCCCTGGGGAGCCCCAATCCTCTTTGTTAAAAAGAAAGACGGATCCTTCCGCATGTGCATTGACTATCGAGAGCTGAACAAGCTGACCGTCAAGAATCGATACCCTCTCCCGAGGATCGATGATCTCTTCGACCAGTTGCAGGGTGCAACTTACTTCTCCAAAATCGACCTCCGTTCGGGTTATCACCAAGTTCGTGTCAGCGAGACCGACATTCCGAAAACCGCATTTCGAACTCGATACGGTCATTACAAATTCCTCGTCATGCCTTTTGGTCTGACCAACGCACCAACAGTGTTCATGGACCTAATGAACAGAGTGTGCAGACCATACCTAGACAAATTCGTAATCGTATTCATAGACGACATTCTCATCTACCCAAGGAACAAGGAAGATCATGCGAAACACCTTAAGCTCATTTTAGAACTCCTCCGAGATCAGAAATTGTACGCCAAATTCTCGAAGTGTGAATTCTGGCTCCGAGAGGTACACTTCCTTGGACATGTGGTCAACCAAGAAGGGATTCATGTAGATCCAGCCAAAATCGAAGCGATCGAGAAATGGCAAGCTCCGACGACCCCGACGGAAATCCGTCAGTTCCTAGGATTGGCTGGCTATTATCGAAGATTCATTGAGAATTTCTCGAAGATCGCAAAACCCTTCATCGAGCTCACTCAGAAAGACAAGGACTTCATCTGGGGAAAAGATCAGGAGGATTCCTTCCAGAAGCTCAAATATCAACTATGTCACGCACCGATTCTGTCCCTGCCAGAGGGCACGGATAACTTCGTAGTGTTTTGCGATGCCTCCCACCAAGGACTTGGGTGTGTTCTAATGCAGAAGGACAAGGTCATCGCTTACGCTTCTAGGCAGCTGAAAGTGCACGAGCAGAACTACACAACGCACGACTTAGAGTTGGGAGCCATCGTGTTCGCTTTGAAGATCTGGAGGCACTACTTGTATGGTACTAAGTGTACGGTCTACACTGATCACAAGAGCCTTCAGCACATTTTAGATCAGAAAATGCTCAACATGAGGCAACGAAGATGGATAGAACTGCTGAGTGACTACGATTGCGAGATCAAATACCACCCGGGTAAAGCGAACGTAGTAGCAGATGCCCTGAGTCGGAAGGAAAGGGTAAAGCCATCTCGAGTTCGAGCGTTAGGTATTCAAATTCAGACGAGCCTTCGAGCACAGATTGCAAACGCGCAGCAAGAGGCGTTGAAACCCGAGAACATTAAGGTCGAAACGCTTCATAATCATGAAAAAGAATTCGAGCGCAAGTCCGACGGAATCTATTACTTCAAGGGTCGAGCATGGATTTCAAAATCTGAGGATCTCCGCAAGCTCATTCTGGACGAGGGCCACCGATCTAGATACTCTATCCATCCGGGATCCGACAAGTTGTATAAGGACCTCCGAGAATATTACTGGTGGCCGGGAATGAAGAAGGATATCGCCTTGTATGTAGCTAAGTGCCTTACTTGCTCCAAGGTCAAGGCAGAATACCAAAAGCCCTCAAGTTTACTTCAGCAACCGGAAATTCCCATGTGGAAGTGGGAACAAATTTCCATGGACTTCGTCACCAAGTTGCCCCGTACGGCTAAGGGTAACGACACGATTTGGGTAATCGTGGACGGTTTGACAAAATCCGCTCATTTCCTGCCGGTCCGAGAAAATCACTCGATGGAGAAATTCGCTCAAGTCTACATCAACGAGATCGTCTCTCGTCATGGAACACCTCTCTCCATCATCTCCGATAGGGATAGTCGATTCACTTCCCGCTTTTGGAATGTCCTTCAAAAGTCGTTAGGTACGCGACTAGACCTTAGCACTGCATACGACCCTCAGACCGACGGCCAGAGCGAAAGGACGATCCAAACACTTGAGGATATGCTGAGAGCATGTGTAGTCGACTTCGGAGGAAGTTGGGACGCTCACCTCCCTTTGGTCGAATTCTCCTACAATAACAGCTACCATGCCAGCATCAAGTGCGCACCATTCGAAGCTCTCTATGGACGTAAGTGTCGGTCACCGCTCTGTTGGCTAGAAGCTGGCGATCGACAACTTACGAGACTCGATATCGTCCAGGAGACCATTGACAAAATCACCACTATCCGTGAAAGACTGAAGACATCCCGTACCCGACAGAAGAGCTACGCTGACAACCGAAGGAAACCCCTCGAATTCCAAGTTGGCGACAGAGTGCTCCTTAAGATATCGCCATGGAAAGGGGTAGTCCGCTTCGGAAAGCGCGGTAAACTAAGTCCAAGGTACACCGGTCCATTTGAAGTCATTGAGCGTATCGGTCCCGTTGCTTATCGTCTCCAACTCCCCCAGACTCTCGCGAACGTTCATAACGTATTCCATGTCTCACACTTGAAAAAGTGTATGTCTGATGAGACCATCGTCATCCCTCTTGACGAGGTCAAAATCGAGAACAAGCTAAACTTCATTGAAGAACCGCTCGAAGTTGTTGATCGCGAGATCAAACAACTCAGGCAGAGCCGTATTCCGATTATCAAGGTTCGGTGGAATTCCCGACTTGGTCACGAATTCACATGGGAGCGTGAAGACCAATTCCGTCAGAAATATCCACATCTATTCGAGAACACTTCTTCATGATGGGACGAACTAAATTTCGGGACGAAATTTCTTTCAACCCGGGGAGAATGTGACAACCGTCTAATTCCAGGTGCATTTTTATATTCTATGTCTCTTTCGGTCTATCTAGTCTTTAACTATTCAATAACCGGAACCGCGACAGTGTCGGAATCACAACCGGTATCAAAATATATAAGTCCTAATACCAAGAAAACTCCTAATGAACTTTCCTAAGTTCATAATGTAACATACTTTAAAACTTTAGTTAACGAAAAGGTCCAACGAAACAATTGTACAAAATCAGCCAAAACACAAAATTTTTGACAGAAAAGGTCCAGGACGACGCACAGAGGCCATGTGCGCCGTCCTGGAGGATGAAAATTGTAATAATTTTGAAATTTTTGCATGTCTCGATTTCTAAACTTTTTCAACCAATCAACCTCGATTATCAGGCCATTATTACTGCAATTTGCAGTCCCCAACTCCCATTTTATTACTTTTCCTTATTCATTTTACATATTCATTTTTATTAAAAAAAAACACACACTTACACACTTTTCTCTCAAACTTCCTCTCAAGAACCCATCATTCCAGTGATTTCCCACCATTAAAATCCATTTTCCATCCATACAAATCGATTTAAACATCAAGGGAAGCAAGAAGAAGCCAAGTTTTCGAAAAAGGACCATTCTTGTAAAGATTTTTGAAGCTAAAATCCGGCCAAAACCTCATCCAAGCTAATCTCTTCGGCAGAAACCTTTCTCTTTTCATTTTATACTGATTTTACTACTTGCATGTAAGATCTAACGGTTCAAAATAAGTTTTTATACAAATCTATGACTTTTTATGGTCAAAAACGTTTTTAATCGAAATAGTCTTTGGATCCACGAATTTGTGACTAAAATTACTTTATAAACAGTTAAAATGATGTTTTAATAAGTTTAAACCTATTGCATGTCGGAATCTAAGGCTAAATAAACGTTTTACAACAAAAACTCGAAAACCCGCGACCCATGCGCCGTCCCCGTGACCAGGACGACGCAGCGGGTGAAATTTTGGTCACTGTGCGCCGTTCCTGTGGTCACAACGGCGCACAGGCCTGGAATTTTTCCCGAACTTTCGTTATTTGACGTTTTTGAATGTGTGACCCGCTGACTTTTTGAGACGTGACTTTTGGGGACTGAATATGTAACAATAATAGCATTTGAGACATGTATGGACTAAATCGGACTAAAATGGACTATATTATATATGTTATCGTGCTTTAGGTGATTTGTGAGCGGAAGTGGATTGTACATTTTTGGATATGAAATTTGGGCGCGGAAGCGCTGCCTAAATTCCCTTAGAAAAATGTAAACCACTTCAGCGAGCAAAAGCACTCGTAGCATAATAATAATGAAACGTTAAATCGGACTTTTGGACAAAAACGTGACAATTACCTTTTCGGACTATTTTAACAATACTTAACCTTGACACTTCAAGTTTAATAAAATTTTATCTATATTATTATATAAAGAACATAATAAGATAATGACTAATTAAACTACCTTGGTATTATTAGGCAATCCGTGATTCCCGGCTTCCATTTCCGACCGAATTCCGCGTTCTTACTCTTCGCAATCCGTGAGTTACAACCCCTTTATTTTTATATGTATTTTGCATGATTTGGGGGGAAACATAAGATTATATTGTACTTTGAAAACATTTATGAACTATTTTGACTTGGAACTTTTATGAACTATTTTGACTTGGAACTTTTATGAACTATTTTGACTCGGAACTTTTATGAACTATTTTGACTTGGAACTTTTATGAACTATTTTGACTTTGGAACTATTGAACTATTTTGGACAAACTCTTTGGACTCTTATGCGTAAAACACATTTACTCTACTGGCTTACTTGAACTTACCGGCTTGCCCCCTTTTTCGGCTAAACTAATTATTGATGCTTGTATGCGAGACCGACCCTTGATGGAACTATAACATGACTCTTAAGTGACGGACGACTATCTCTTTTTAAAACAAAACTACTTAGTGCCCAGCTGCTTTTTAGAACTTTACACACTATTAACTACAGAGCCGTTTAGTAATTATGGGTATCGATACTTAGGAAAGAACCGTTCCTTGCTTAGATGGCAGTCTAAGTACATATTACAAAGAACTTGACAACTTCCCGTAGGATAGGCGGGGAAAGGGGCCTCACGGTTGAACAATCGTTTTAGTGTGAACACTTAAGTTATAGATGCTAAGAGGTTGATACAAGAAATCTAATTAGTTACTTTTACGCATAAATTTACGAACTTTTAGCGATTGCTTCCGCAACTATGATTTGACTAAATTTGACTTATTTGGTCTTTACGAACTTTAGGGCACCGATTCCCCCTTACTTACAAATTTAAAAGTATATAAATTTTAAGCCACTTTTCTCCGCTAACCTCCTTTTGGAAACTTTTACTTTTATATACTTAACTAATATTTTTGCCGAACTACTTAAACTGTAACTCACTCACTACTTTCGTAGTTGACACTTTATCTTATGTTTCAGGAAATTTAGTGTAAGCATGAGGTGCATGGCATGGACGGGTCAAGGCGGTCGCGTGAGATCTGATTTGGGAAAAGACTTGACCATTTTCTTTTGGGGATTTTTAAATTGAAACTTTATCTATGTATTTTGTACTAATTCTGTGACTTGGTTATTTCTTTGAACATTGTAAACACTTTTAATATTTTTAAATGACTTGAATGCCGTTATGTTTCTTATGACCCGTGTAATGATCTTCCAGCTCTTCACATTCCGTGTTTCCGCTTTAGCGGGGTGTGACACTTCATCTTCCAAAAATGGTTCATTCAAATGTTTGTGCAAACTTTTCTGAACTTCTAGATCAATGTCTTTATACTTTGGAAAACCAAAATCATATGTCAACGCATACTTGTAAAGTTCCTTATGCTCATCTTGTAACTTTGCTTCTTCTTTTTCATTGTCTTCATCTCGAAGTTCATATACATCTTGTTGCTCCAATCTACTGTCAAACTCGTATTTCTTTGGCCTCCAATCTGCACCTTCAATTTTATCATAATTTCTCAATTCTCGAAGTCTAGCACACACAAGCTTCATGACTAATGGATCAAGATCTTCATCATTTCAAGGACCATTGCACTATGATAAAGAGTCTCGATGTCTAGATCCTTTTTAGCCATTTTATTAACCTTTTTTTCAACATCACTTTGTACAACCACTTCTTCATCATGTTGTTCACTTTCGTTTCGATCCGGTTGTTCCATTACAATATCCCGATCTACTAATTCTTCGTCATCTTCTTTAACATCAATCATATCCTTTTCCCCTTATTGAGATGAACTCGATCCTTTTTCCGTTTCCAAAGCTCTTTCTAGTTTTACTTTATTTAAAGGCTCCACATTTTCCCCCTCGTTCGGTTGATCATAGGGATCATCATCCGAATGTTTGCTTTTATGGACACCCTCAGCTTGAACTCGGCAATGAGACTCGAACATGCGATAATTTTCAATTACCATGAGAAGTTCTTTGATGAGGTTATTAGGGATTACCCTATGTATATATAGGTGATCCCTAAACCTAAGTACACATATAGGTCTTTGTCCCTCCAAAAGCGTTTGTCAAAACTTAAAGCCTGTCAGGTTAAAACTGCCTTGCAGGATGACGTCAGGCTGAAGACTGCCTTGCAGGCGGACGTCAGGCTGAAACTGCCTTGCAGGCTGACATCACGTTGAAACTGCCTTGCAGGCTGACGTCAGGCTGAGACTGCCTTGCGGGCTGACATCACGTTGAAACTGCCTTGCAGGCTGACATCAGGCTGAAACTGCCTTGTAGGCTAACATCACGTTGAAATTGCCTTGCAGGGACGTCAGGCTGAAACTGCCTTGCAGGCTGACGTCAGGCTGAAACTGCCTGACAGGTTACATCAGGCTGTCAGGCTCAAACTGCCTGACAGATTGTCATCAGGCCAAACTTCCTGACAGGTTGTCATCAGGCCAAACTGCCTGACAGGTTGTCACCAAAACTAATCGGCCTGTCAGGCTGAAACTGCCTGACAAGTTGTCACCGCCTGTCATTTGAAGCGCCTGTCTTACTGGCTGACGTCCCGTCATAATGGCGCTTGACAACTGCTTTATTGCCGTCATAATAGTAAGGCGTTACATCTTGTTACAGCTTAACTGTAATAAAGATAAAAGACGATACTTATGCTAGTGACTGGTGATTAAGGCAGTTAAGTATTTATGATCATCATTAATTGATCAACGTTCCATATACTTGAAACTAGCCATATAAATACATGGTCTAAATCATTGTCGCCATCATCTCTCATCTCAACTCACACTTACTAAAGCTTAAACACAGAGTTCATACACTCTTGCTTTCATCCTCAACCTTGATCACCTTAGGTTCGTCAAGAACTTGTTAGGTTTGCACTGTGATCATCGCATGAGACCCAAGTTTGACATCACCCAAACCCTAATCCTTGTGTTTGACAATCTTTGATCGAACATTGGCGCCATCCGTGGGACACATTTTTTAACGGCGTTTCACTTTTTCCAATTCCTTTTTTAATTCTCCGTAATCAACCGTTTCCATGGAGGAAACAAATTCATCGCAAGTCATTTCTTCAGCGCCAGAAATAACCACTACCGTGACTACCACTGCACCGGAAACAATGATGACTTCACCCCCTGCTTTTCCTCCATCACCTGTTCGTACCACAATGCCGGAAACATACGTCGATTCTGAGTGGACGGTGTCGGATCTAAGGTCGACACGAGGGTATCCATCTTTAACAAGTCCCCTTTTTTCCACAAGGCTGGCGGGAACAAGTATGTTTACTTCACCACTGCCAGTGACATCCATCCCTCAATTTCAGCCTCTTTTGTCCTACGGGACAAGTTCCCAGGAGGATGGCATGGACCAAGTCAGACAACCTGTTTCAAATGTTCCTCAGACCGCTACTCAAGGGGTTCGGGAGGATCCAATTGTGGAGTTGCTAAGAAGGTTGGCTCAGAGTACTCAACCACCACCGCCTCCTCCACCACCTACTTCATCGGACCTGTTGTCTCAGTTGGTGGCGGCGTTGCGCCCAGCCCCGCAGCCGACGCCTGTTCAACCAGTAGATCCGTTGTCACAATATATGGGGTAGTAAAGGCAACCACACATTAACACCCCACCACCACCTCTACTACAGGACACATCTAACGACATGCTCAGAGTGTTGCAAACCCTAGTGACAGCAACAGTACCACCCCGTGCAGCCACTATGCCTTTGTCAGTGGTTAGTTCAAAGTTCTGTGACTGGGTTGCCAGATTTCCACTCCCAGATAAGCAAAAAGTCCCGTCCGTTGTTGGTACTTACGACGGGACTCGAGATCCAGACGACCACCTTGCTCTATTTGAACAGGCTAATATGACGGAGAAATGGTTAGACCATTCGCTTGCCATATGTTCCCTGGAACATTACAAGGTTTCGCTCGTGATTGGTTTGCTGACTTGCCTGAGAGGAGTATTCAAGACTTTGCAGATCTAAAGGCTAAATTTGTGACTCATTTTGTACAGGAAAACAAGCAGCAGAGAACTCATATAGAGGCGCATCTGATACGACAAAGGGAAGGCGAGGGGTTACGTGACTTCATTCAGCGTTACACGCAGGAGTGTCATAAAATTGTTGCGTTACCCGAAAGTCAACAAATTTCGGGTTTTACCCTCTCCTTGCTCCCAGGACAACTGCAAGAGAAAATGATCAAGCGAACTCCGGTTACTTTCAAAGAAGCCACGAACAGGGCATATGACTATCTAAGGTCAAAGGAAACCGTCTCCCTGAAAAGAGAGGTAGGCGGCAAGTCATAGACCGACACGTCAGATCGCAAGCATGATGCTCTAACTGAAGACCATCGACGAGATGAAAGGAGCAACATGAGGTTTGGCCCATACGATAAACATGCGTATGAGCTTGCTCTTAGCAAAACACCAAAAGAAATCTTGATAACAGAGCAGGTGTGCGCTACCTTCACACCTCCACCCCAGATGGAGGATAGGTCAGGTACGAAAAACATGAATAAATACTGTGATTTCCATGAAGACCATGGAAACGACACAAATGTGTGTAGAGAGCTCAAAAGGGAAATCAGGCGGGCTTTGGAAGAAGTCAAGCTAGAACACCTTGTCCCAGGCGCTAAGCAGCAAGCAAATAAAACTCCACCTAAGAAGAGTTATGCCTGGCAAAAGAAGGGGGAAGACACAGAACACCCCGAACCACCTGATGGCCATGTCTTCATGATACATGAGAGAGCCAATATGAACTGACCTATCAAGGTGTGATAGTCTTTACTGTCATTTTTTCTTTTATGTTTTCAATAAATGTTTCCAAGCACCTGGAATGTCATGGTCATGTATGAAACTGGAAATAATAGCATTTGGTCTGATCTTGTATCCCAATATTATCTCACAATATCATTTTTCTATCGTATTTGCATAAACAAATAAATATTGAAGTAAGGATTCAATACAAAAAGCATAAGGCCACAATAGACATCTCAGTCTAAAGCCAAACATGCACTTTCATTACGTACAATGTTACAACTTGAACACGCATGCACATGTACACAACTAAGAACATAGTTCAATACAACATGTATGAAGCCAAGAAAGACAACCTTGTCTTGCCAAATAACATACAATCATATTCGTCTTTTAATCTACTTGATAAAAGATAAGCACTTCTCACTGGGAAGCGACAATCCTCGCGAGTAAACAAAGTAAAGGTTAACCAACAAAAGTGCCATTGGCACAATGTCACAGTTACAATATGAAGCATACATCAGAGATACCCAAATCTACCTATGTCATTGGCATGCAAAGGAACCATGGGCCCTCAAGAAAGTGTCATATGCACAACCAAATATACACACTGTCATGCACACCCAAGACGGTGTCATGGACACAACATCCATAGTAAAAAGATAAAAAACAAAAATGTGTTATTGGCTTGATCATCCAATAAAACATTATTTTTCAAAACTAGACGATCCACACAAAGCAAGGCTAAGCCTAGACAACGCCATGCCAAATCACAACAAGGACAAGGACAGGTAAGGCCAGACTAGATAAAGGCTATTCAAGACACGAAGTTAGGCTTAATCCGCTTTTGCCCATCTCATAGAAAGAAAACAAGTAATTTCAACCACATAAATTCAAACAAAAATATTCAAAGGCTACAACTGTCGACTAGCTAAACTCAACACAGCGACTCAAAACAGCCTGTACGGCTCAAAACAGCCTGTACGAACTCAAAACTGCATGTCATTACTCCAAACCCCCGGTCACGGTATACAACTGCTAGCTAGGGCCGACTATTGCCCAAAACCGTCGGTCACCCTTCTATTCAACTCGGTCACCGGCTATTCCCTAAAATCACCGGCCAACACTCGATAAAAAAAAACAAAACTTACAGGTAAGGAGTGCGAGTAGTTACGACTTGCAAACTGATGTTTTGGAAAATCCTAACTTGGGGGCATGATGAGGTTAGTAAGGATTACCCTATGTATATATAGGTGATCCCTAAACCTAAGTACAAAGATAGGTCTTTGTCGCTCCAAAAGCGTTTGTCAAAACTTAAAGCCTGTTAGGTTAAAACTGCCTTGCAGGCTGAAGCTGCCTTGCAGGATGACGTCAGGCTGAAGACTGCCTTGTAGGAGGACGTCAGGCTGAAACTGCCTTGCAGGATGACATCACGTTGAAACTGCCTTACAGGCTGACGTTAGGCTGAAACTGCCTTGCGGGCTGACATCACGTTGAAACTGCCTTGTAGGTTGACGTCAGGCTGAAACTGCCTTGCAGGATGACGTCGGGCTGAAACTGCCTTGCGGGCTAACATCACGTTGAAATTGCCTTGCAGGGACGTCAGGCTGAAACTGCCTTGCAGGCTGACGTCAGGCTGAAACTGCCTGACAGGTTGTCATCAGGCCAAATTGCCTGACAGGTTGTCATCAGGCCAAACTATCAGAGCCAAACTGCCTGACAGGTTGGCTGAAACAGCCTTGCAGGCTGACGTCAGGCTGAAACTGCCTGATAGTTTGTCATCAGGCCAAACTGCCTGACACGTTGTCATCAGGCCAAACTGTCAGAGCCAAACTGCCTGACAGGTTGTCACCAAAACTAATCGGCCTGTCAGGATGAAACTGCCTGACAAGTTGTCACCGCCTATCATTTGAAGCGCCTGTCTTACTGGCTGACGTCCCGTCATAATGGTGCTTGACAACTGCTTTATTTCCGTCATAATAGTAAGGCGTTACATCTTGTTACAGCTTAACTGTAATAAAGATAAAAGACGATAGTTATGCTAGTGACTGGTGATTAAGGCAGTTAAGTATTTATGATCATCATTAATTGATCAACGTTCCATATACTTGAAACTAGCCATATAAATACATGGTCTAAATCATTGTCGCCATCATCTCTCATCTCAACTCACACTTACTAAAGCTTAAACACAGAGTTCATACACTCTTGCTTTCATCCTCAACCTTGATCACCTTAGGTTCGTCAAGAACTTGTTAGGTTTGCACTGTGATCATCGCATGAGACCCAAGTTTGACATCACCCAAACCCTAATCCTTGTGTTTGACAATCTTTGATCGAACATTGGCGCCATCCGTGGGACACATTTTTAACGGCGTTTCACTTTTTCCAATTCCTTTTTTAATTCTCCGTAATCAACCGTTTCCATGGAGGAAACAAATTCATCGCAAGTCATTTCTTCAGCGCCAGAAATAACCACTACCGTGACTACCACTGCACCGGAAACGGTGATGACTTCACCCCCTGCTTTTCCTCCATCACCTGTTCGTACCACAATGCCGGAAACATACGTCGATTCTGAGTGGACGGTGTCGGATCTAAGGTCGACACGAGGGTATCCATCTTTAACAAGTCCCCTTTTTTCCACAAGGCTGGCGGGAACAAGTATGTTTACTTCACCACTGCCAGTGACATCCATCCCTCAATTTCAGCCTCTTTTGTCCTACGGGACAAGTTCCCAGGAGGATGGCATGGACCAAGTCAGACAACCTGTTTCAAATGTTCCTCAGACCGCTACTCAAGGGGTTCGGGAGGATCCAATTGTGGAGTTGCTAAGAAGGTTGGCTCAGAGTACTCAACCACCACCGCCTCCTCCACCACCTACTTCATCGGACCTGTTGTCTCAGTTGGTGGCGGCGTTGCGCCCAGCCCCGCAGCCGACGCCTGTTCAACCAGTAGATCCGTTGTCGCAATATATGGGGTAGTAAAGGCAACCACACATTAACACCCCACCACCACCTCTACCACAGGACACATCTAACGACATGCTCAGAGTGTTGCAAACCCTAGTGACAGCAACAGTACCACCCCGTGCAGCCACTATGCCTTTGTCAGTGGTTAGTTCAAAGTTCTGTGACTGGGTTGCCAGATTTCCACTCCCAGATAAGCAAAAAGTCCCGTCCGTTGTTGGTACTTACGACGGGACTCGAGATCCAGACGACCACCTTGCTCTATTTGAACAAGCTAATATGACGGAGAAATGGTTAGACCATTCGCTTGCCATATGTTCCCTGGAACATTACAAGGTTTCGCTCGTGATTGGTTTGCTGACTTGCCTGAGAGGAGTATTCAAGACTTTGCAGATCTAAAGGCTAAATTTGTGACTCATTTTGTACAGGAAAACAAGCAGCAGAGAACTCATATAGAGGCGCATCTGATACGACAAAGGGAAGGCGAGGGGTTACGTGACTTCATTCAGCGTTACACGCAGGAGTGTCATAAAATTGTTGCGTTACCCGAAAGTCAACAAATTTCGGGTTTTACCCTCTCCTTGCTCCCAGGACAACTGCAAGAGAAAATGATCAAGCGAACTCCGGTTACTTTCAAAGAAGCCACGAACAGGGCATATGACTATCTAAGGTCAAAGGAAACCGTCTCCCTGAAAAGAGAGGTAGGCGGCAAGTCATAGACCGACACGTCAGATCGCAAGCATGATGCTCTAACTGAAGACCATCGACGAGATGAAAGGAGCAACATGAGGTTTGGCCCATACGATAAACATGCGTCTGAGCTTGCTCTTAGCAAAACACCAAAAGAAATCTTGATAACAGAGCAGGTGTGCGCTACCTTCACACCTCCACCCCAGATGGAGGATAGGTCAGGTACGAAAAACATGAATAAATACTGTGATTTCCATGAAGACCATGGAAACGACACAAATGTGTGTAGAGAGCTCAAAAGGGAAATCAGGCGGGCTTTGGAAGAAGTCAAGCTAGAACACCTTGTCCCAGGCGCTAAGCAGCAAGCAAATAAAACTCCACCTAAGAAGAGTTATGCCTGGCAAAAGAAGGGGGAAGACACAGAACACCCCGAACCACCTGATGGCCATGTCTTCATGATACATGAGAGAGCCAATATGAACTGACCTATCAAGGTGTGATAGTCTTTACTGTCATTTTTTCTTTTATGTTTTCAATAAATGTTTCCAAGCACCTGGAATGTCATGGTCATGTATGAAACTGGAAATAATAGCATTTGGTCTGATCTTGTATCCCAATATTATCTCACAATATCATTTTTCTATCGTATTTGCATAAACAAATAAATATTGAAGTAAGGATTCAATACAAAAAGCATAAGGCCACAATAGACATCTCAGTCTAAAGCCAAACATGCACTTTCATTACGTACAATGTTACAACTTGAACACGCATGCACATGTACACAACTAAGAACATAGTTCAATACAACATGTATGAAGCCAAGAAAGACAACCTTGTCTTGCCAAATAACATACAATCATATTCGTCTTTTAATCTACTTGATAAAAGATAAGCACTTCTCACTGGGAAGCGACAATCCTCGCGAGTAAACAAAGTAAAGGTTAACCAACAAAAGTGCCATTGGCACAATGTCACAGTTACAATATGAAGCATACATCAGAGATACCCAAATCTACCTATGTCATTGGCATGCAAAGGAACCATGGGCCCTCAAGAAAGTGTCATATGCACAACCAAATATACACACTGTCATGCACACCCAAGACGGTGTCATGGACACAACATCCATAGTAAAAAGATAAAAAACAAAAATGTGTTATTGGCTTGATCATCCAATAAAACATTATTTTTCAAAACTAGACGATCCACACAAAGCAAGGCTAAGCCTAGACAACGCCATGCCAAATCACAACAAGGACAAGGACAGGTAAGGCCAGACTAGATAAAGGCTATTCAAGACACGAAGTTAGGCTTAATCCGCTTTTGCCCATCTCATAGAAAGAAAACAAGTAATTTCAACCACATAAATTCAAACAAAAATATTCAAAGGCTACAACTGTCGACTAGCTAAACTCAACACAGCGACTCAAAACAGCCTGTACGGCTCAAAACAGCCTGTACGAACTCAAAACTGCATGTCATTACTCCAAACCCCCGGTCACGGTATACAACTGCTAGCTAGGGCCGACTATTGCCCAAAACCGTCGGTCACCCTTCTATTCAACTCGGTCACCGGCTATTCCCTAAAATCACCGGCCAACACTCGATAAAAAAAAACAAAACTTACAGGTAAGGAGTGCGAGTAGTTACGACTTGCAAACTGATGTTTTGGAAAATCCTAACTTGGGGGCATGATGAGGTTAGTAAGGATTACCCTATGTATATATAGGTGATCCCTAAACCTAAGTACAAAGATAGGTCTTTGTCGCTCCAAAAGCGTTTGTCAAAACTTAAAGCCTGTTAGGTTAAAACTGCCTTGCAGGCTGAAGCTGCCTTGCAGGATGACGTCAGGCTGAAGACTGCCTTGTAGGAGGACGTCAGGCTGAAACTGCCTTGCAGGATGACATCACGTTGAAACTGCCTTACAGGCTGACGTTAGGCTGAAACTGCCTTGCGGGCTGACATCACGTTGAAACTGCCTTGTAGGTTGACGTCAGGCTGAAACTGCCTTGCAGGATGACGTCGGGCTGAAACTGCCTTGCGGGCTAACATCACGTTGAAATTGCCTTGCAGGGACGTCAGGCTGAAACTGCCTTGCAGGCTGACGTCAGGCTGAAACTGCCTGACAGGTTGTCATCAGGCCAATTGCCTGACAGGTTGTCATCAGGCCAAACTATCAGAGCCAAACTGCCTGACAGGTTGGCTGAAACAGCCTTGCAGGCTGACGTCAGGCTGAAACTGCCTGATAGTTTGTCATCAGGCCAAACTGCCTGACACGTTGTCATCAGGCCAAACTGTCAGAGCCAAACTGCCTGACAGGTTGTCACCAAAACTAATCGGCCTGTCAGGATGAAACTGCCTGACAAGTTGTCACCGCCTATCATTTGAAGCGCCTGTCTTACTGGCTGACGTCCCGTCATAATGGTGCTTGACAACTGCTTTATTTCCGTCATAATAGTAAGGCGTTACATCTTGTTACACAGCTTAACTGTAATAAAGATAAAAGACGATACTTATGCTAGTGACTGGTGATTAAGGCAGTTAAGTATTTATGATCATCATTAATGATCAACGTTCCATATACTTGAAACTAGCCATATAAATACATGGTCTAAATCATTGTCGCCATCATCTCTCATCTCAACTCACCTTACTAAAGCTTAAACACAGAGTTCATACACTCTTGCTTTCATCCTCAACCTTGATCACCTTAGGTTCGTCAAGAACTTGTTAGGTTTGCACTGTGATCATCGCATGAGACCCAAGTTTGACATCACCCAAACCCTAATCCTTGTGTTTGACAATCTTTGATCGAACATTGGCGCCATCCGTGGGGACACATTTTTTAACGGCGTTTCACTTTTCCAATTCCTTTTTTAATTCTCCGTAATCAACCGTTCCATGGAGGAAACAAATTCATCGCAAGTCATTTCTTCAGCGCCAGAAATAACCACTACCGTGACTACCACTGCACCGGAAGGAAACGGTGATGACTTCACCCCCTGCTTTTCCTCCATCACCTGTTCGTACCACAATGCCGGAAACATACGTCGATTCTGAGTGGACGGTGTCGGATCTAAGGTCGACACGAGGGTATCCATCTTTAACAAGTCCCCTTTTTTCCACAGGCTGGCGGGAACAGTAGTGTTTACTTCACCACTGCCAGTGACATCCATCCCTCAATTTCAGCCTCTTTTGTCCTACGGGACAAGTTCCAGGAGGATGGCATGGACCAAGTCAGACAACCTGTTTCAAATGTTCCTCAGACCGCTACTCAAGGGGTTCGGGAGGATCCAATTGTGGAGTTGCTAAGAAGGTGGCTCAGAGTCCTCAACCACCACCGCCTCCTCCACCACCTACTTCATCGGACCTGTTGTCTCAGTGGTGGCGGCGTTGCGCCCAGCCCCGCAGCCGACGCCTGTTCAACCAGTAGATCCGTTGTCGCAATATATGGGGTAGTAAAGGCAACCACACATTAACCACCTCTACCACAGGACACATCTAACGACATGCTCAGAGTGTTGCAAACCCTAGTGACAGCAACAGTACCACCCCGTGCAGCCACTATGCCTTTGTCAGTGGTTAGTTCAAAGTTCTGTGACTGGGTTGCCAGATTTCCACTCCCAGATAAGCAAAAAGTCCCGTCCGTTGTTGGTACTTACGACGGGACTCGAGATCCAGACGACCACCTTGCTCTATTTGAACAAGCTAATATGACGGAGAAATGGTTTAGACCATTCGCTTGCCATATGTTCCCTGGAACATTACAAGGTTTCGCTCGTGATTGGTTTGCTGACTTGCCTGAGAGGAGTATTCAAGACTTTGCAGATCTAAAGGCTAAATTTGTGACTCATTTTGTACAGGAAAACAAGCAGCAGAGAACTCATATAGAGGCGCATCTGATACGACAAAGGGAAGGCGAGGGGTTACGTGACTTCATTCAGCGTTACACGCAGGGAGTGTCATAAAATTGTTGCGTTACCCGAAAGTCAACAAATTTCGGGTTTTACCTCTCCTTGCTCCCAGGACAACTGCAAGAGAAATGATCAAGCGAACTCGGTTACTTTCAAAGAAGCCACGAACAGGGCATATGACTATCTAAGGTCAAAGGAAACCGTCTCCCTGAAAGAGAGGTAGGCGGCAAGTCATAGACGACACGTCAGATCGCAAGCATGATGCTCTAACTGAAGACCATCGACGAGATGAAAGGAGCAACATGAGGTTTGGCCCATACGATAAACATGCGTCTGAGCTTGCTCTTAGCAAACACCAAAAGAAATCTTGATAACAGAGCAGGTGTGCGCTACCTTCACACCTCCACCCCCAGATGGAGGATAGGTCAGGTACGAAAAACATGATAAATACTGTGATTTCCATGAAGACCATGGAAACGACACAAATGTGTGTAGAGAGCTCAAAGGGAAATCAGGCGGGCTTTGGAAGAAGTCAAGCTAGAACACCTTGTCCCAGGCGCTAAGCAAGCAAATCAAACTCCACCTAAGAAGAGTTATGCCTGGCAAAAGAAGGGGGAAGACACAGAACACCCGAACCACCTGATGGCCATGTCTTCATGATACATGAGAGAGCCAATATGACCTGACCTATCAAGGTGTGATAGTCTTTACTGTCATTTTTTTCTTTTATGTTTTCAATAAATGTTTCCAAGCACCTGGAATGTCATGGTCATGTATGAAACTGGAAATAATAGCATTTGGTCTGATCTTGTATCCCAATATTATCTCACAATATCATTTTTCTATCGTATTTGCATAAACAAATAAATATTGAAGTAAGGATTCAATACAAAAAGCATAAGGCCACAATAGACATCTCGTCTAAAGCCAAACATGCACTTTCATTACGTACAATGTTACAACTTGAACACGCATGCACATGTACACAACTAAGAACATAGTTCAATACAACATGTATGAAGCCAAGAAAGACAACCTTGTCTTGCCAAATAACATACAATCATATATTCGTCTTTTAATCTACTTGATAAAAGATAAGCACTTCTCACTGGGAAGCGACAATCCTCGCGAGTAAACAAGTAAAGGTTAACCAACAAAAGTGCCATTGGCACAATGTCACAGTTACAATATGAAGCATACATCAGAGATACCCAACTCTACCTATGTCATTGGCATGCAAAGGAACCATGGGCCCTCAAGAAGTGTCATATGCACAACCAAATATACACACTGTCATGCACACCCAAGACGGCTGTCATGGACACAACATCCATAATAAAAAGATAAAAAACAAAATGTGTTATTGGCTTGATCATCCAATAAAACATTATTTTTCAAAACTAGACGATCCACACAAAGCAAGGCTAAGCCTAGACAACGCCATGCCAAATCACAACAAGGACAAGGACAGGTAAGGCCAGACTAGATAAAGGCTATTCAAGACACGAAGTTAGGCTTAATCCGCTTTTGCCCATCTCATAGAAAGAAAACAAGTAATTTCAACCATAAATTCAAACAAAAATATTCAAAGGCTACACCTGTTCGACTAGGCCTAAACTAACACAGCGACTCAAAACAGCCTGTACGGCTCAAAACAGCCTGTACGAACTCAAACTGCATGTCATTACTCCAAACCCCCGGTCACGGTATACAACTGCTAGCTAGGGCCGGACTATTGCCCAAAACCGTCGGTCACCCTTCTATTCAACTCGGTCACCGGCTATTCCTAAAATCACCGGCAACACTCGATAAAAAAAACAAATTACAGTAAGGAGTGCGAGTAGTTAGACTTGCCAAACTGATGTTTGGAAAATCCCTAACTTGGGGGCATGATGAGTTAGTAAGGATTACCCTATGTATATATAGGTGATCCCTAAACCTAAGTACAAAGATAGGTCTTTGTCGCTCCAAAGCGTTTGTCAAAACTTAAAGCCTGTTAGGTTAAACTGCCTTGCAGGCTGAAGCTGCCTTGCAGGATGACGTCAGGCTGAAGACTGCCTTGTAGGAGGACGTCAGGCTGAAACTGCCTTGCAGGATGACATCACGTTGAAACTGCCTTACAGGCTGACGTTAGGCTGAAACTGCCTTGCGGGCTGACATCACGTTGAAACTGCCTTGTAGGTTGACGTCAGGCTGAAACTGCCTTGCAGGATGACGTCGGGCTGAAACTGCCTTGCGGGCTAACATCACGTTGAAAATTGCCTTGCAGGGACGTCAGGCTGAAACTGCCTTGCAGGCTGACGTCAGGCTGAAACTGCTGACAGGTTGTCATCAGGCCAAATTGCCTGACAGGTTGTCATCAGGCCAAACTATCAGAGCCAAACTGCCTGACAGGTTGGCTGAAACAGCCTTGCAGGCTGACGTCAGGCTGAAACTGCCTGATAGTTGTCATCAGGCCAAACTGCCTGACACGTTGTCATCAGGCCAAACTGTCAGAGCCAAACTGCCTGACAGGTTGTCACCAAAACTAATCGGCCTGTCAGGATGAAACTGCCTGACAAGTTGTCACCGCCTATCATTTGAAGCGCCTGTCTTACTGGCTGACGTCCCGTCATAATGGTGCTTGACAACTGCTTTATTTCCGTCATAATAGTAAGGCGTTACATCTTGTTACAGCTTAACTGTAATAAAGATAAAAGACGATACTTATGCTAGTGACTGGTGATTAAGGCAGTTAAGTATTTATGATCATCATTAATTGATCAACGTTCCATATACTTGAAACTAGCCATATAAATACATGGTCTAAATCATTGTCGCCATCATCTCTCATCTCAACTCACACTTACTAAAGCTTAAACACAGAGTTCATACACTCTTGCTTTCATCCTCAACCTTGATCACCTTAGGTTCGTCAAGAACTTGTTAGGTTTGCACTGTGATCATCGCATGAGACCCAAGTTTGACATCACCCAAACCCTAATCCTTGTGTTTGACAATCTTTGATCGAACATTGGCGCCATCCGTGGGACACATTTTTTAACGGCGTTTCACTTTTTCCAATTCCTTTTTTAATTCTCCGTAATCAACCGTTTCCATGGAGGAAACAAATTCATCGCAAGTCATTTCTTCAGCGCCAGAAATAACCACTACCGTGACTACCACTGCACCGGAAACGGTGATGACTTCACCCCTGCTTTTCCTCCATCACCTGTTCGTACCACAATGCCGGAAACATACGTCGATTCTGAGTGGACGGTGTCGGATCTAAGGTCGACACGAGGGTATCCATCTTTAACAAGTCCCCTTTTTTCCACAAGGCTGGCGGGAACAAGTATGTTTACTTCACCACTGCCAGTGACATCCATCCCTCAATTTCAGCCTCTTTTGTCCTACGGGACAAGTTCCCAGGAGGATGGCATGGACCAAGTCAGACAACCTGTTTCAAATGTTCCTCAGACCGCTACTCAAGGGGTTCGGGAGGATCCAATTGTGGAGTTGCTAAGAAGGTTGGCTCAGAGTACTCAACCACCACCGCCTCCTCCACCACCTACTTCATCGGACCTGTTGTCTCAGTTGGTGGCGGCGTTGCGCCCAGCCCCGCAGCCGACGCCTGTTCAACCAGTAGATCCGTTGTCGCAATATATGGGGTAGTAAAGGCAACCACACATTAACACCCCACCACCACCTCTACCACAGGACACATCTAACGACATGCTCAGAGTGTTGCAAACCCTAGTGACAGCAACAGTACCACCCCGTGCAGCCACTATGCCTTTGTCAGTGGTTAGTTCAAAGTTCTGTGACTGGGTTGCCAGATTTCCACTCCCAGATAAGCAAAAAGTCCCGTCCGTTGTTGGTACTTACGACGGGACTCGAGATCCAGACGACCACCTTGCTCTATTTGAACAAGCTAATATGACGGAGAAATGGTTTAGACCATTCGCTTGCCATATGTTCCCTGGAACATTACAAGGTTTCGCTCGTGATTGGTTTGCTGACTTGCCTGAGAGGAGTATTCAAGACTTTGCAGATCTAAAGGCTAAATTTGTGACTCATTTTGTACAGGAAAACAAGCAGCAGAGAACTCATATAGAGGCGCATCTGATACGACAAAGGGAAGGCGAGGGGTTACGTGACTTCATTCAGCGTTACACGCAGGAGTGTCATAAAATTGTTGCGTTACCCGAAAGTCAACAAATTTCGGGTTTTACCCTCTCCTTGCTCCCAGGACAACTGCAAGAGAAAATGATCAAGCGAACTCCGGTTACTTTCAAAGAAGCCACGAACAGGGCATATGACTATCTAAGGTCAAAGGAAACCGTCTCCCTGAAAAGAGAGGTAGGCGGCAAGTCATAGACCGACACGTCAGATCGCAAGCATGATGCTCTAACTGAAGACCATCGACGAGATGAAAGGAGCAACATGAGGTTTGGCCCATACGATAAACATGCGTCTGAGCTTGCTCTTAGCAAAACACCAAAAGAAATCTTGATAACAGAGCAGGTGTGCGCTACCTTCACACCTCCACCCCAGATGGAGGATAGGTCAGGTACGAAAAACATGAATAAATACTGTGATTTCCATGAAGACCATGGAAACGACACAAATGTGTGTAGAGAGCTCAAAAGGGAAATCAGGCGGGCTTTGGAAGAAGTCAAGCTAGAACACCTTGTCCCAGGCGCTAAGCAGCAAGCAAATAAAACTCCACCTAAGAAGAGTTATGCCTGGCAAAAGAAGGGGGAAGACACAGAACACCCCGAACCACCTGATGGCCATGTCTTCATGATACATGAGAGAGCCAATATGAACTGACCTATCAAGGTGTGATAGTCTTTACTGTCATTTTTTCTTTTATGTTTTCAATAAATGTTTCCAAGCACCTGGAATGTCATGGTCATGTATGAAACTGGAAATAATAGCATTTGGTCTGATCTTGTATCCCAATATTATCTCACAATATCATTTTTCTATCGTATTTGCATAAACAAATAAATATTGAAGTAAGGATTCAATACAAAAAGCATAAGGCCACAATAGACATCTCAGTCTAAAGCCAAACATGCACTTTCATTACGTACAATGTTACAACTTGAACACGCATGCACATGTACACAACTAAGAACATAGTTCAATACAACATGTATGAAGCCAAGAAAGACAACCTTGTCTTGCCAAATAACATACAATCATATTCGTCTTTTAATCTACTTGATAAAAGATAAGCACTTCTCACTGGGAAGCGACAATCCTCGCGAGTAAACAAAGTAAAGGTTAACCAACAAAAGTGCCATTGGCACAATGTCACAGTTACAATATGAAGCATACATCAGAGATACCCAAATCTACCTATGTCATTGGCATGCAAAGGAACCATGGGCCCTCAAGAAAGTGTCATATGCACAACCAAATATACACACTGTCATGCACACCCAAGACGGTGTCATGGACACAACATCCATAGTAAAAAGATAAAAAACAAAAATGTGTTATTGGCTTGATCATCCAATAAAACATTATTTTTCAAAACTAGACGATCCACACAAAGCAAGGCTAAGCCTAGACAACGCCATGCCAAATCACAACAAGGACAAGGACAGGTAAGGCCAGACTAGATAAAGGCTATTCAAGACACGAAGTTAGGCTTAATCCGCTTTTGCCCATCTCATAGAAAGAAAACAAGTAATTTCAACCACATAAATTCAAACAAAAATATTCAAAGGCTACAACTGTCGACTAGCTAAACTCAACACAGCGACTCAAAACAGCCTGTACGGCTCAAAACAGCCTGTACGAACTCAAAACTGCATGTCATTACTCCAAACCCCCGGTCACGGTATACAACTGCTAGCTAGGGCCGACTATTGCCCAAAACCGTCGGTCACCCTTCTATTCAACTCGGTCACCGGCTATTCCCTAAAATCACCGGCCAACACTCGATAAAAAAAAAACAAAACTTACAGGTAAGGAGTGCGAGTAGTTACGACTTGCAAACTGATGTTTTGGAAAATCCTAACTTGGGGGCATGATGAGGTTAGTAAGGATTACCCTATGTATATATAGGTGATCCCTAAACCTAAGTACAAAGATAGGTCTTTGTCGCTCCAAAAGCGTTTGTCAAAACTTAAAGCCTGTTAGGTTAAAACTGCCTTGCAGGCTGAAGCTGCCTTGCAGGATGACGTCAGGCTGAAGACTGCCTTGTAGGAGGACGTCAGGCTGAAACTGCCTTGCAGGATGACATCACGTTGAAACTGCCTTACAGGCTGACGTTAGGCTGAAACTGCCTTGCGGGCTGACATCACGTTGAAACTGCCTTGTAGGTTGACGTCAGGCTGAAACTGCCTTGCAGGATGACGTCGGGCTGAAACTGCCTTGCGGGCTAACATCACGTTGAAATTGCCTTGCAGGGACGTCAGGCTGAAACTGCCTTGCAGGCTGACGTCAGGCTGAAACTGCCTGACAGGTTGTCATCAGGCCAAATTGCCTGACAGGTTGTCATCAGGCCAAACTATCAGAGCCAAACTGCCTGACAGGTTGGCTGAAACAGCCTTGCAGGCTGACGTCAGGCTGAAACTGCCTGATAGTTTGTCATCAGGCCAAACTGCCTGACACGTTGTCATCAGGCCAAACTGTCAGAGCCAAACTGCCTGACAGGTTGTCACCAAAACTAATCGGCCTGTCAGGATGAAACTGCCTGACAAGTTGTCACCGCCTATCATTTGAAGCGCCTGTCTTACTGGCTGACGTCCCGTCATAATGGTGCTTGACAACTGCTTTATTTCCGTCATAATAGTAAGGCGTTACATCTTGTTACAGCTTAACTGTAATAAAGATAAAAGACGATACTTATGCTAGTGACTGGTGATTAAGGCAGTTAAGTATTTATGATCATCATTAATTGATCAACGTTCCATATACTTGAAACTAGCCATATAAATACATGGTCTAAATCATTGTCGCCATCATCTCTCATCTCAACTCACACTTACTAAAGCTTAAACACAGAGTTCATACACTCTTGCTTTCATCCTCAACCTTGATCACCTTAGGTTCGTCAAGAACTTGTTAGGTTTGCACTGTGATCATCGCATGAGACCCAAGTTTGACATCACCCAAACCCTAATCCTTGTGTTTGACAATCTTTGATCGAACATTGGCGCCATCCGTGGGACACATTTTTTAACGGCGTTTCACTTTTTCCAATTCCTTTTTTAATTCTCCGTAATCAACCGTTTCCATGGAGGAAACAAATTCATCGCAAGTCATTTCTTCAGCGCCAGAAATAACCACTACCGTGACTACCACTGCACCGGAAACGGTGATGACTTCACCCCCTGCTTTTCCTCCATCACCTGTTCGTACCACAATGCCGGAAACATACGTCGATTCTGAGTGGACGGTGTCGGATCTAAGGTCGACACGAGGGTATCCATCTTTAACAAGTCCCCTTTTTTCCACAAGGCTGGCGGGAACAAGTATGTTTACTTCACCACTGCCAGTGACATCCATCCCTCAATTTCAGCCTCTTTTGTCCTACGGGACAAGTTCCCAGGAGGATGGCATGGACCAAGTCAGACAACCTGTTTCAAATGTTCCTCAGACCGCTACTCAAGGGGTTCGGGAGGATCCAATTGTGGAGTTGCTAAGAAGGTTGGCTCAGAGTACTCAACCACCACCGCCTCCTCCACCACCTACTTCATCGGACCTGTTGTCTCAGTTGGTGGCGGCGTTGCGCCCAGCCCCGCAGCCGACGCCTGTTCAACCAGTAGATCCGTTGTCGCAATATATGGGGTAGTAAAGGCAACCACACATTAACACCCCACCACCACCTCTACCACAGGACACATCTAACGACATGCTCAGAGTGTTGCAAACCCTAGTGACAGCAACAGTACCACCCCGTGCAGCCACTATGCCTTTGTCAGTGGTTAGTTCAAAGTTCTGTGACTGGGTTGCCAGATTTCCACTCCCAGATAAGCAAAAAGTCCCGTCCGTTGTTGGTACTTACGACGGGACTCGAGATCCAGACGACCACCTTGCTCTATTTGAATAAGCTAATATGACGGAGAAATGGTTAGACCATTCGCTTGCCATATGTTCCCTGGAACATTACAAGGTTTCGCTCGTGATTGGTTTGCTGACTTGCCTGAGAGGAGTATTCAAGACTTTGCAGATCTAAAGGCTAAATTTGTGACTCATTTTGTACAGGAAAACAAGCAGCAGAGAACTCATATAGAGGCGCATCTGATACGACAAAGGGAAGGCGAGGGGTTACGTGACTTCATTCAGCGTTACACGCAGGAGTGTCATAAAATTGTTGCGTTACCCGAAAGTCAACAAATTTCGGGTTTTACCCTCTCCTTGCTCCCAGGACAACTGCAAGAGAAAATGATCAAGCGAACTCCGGTTACTTTCAAAGAAGCCACGAACAGGGCATATGACTATCTAAGGTCAAAGGAAACCGTCTCCCTGAAAAGAGAGGTAGGCGGCAAGTCATAGACCGACACGTCAGATCGCAAGCATGATGCTCTAACTGAAGACCATCGACGAGATGAAAGGAGCAACATGAGGTTTGGCCCATACGATAAACATGCGTCTGAGCTTGCTCTTAGCAAAACACCAAAAGAAATCTTGATAACAGAGCAGGTGTGCGCTACCTTCACACCTCCACCCCAGATGGAGGATAGGTCAGGTACGAAAAACATGAATAAATACTGTGATTTCCATGAAGACCATGGAAACGACACAAATGTGTGTAGAGAGCTCAAAAGGGAAATCAGGCGGGCTTTGGAAGAAGTCAAGCTAGAACACCTTGTCCCAGGCGCTAAGCAGCAAGCAAATAAAACTCCACCTAAGAAGAGTTATGCCTGGCAAAAGAAGGGGGAAGACACAGAACACCCCGAACCACCTGATGGCCATGTCTTCATGATACATGAGAGAGCCAATATGAACTGACCTATCAAGGTGTGATAGTCTTTACTGTCATTTTTTCTTTTATGTTTTCAATAAATGTTTCCAAGCACCTGGAATGTCATGGTCATGTATGAAACTGGAAATAATAGCATTTGGTCTGATCTTGTATCCCAATATTATCTCACAATATCATTTTTCTATCGTATTTGCATAAACAAATAAATATTGAAGTAAGGATTCAATACAAAAAGCATAAGGCCACAATAGACATCTCAGTCTAAAGCCAAACATGCACTTTCATTACGTACAATGTTACAACTTGAACACGCATGCACATGTACACAACTAAGAACATAGTTCAATACAACATGTATGAAGCCAAGAAAGACAACCTTGTCTTGCCAAATAACATACAATCATATTCGTCTTTTAATCTACTTGATAAAAGATAAGCACTTCTCACTGGGAAGCGACAATCCTCGCGAGTAAACAAAGTAAAGGTTAACCAACAAAAGTGCCATTGGCACAATGTCACAGTTACAATATGAAGCATACATCAGAGATACCCAAATCTACCTATGTCATTGGCATGCAAAGGAACCATGGGCCCTCAAGAAAGTGTCATATGCACAACCAAATATACACACTGTCATGCACACCCAAGACGGTGTCATGGACACAACATCCATAGTAAAAAGATAAAAAACAAAAATGTGTTATTGGCTTGATCATCCAATAAAACATTATTTTTCAAAACTAGACGATCCACACAAAGCAAGGCTAAGCCTAGACAACGCCATGCCAAATCACAACAAGGACAAGGACAGGTAAGGCCAGACTAGATAAAGGCTATTCAAGACACGAAGTTAGGCTTAATCCGCTTTTGCCCATCTCATAGAAAGAAAACAAGTAATTTCAACCACATAAATTCAAACAAAAATATTCAAAGGCTACAACTGTCGACTAGCTAAACTCAACACAGCGACTCAAAACAGCCTGTACGGCTCAAAACAGCCTGTACGAACTCAAAACTGCATGTCATTACTCCAAACCCCCGGTCACGGTATACAACTGCTAGCTAGGGCCGACTATTGCCCAAAACCGTCGGTCACCCTTCTATTCAACTCGGTCACCGGCTATTCCCTAAAATCACCGGCCAACACTCGATAAAAAAAAAACAAAACTTACAGGTAAGGAGTGCGAGTAGTTACGACTTGCAAACTGATGTTTTGGAAAATCCTAACTTGGGGGCATGATGAGGTTAGTAAGGATTACCCTATGTATATATAGGTGATCCCTAAACCTAAGTACAAAGATAGGTCTTTGTCGCTCCAAAAGCGTTTGTCAAAACTTAAAGCCTGTTAGGTTAAAACTGCCTTGCAGGCTGAAGCTGCCTTGCAGGATGACGTCAGGCTGAAGACTGCCTTGTAGGAGGACGTCAGGCTGAAACTGCCTTGCAGGATGACATCACGTTGAAACTGCCTTACAGGCTGACGTTAGGCTGAAACTGCCTTGCGGGCTGACATCACGTTGAAACTGCCTTGTAGGTTGACGTCAGGCTGAAACTGCCTTGCAGGATGACGTCGGGCTGAAACTGCCTTGCGGGCTAACATCACGTTGAAATTGCCTTGCAGGGACGTCAGGCTGAAACTGCCTTGCAGGCTGACGTCAGGCTGAAACTGCCTGACAGGTTGTCATCAGGCCAAATTGCCTGACAGGTTGTCATCAGGCCAAACTATCAGAGCCAAACTGCCTGACAGGTTGGCTGAAACAGCCTTGCAGGCTGACGTCAGGCTGAAACTGCCTGATAGTTTGTCATCAGGCCAAACTGCCTGACACGTTGTCATCAGGCCAAACTGTCAGAGCCAAACTGCCTGACAGGTTGTCACCAAAACTAATCGGCCTGTCAGGATGAAACTGCCTGACAAGTTGTCACCGCCTATCATTTGAAGCGCCTGTCTTACTGGCTGACGTCCCGTCATAATGGTGCTTGACAACTGCTTTATTTCCGTCATAATAGTAAGGCGTTACATCTTGTTACAGCTTAACTGTAATAAAGATAAAAGACGATACATATGCTAGTGACTGGTGATTAAGGCAGTTCAAGTATTTATGATCATCATTAATTGATCAACGTTCTATATACTTGAAACTAGCCATATAAATACATGGTCTAAATCATTGTCGCCATCATCTCACATCTCAACTCACACTTACTAAACCTTAAACACAGAGTTCATACACTCTTGCTTTCATCCTCAACCTTGATCACCTTAGGTTCGTCAAGAACTTGTTAGGTTTGCACTGTGATCATCACAGGAGACCCAAGGTTGAAATCAACCAAACCCTAATCCTTGTGTTTGACAATATTTGATCGAACATTCTTGTTACTCACATTCAAACAAATCTTCCAAAATTGTAGGAATGTAATCACGAGGACTTAAAAGAGCATCAAGAACTGTAAGATCACGAATAGAATGAGGTTTAGTGTCGTGAACCATACTCCCAAAAACTTCTTCAATTAACCGTCTTGGAAGAGTTTTCAATTTTGTTTTTAACAACCCTATAATCCGATCTTGGATTGTTGGGAGTTTCTTCTTTTGGAATCGGATCAAGAGTTAACAAATTCCGTTAACCTTTCTTTCCCGACTTGGAAGATTTACTTTTTGAGCTCTTTGAAGGAATCAACGGTTCCTTATTAAGGGAGGATGTTATTTTCAATGGTCGTTGAGGAGATGCATTCACACGAACCGGAGACGAATTCACATTCCACGTTGTGATTTTCAACCCATTATGAATGTTAAAGAAAAAGAAGTCTTGATTGGAGTTGGAAGCATATCCGTTTGTGGATGAAAAGACCGTGTTACACTATCATCCATTTGTGGTTTCATTTTATCAATCTCCTGACTTTCTACAATCGCATCCAAATGATAACGGATTCTTTTGACCGGATCAAGCTCTTCCTTTGCCTTGTTCTTTCCAGCCTAATGAGGATACAAAATAGATATTCGAGCAAGCTCGATCATCCATGGGGCAAAAACGAGATCACTTAGATTACTCGTTACCGTAAGGTGAAACTAAGGCACCACTAGACGAACGTGCTTCGACCCCTGGCAAAATGTTAACGGAGGCAAGGTTTCCGGTTAATCCTTGGAAGCGTTCAAATTGCGAACGTCCTATAACCGTTCCGCTAGTGTCACTAAGACGACTATATTCTTGTGAATCCCTAAGAACAATGTCTAAGTGATGACTTGAAGACTCGTGTGTGAATGATATCGAGAGTCGAGGATCTTGACTCTCCTCTTCAATAACATCCGGCTCCAAAGGAGTGGACGTTAGTAAACGTGGGTTTTGTCCCGTCTTTTTTGAAACATCATCCATTAGGGATGATGAGTGGTGAGGAGGGGTATTCGCCATTTGCGTTGTTGGGGAGAGAACTTTTTTGTCAATACTCTATGTCGACAAACGACTGAGAGTAGTGGACTTGGTGCCCCCGTATCCTTAGTATCGGATGAGGCTCTTTTCGTTTCTTTTTGGCCCCACTCTTTTTACGCTACACTCTGGCTCACCCTTTTTTCAACTCCACCCTCATGTGTGCCCGAAGGACTCGCAAGTACAAGTACTGAAGTGTGTACTGGTTTTTGTACAACTATAATTCGCCCTTCACCCCCTACTTCATCATTGCCATCATTGGTATCATCATCATCATCATCATCATCATCATCATCATCATCATCATCATCATCATCATCATCATTACCTCCAAGATTAACCGCTTCATAATTTTTCTCACCTATATCTAGACCCTCACTTTGGTTTGGCGCTAATGCTCGTGGGGAAGAATCAATCGGCTCTGATTGATCCATACGAGGCGGTGAATTCCTAAGGTTTTAATCCGTTCATCACCAATTGGAATTAAGTCAAACAATTGTTCCAAAATTGCCATCCCAAATTCCGAAGTTGCCTTTGGATGTGGTTTAAATACCAGAGTGAAATTACTTTGGATACATGTGATCCTCTACACGTCGATTGAATGTTGGGCGGCCTACGATAAGAACCCTGGAAACTATTGTTTGTAGAAACCTTTGATACGGAATGTATGGTGTCTTGATTTCCTTCTTTATCTTTTTAAGAGACTTCTTCGGATTTAATGACTCTTCTACTTTAATCCCTTCCTTAAACAAATATTTGTTTTTCTTGATGATTTGCTCACGTATGTCATTAAAGATAAGTTGAGTAATATAATATTTGAGATCAAAAATGAAAGTGAGCCACATGATGATTGTGATACAATTGGCGTAATCCTTCCCTCTTTCCTTAGGCGTGAGATTTTGAACCATTAGTTGTAGAAGAAGTTGCCAATGCTTCGGGATTAAGTCCCAATCCAACTTTATCGTCGATAAATCTCCAAGATATCCAAGATTTTTAACATACACGATCAACTCCTTATCATTTGTTGGAATTGGATCGTATTCATCATATGATGGTAATTGTAGAAGACTTCGTAGCCCATCCACTGTTAAATCACAACGACATGCTCCAAATTCACAAGCAAGTTATTCCTCCAATGGCTTTTTAAGATCCAGAGAAATGTTGGCTTCTTGATATTGCATATGATGCCACATGTACTGGAGATATACTTTGGGCACTCGTGGATGATTAGCAAAGGATTCTCTCCATGATTGATACTTGATAACAGAGAGAAAAACCGGGAAAGCGCTTTGATAAAAATCAATATCAATCGTTGTGTTGTTGGCCGTCATGTCTAGCCACAAATTTGTAGGAAGAAGCGTTTGGGTTTCTCGGCATCCGATGTTCCTCCTGAACATTTGTTTTGGCGGTTTTCTTCCTTCTCGCAAAATGATCTTTAAGAATCATCACAAACAGTTAGATAAATCAAAAACTTTGTTTGAAAGTGTGATTTGAAAAACTTTGATCATTATAAATCACACTTTAAACGTGAATAATTTTATAAATATATCAACAATACCGTGTAATGCGATAAATCTAGTTGTGATCAATTGAATTTGCTACTTAAACACATCTCAACAAAGTTAAATGTGCTAGTTCTAGTCGTGACCAAAGGTTTTCTACTAAAACATATTTAACAAAGAAAAAATGTGCAAGTTCTAGTCGTAGATATTTAGAAAAACAAACCCGTACATTTGAAAGTTTTGATTACATGTGAAAGTGTTGATGAAGCATGAATTATCAACAAACATTTATCTAAGAAGATGTTAAATGAATGTACTAGTTCTAGTCGAGATCTCGAGAATCCGCTACTTAAATACATCCACTCTTATCCTCAAAAACAATGTAAGTGAAACTTCAAGTTTTGAATAATTACGAAATCTAGATATATCAAATGGACACAAAAAGAATGAACTAGTTCTAGTCGAGACTCGATATCCGCTACTAAAATTTATTCAAAATGAATTCAAATAATAGATATAGATATCGTTTCGTTTAAGCTCAATTTTTGTTAGGATCGAGTCCCAATCTGAAGTAATTGGAAGCCGTTTTGAAAAAATTTCAAACTCATGTGAATGAAAAAGTTGATATGTGATCTAAATGCGACGCAATGAAGAAATAATGCGTCGCATTGGTTTTGAAAAAATCTCATTCGACTCGAATACAATTTTGAAATTCATTTGTGAATGTATTCAAATCATCCCATTTGAATCAATACTTATAAGCGGCTAGCACGCTAAGCTAAGATCAACCATCTCGTTCACTCACAGAAGACCTTGCCTAGCTCTACTTTCTTTCTTATACCAGGAAGCCTTTCGCTCTGAGGTTACGCCTCTTAATGGGCTTCACTCAGAGCTTGGAACCGTGACCCAACCAATTTGAGACATGAGCCAATTCGATTCGCAAAAACACTTGGTTAATTTCACATCATTTTAACCCAATCCAATCTTATACGTGTCTATAGAAAATCTCACTCATTCTATTTGTTGGGAAAAACAATGATCTATCCCAAGATTAATATATCTGTTAATCAAAGTCTGAGTCTGAGTGACCTGAGTCTGAGTGACTCAGTCTGAGTGACATGAGTCTGAGTGACTCAGTCTGACTAACTCAGACTCATGAGAGAAGTCAGGCGTAATTTAAGGTAATCTAGTTAGTGAATATCTTTTATCTGTTTAGAAGATTTACTTAGATTGATCTTTATCAAACTCACTATATTGTGTATAAATAGTGAGTTTGAGGTTTGTAATCGACATACTTTTGATTGAAATATAACTGTGTGTTATTTTCATTGTTTCAATATTATAATTCCGCTATAATATATACTGAAACTGAATACTTAATCGATATATAACAATTAACGTCTAAATACTTATTTGTTATTGATTTGCCATTGTTTGGGATCTTAGTGAGACCTAACAACTGGTATCAGAGCAAATAAGATTTAAATTTTAATAAATTTATAAATCTTAAACGATCAATACCTAAAATCTCAAAACAATGTCATCATCTTCAAACATAACCACAATGGCTGGAAAAGGGATTCCAGTGTTCAATGGTCATAACTTTGCACATTGGAAACTTAAGGCTGAGTGGCATTTATCTGGAATTCATGAAGAAATGATAAGAGTCATAACTGAAGGACCCATAATTCCAGGTAAACAGATTGATGAAGTGAAAGAAGGTGATAAAGTTGTCCAACGTGCCAGATGGGTCCAAACTGCCAAATCTCAATGGACAGATCAAGACAAACTCTTATTCAATCTTGATCCCAAAGCCAGAAGTATTTTAGGAAATGCAGTGTCAGAACAAATCTTTTCAAAAATTGCTGGCTGTAGAACAGCTAAGGAACTATGGGACACATTAATTGTGTCTTATGAAGGTGTTCCAGTTGTAAAGGAACAAAGGCTAAACAGTCTCATTAGAAATTACGAAAATTTCTATATGAAAGAAAAGGAAACTTTGGCTGATGTTCATACCAGATTTCAGATTCTACTAAATGATTTGTCAGCTCTGGGAGTGACAAAAGATGATGATGATATATGTAAGAAATTTGTTGATATATTACCTAACAAATTTGAATCTGTTATCACATCACTTGTAGTAAGTGAGAAGCTGTCCACCTACAAGCTGCCAGGACTCTTTGGCCTACTGTTAAACTTTGAAGAATCTCAAGAAAGAAAGAAGCTCAACAATAGAAGAACTGCAAAGGACCCAGAAGCTGCATTAGTTGCAACAAGCAGAAGGAATAAAGAAATTTATTCTCAAGCTGACTCATCTGAGTCTGAGTCACACTCAGACTCAGAATCTGAAAACGACTCTGAAGTCAAGAAACTAAAGAGTCAGCTTGCCCTGCTGACCATGAAACTTGAACAAAAGACAGGCTACAAAGGCAAGAAACCTTTTGATCTGAAAAAGGTAAAATGCTTCAAATGTAATGAATATGGTCACTTGGCTGCTGACTGCAAAGTGAAGAATGCCCAGACTGAGCATATGGAAGAAGTTGCTGAACGGGCCCAAAGATATCGAAACAAGTATCTGAAATACAAGAAAGGCAACAGCTCCAATCCTCAAAAGTCTCAAACTGAACAAAAAGCATTCTTTGCTGAAGAATGGTTGGATGAAGAACTGTCTTCTGATGAAGAAGAAATGGTAGATCAATGCTTGATGGCAATAGTGGAGGAAGCTACTGAAGCTGAGAAATCTGCCTCTCAGTTCGAAAAGGATCTCAAGGAAGCTGAAAGAATGAGTTGCAATTCAGACTGGAACAAGTCAAAACTTTATAAGGTACATAATTTTGAAACTTATACAAATGAACAAAAAATTCAAATGTTTGAATATATTTTCGTTGACTTAACCACCACTCTAGAAGAACAAAATGACCTCAAACACACAATCAAAGATCTTGAAAAGCTTATGAAAAGTAAAGATGATAAAATAACTGAATTAGAAAGTTATAAAGTCCTTTTAAATGCTCAGACTGAAGCCTATAGTGATCTTGCAAAAGAAAATCACAAACTTAGAGAAGAAACTGAGCACTATAAAAGAATTTGTAAATCATGGTGTATATCATCTTTAAAAAATGAGGATTGCTTAAACAGACAGGTACCAAATCAAGTTCAAGCTGTGTTGGGTGAAGGATTCAGCTTAAAGAAGTATATGACAGAAGAGGAGGAAGAAGCTTTGAAGGCAGAGAGAGAAAAAATTATTTTTAAACCAGAAATCCTTCCAAATACTTTTACATATTTGAAAGGAAATAAGACAATGATGTCAAATGCATTTGTCAAACCTGTAATCTCTCAAGTTTTGAATAAAAATAGTCTTTTGCCTTCATCTTCTTCTAAATCTGAAAGTGTTGTCCTGTCTAAGACTGATATACAGACTGAAAAGGATCTTTCATCCTTGCCCAAAGTTGTCCCACAGGTTTTGAGAAAACCCAAGAGTCAAACTTCTGTTAGTCCCAAAAGTCATAACAAAAGTCCTGAAGCTAAAACAATTGATAAATTAGGAAATCAATTGCTGGAACTGACCAACATTGTCAAAACTTTAGTCAGGGATAAATCACCTAATCAAGGCAGATCCAAATCTCCTCCAAAGAGAAACTGCTATAACTGTGGGGAAAAAGGGCATGAAGCTGTGTTTTGTAAGTTATTGACCAGGTCTAGACCTAAGAATCCCTATATTCACAAGTCAGTTTCATCAAAACAGGGGTCAGCTTCATATCAATCAGGATCATCAAAATCCAGTTCAGTCTCTTCTAGAAACACTTCACCATCAAAAGCAAAAGCAAAACATGTTCAAACCTCTAAAGTTAAATCAGCTCCATCTAAAGTCAACAACAAAAATGCTCCTTGTAAATACTGTGGGGTCATAGGTCACTATTCTGTAAATTGCATGAATGAAATAAACAAATGGAACTATTCAAGTTCTAAAACTGAATGCAAGATTGAATCAGCTCCTAACCCTATCTTAGTTCATGGATCCACTCTAAAGTGGGTACCCAAAAGGAACTAATTTCTTTTTCTTTCATGTGCAGGACTCCACAAAATGGTACTTAGACAGTGGAGCATCAAGGCACATGACAGGGATAAGTCCTTTCTACAGGACTACAAGGAAGAAGATGGACCTCAAGTAAGGTATGGAGACAATGGAGTTTCAATGACAAGGGGATATGGCAAGATTCATGCTGGAGCTGTCACATTCAAGAGAGTTGCTTATGTAGAAGGACTGCAACACAATCTACTCAGTGTGAGTCAGATTACTGATGAGGATCATGAAGTCAGATTCAGGAAACAAGCTGGGATAATCTACAATGCCAAGGGAAAACCGTTATTGCTAGCCAAAAGAGAAAGAGATGTGTTCTGTCTGGATCTGGGTACAGCAAATGATGAATCTGAGACCTGCTTGTTTACTGAAACCAAGGAGGAACTAAACTGGTTATGGCATCGAAGGTTATCTCATTTAAACTTCAAGAACATTAATGCCTTATCCAAAAGCAAGCTAGTAAGAGGGTTGCCAGAACTCACTTATACCAAAGACAAAGTGTGCTCAGCCTGTGTTCTTAGAAAGCAAACAAAGTCACAATTTCCATCCAAAATGCTACATTCCATTAGTGAACCACTGTTCATGCTTCATATGGATCTCTTTGGACCAATTGGAATTGAAAGCAAAGGAGGAAAGAAGTATACTCTGGTTATTGTTGATGAACACACCAGATTTACCTGGGTAATATTCCTAAGAGCCAAGAGTGATGCAGCTGAGGAAATCATCAGTCTGATCAAACGAGAACAGAGACAGAAGAATCTTCTAGTTAGACAAATGAGAAGTGATCATGGAACTGAGTTCAAAAACTCAGTATTGATAGACTTTTGTGACAAACTGGGGATAGTTCAAAACTTTGCCTCAGTTAGAACTCCTCAACAAAATGGGGTAGCAGAAAGAAGAAACAGGACTCTTATTGAGGCTGCCAGAACTATGCTTTGTTATGGTAAGATGGAGATAAAATTCTGGGCTGAGGCTGTAAACACTGCATGCTTCACACAAAACAGATCCATTATTGTGAAAAGACATGGGAAGACAGCATATGAAATGTATCACAACAAAGTTCCATCCATTCATTACTTTCATGTATTTGGAAGTCGATGCTACATTTTAAATCAAAGGGATCTGCTTTGCAAAATGTCTCCCAAAGCTGATGAAGGACTATTTGTTGGGTACTCTAGTGTTGCCAAGGCTTTCAGAGTGTACAATGAACGAAGAAAGGTTGTGGAAGAAAGCATCAATGTCACCTTTAATGATTCCACTCAATCTGATAGAGATGAATCCTCTGCTCCGACTGACATCTCTACAATTAATCAACTATGTGATGAACTGCTCCAAATCTCTTCTGAATCAGAACCTCAAAGTGGTGATCAGCCTGCTAGTCAAATGTTCCACACTCAAGAATCAGAGAGTGAAACAGATGAACCATCAATTCAGAAAGTTCCAAATGAATCTGATACTACTCAGTCTGAGTTACCTCAGTCTGACCAGGCTCAGACTCAACACACTCAGACTGAAACCACTCAGACTGAAGAAGAAGAAGTTGCTGATCATAGCTCAGGAAACATCAAGACAGTAAGGGGACATCCAATCTCATCTGTCATTGGATCCATAACTGAAGGTGTTAAAACCAGAAGAAAGAATGCTACAGCCAATTTTTGTTTCTACACAAACTTCTTGAGTCTGATGGAACCCAAGACAGTAGAACAAGCTCTGTTAGATGAAGACTGGGTTGAAGGAATGCAAGAGGAGCTTGGTGAATTCATAAGAAATAATGTCTGGACAAAGGTTCCACGTCCACTACACAAGACCATCATTGACCTTAAATGGATCTTCAGAAACAAATTTGACCAAGATGGAGTGGTGATCAGAAACAAGGCCAGACTGGTGGCTAAAGGATACAAACAGGAAGAAGGAATTGACTATGATGAAACCTTTGCTCCGGTGGCACGAATTGAAGCAATCAGACTGTTTTTAGCTTATGCAGCCTTCAAAGACTTCTTGGTTTATCAGATGGATGTCAAGAGTGCATTCTTAAATGGAGATTTGCAGGAGGAAGTATATGTGAAGCAGCCTCCAGGTTTTGTTGACCCCAACTTCCCTGATCATGTCTATAAGTTAAATAAAGCACTTTATGGTCTCAAACAAGCTCCTAGAGCTTGGTATGAAACCTTGTCTGAATTCTTAATTAAAAATGATTTTAAAAGGGGTTCAATTGACAAAACTTTGTTTATCAAAAGGGAATCTGGTCATCTCATTCTGGTTCAGATTTATGTGGATGATATCATCTTTGGATCCACAAATACCAAATTGTGCACTTGGTTCTCAGAACTCATGTGCAGTGAATACAGAATGAGCATGATGGGTGAACTAAATTTCTTTCTGGGTCTGCAAGTTGAACAAAAGGAGGATGGAGTTTTTATAAACCAAAGTAAATATGTTCATGATCTAATCAAGAAATTTGGTTTTGCTACAAGTTCTGAAATGAAAACACCCATGAGCACCTCTGACAAATTGCACAAGGATAAATCTGGCAAGTCAGTCTGTCAAGCTACTTATAGAGGAATGATTGGTTCACTACTCTATCTGACTGCTAGCAGACCTGACATCATGTTCTCTACATGTCTGTGTGTACGTTATCAGTCTGACCCTAAGGAATCTCATCTTAAGGCTGTAAAGAGGATCTTCAGATATCTTAAGGGTACACCAAACCTTGGTTTATGGTACCCTAAAGATTCTGGTTTTGAACTAATTGGGTACTCAGATGCAGACTATGCAGGTTGTAAGCTTGACAGAAAAAGCACTTCAGGAGGATGTCAGCTTCTAGGAGGCAAGCTGGTGAGTTGGTCCAGCAAGAAGCAAAACTCAGTTGCCACTTCCACTGCTGAAGCTGAGTATGTGGCTGCTGGAAGCTGTTGTGCACAGATACTTTGGATGCAACACCAATTGGCTGATCTAGATATCAAAATCCAAAACACACCCATCATGTGTGACAACAAGAGTGCAATTCAAATCACTGAGAATCCAGTCTTCCACTCAAGGACTAAACATATTGAAATCAGGCATCATTTCATTAGAGACTGTGTGGAGAAAGGGAAGGTCAGATTGGAGTTTGTGATCAACTGGCAGACATATTCACCAAACCTCTGAGTGAAGACAGGTTCTTCTATTTGTTAGGGGAACTTGGCATGCTAAATCCTTAGTCCAGCTACTTTCAAAATTCAAGCTGACAACTAAGTCAGTCTGACCATTTTCAGTCTGACAATTTTCAGTCTGACTAAAAGTCAGCTTCAGGATCCTAAATTTGAACTCAGCTTCAATGTATTTTTGGAACATATTTTTTTAAATTTTTTTTATTTTATGTATCTCTAATTCATCATTAGATAGTTTTATTTATTTTTTTTTATTCGGTCAAGTCTTGTCAACGGTCATTCAGTGCAACTTGTACATCTATAGGGGTCTAAATTGTATTTTCGTTTAGTTTAAAATCTTAATTAATTTTAGTTTAAGGCTAACAAAATTTCAAATTTTTTTTAACCTAGTTCTTCCTTCTTCAAACTCTTTGATAATCTTTGTTCTAATGGCTAACCCTAATATGATGCTTCATGTTACTGCAAGAATGATTCCAGGTGCTGATTTTCAACAGAGAGTTCAAGTTAAAGACAATAATCGGGTAGCAACTGCTGACATTCCCGCAAATCGCCAAGGCATGGGATTTGAACAGATGATCCAGTTCATGAAGGCTCATCCCCTCTATGGTGCCTTCTTTTGTGCCAACACGATGTGTCCTCCACTTCTTTGTGAATGGTGGTACACATGCACTGCAAATGATGAAAGAAACGCTATCACCGGCACATACAACGATGGGCGCAACACACTTACCATCACTGAAGAAACTATTAGGAGTGAATTACTCCTCCCCACACTTGCTGAGGCTGGGGAAGGTGGATTTCAAGCTAGACGAAGCAAACAACAAGCACGGGATGAAGCTTTCCCTCTTATTGGTCAGCCTGAAACACAGGGAGTCATAAAATATAGTTTATTTTCTGGGAAATGGAAGTTCTTGTTTTCAATGATTACAAGATGTTTGGGGGGTAAATCTGGCAGTTTGGATCAGATGAATGAGTTTGAAACTCATCTGTTCCATGCCATGGTCACTGGTAGAAGAATCTCATTTTCCAAACTCTATTTTGACGAAATTCTTTCCCTTGTGGTTAAAACCAAACGCCCTAACGATGTTCCATTCATTCGGGTGTTGTCTCTCTGTTTTGAGGAAGTTCTGGGCACTGAAGCATATGATCAGCTTGATCAACTATTTTACACCTGTGACCTGCCCAGGCTGACTCCAAAAATGTTTACATACATCACCATTACTGAGACTGAAGCTCCACTCACTGATGTGATGCTTGAATGGATTGCAAATCCGTTCATTGATCAGGAACCAACTGAGCCTGATTCCTCAGACTCAGAGGTTCAAGCTGAACGAATTGACGGTGGGCCTGAGGGTAATATCCCTACTGCAGATGCTGAGGTGAATCTGGGTGGGGTTGGGCCAAATGCTGAAATCCAAGGTATGGACATTTCTCTCACTTTACCTCAGTCTGAGAGAATCCCCTCTCAGACTGAGCCGTCCACTCCATTGCTTGATGCCCTGGCTACACAAGCGACCCAACAGGTGAACTCACCAAGTTCATTTGATAAAGCTCTCACATCTAGCCCCACTGAAAATCAAGCACTAATGGACACATTATTCCATGAGGCTGAGAGTCAAGAACTCCCCTCCAGTGCTGCAGCACAGACCAGTCTCTCTCTGCTAGATGATGAGCTGGATCTGACTGCTTGGACCACCCAAAACCCCAGTCTGATGGTCAACTTGGAGAACTATATTGCTGCTACCACACAGACACATGTGGCAAGCATTGAAGAAAGTGTCCCACTCCTGGACACACCTGTACCTAGTATGGGAATACTCCACTCAGTCTCACAGCCTATTCCAAAGGCTATTTTCACCAGCTCTGTGCTGGTTCACGATAAGGTACAACCTCCAAATCTCTTACACTCTTTATCACTAGTCGCCAATGCCTTACTCCCAAAACAGGGTGCGGTACAGACTTCATTTTCTATGGCTTATGATCATTCTCCCACATCACAGGGAGGGAGTGAGGCTGTGCCACCAGTTACATCAGAAAATGCTACAACATCCACCCAGTCTGAGGTTGCTTTGACGGTTCCTGTCCTGTTAAAGGCACTTAAGGACATGTCTACTCAGTTTGATGACAGACTGAGGGCAATGCAGACTGAGTTCCATGCTTTTACAACTCATAATGCAGAGGAGATGAAGGATTTGAAGGAAATGGTGTTCAAACTGACCTCTGAAGTCAGACTGATGAGGAAAGGCAAGGCAGTTGCAGAGGATTCTCAGATTCAGGGGGAGAAAACGCCTACTACAGCTATTGAATCGGAGATCCCCATCCAACCACTGAAAAGGAAAAGAGAAGAGGGGGAGAAAAGATACTACAAAACAACCAGATTCAACACGAAAACAAGACAATCTGAAGTATTTTATGAAACTGATTGGAGTAGTTCTAGTGATGAGGGTGATGAGTCTGATAAAGTAGTGGAACAGACTGCAGAAGAAGAAACAGACAAAATGGAGACTCAAACTGAAGCTGAAACAGCAAAACAAAGTGAAGCTGACAAGTTGGCAAAGCTTCAAAGATATGCTAAAAGTGCTGGGATGACTGTAGAGGAATACAAAGATTATGTGAAGGGGCTCTACAAAGAGAAATTCGATTTTAATCCATATGATCAGTCTGCAAAAGCAGCTGCAGAATTTGAAGCTGAGATACAAGCAGAGGAGGATCTGGCTATTAAAGAAGATCAAATGAGGGTCAAAACAGATGCACTAATGGCCAAACTTGTACTCAGAGAACAAGAAAGGGTTAATTACATTGAAGCAAACTTTACCCTGAGAAAACTTCAGAACAAAATTCATCACCTAGATTGTTTGAGTCATGATGGATCCAATTTGTTACTCACCTGCACACACAAAAGTGGATCATTCAGAGTGGGACTGACTAGACTGCATACTATGGGTCTAGAAGAATGGAAAGAAATAGCTAATCTGAGCTACAATCTGACAGACAAATCTCAAGCAATGACTATAAGAAGAGAGGCCACTTTCAACATAAATGCAGCTCATATGCTCAATCTAGTGCCAGATGAAGACTACAGAGCATACTGTACAAAGCACAATGTAAAGGTTCGATCAAAATCCTTGGGTCTGGAGTCAAGCAGCATGCATCCTGTTCCTGAGGATGTTACGTTTCAGGAAAGAGCTTACATTGAGACTGAGAAGCACACTGGGTTGTGTTATATTGATTGTGGGGGAGAAGAAAGCTTCCAAGACAAACACAGACTCACCACATCTTCAATCTATCATTGTATGGCATTACTAAGTGAATGTGAGTCTGCTCAGTGTCTTCCATTCAGAGTGAAGCTGGTCAGTTGGTTGTTTAATAATCTGAGAAGGATTGAAGAGATTGGAACTGTGGCTGACAAGGTAGAGTTGATTAAGAAGGAATATCAGGTCTATTTCCACAAGACTGATGCTGAAATGGAGAAGCTGCTGGCATGGAAGACTGAGAGACTGAAATGGCTAAGTGATAGAGAACAGCCATTACCATTTGAGACTTCAGTGAAGAAAAGAAAGAGGACATTAAAGAAGAAGATGTAAAACCAGACTGATGCTTGTTTTGTTCACAAACAGAGTTTAATTGAAGATGTTTATGTTTGTGTTTATTTTCTTGCATGTTTTGTAAAAGACTTTGGTTGAAACAGATAGTGGGAGATTGTTGGGAAAAACAATGATCTATCCCAAGATTAATATATCTGTTAATCAAAGTCTGAGTCTGAGTGACCTGAGTCTGAGTGACTCAGTCTGAGTGACATGAGTCTGAGTGACTCAGTCTGACTAACTCAGACTCATGAGAGAAGTCAGGCGTAATTTAAGGTAATCTAGTTAGTGAATATCTTTTATCTGTTTAGAAGATTTACTTAGATTGATCTTTATCAAACTCACTATATTGTGTATAAATAGTGAGTTTGAGGTTTGTAATCGACATACTTTTGATTGAAATATAACTGTGTGTTATTTTCATTGTTTCAATATTATAATTCCGCTATAATATATACTGAAACTGAATACTTAATCGATATATAACAATTAACGTCTAAATACTTATTTGTTATTGATTTGCCATTGTTTGGGATCTTAGTGAGACCTAACACTATTCTTATTCACACTTAGATAAATTCTATTCATCTTTTTCCATTCGTATTAAGAAACCTATTCGTGTCCTAAGAAAGTTATTCGTGTCTTAAGAAAGCCATTCGTGTCTGAAGGAAAGCCATTCGAATCTATACTTAGTAATTTTCACAAAAGTTGGTTCATTAGTGTCTAAACACAATCCACTCGAATCGAATCCCTATTCGTGTCTATGTAAAATTTAACTCCATTCGATTCGAATAGATACGTAGAAAAATATCATGCATGTAACTCCATTCGTGCGTTTATTAAACCTATTCGTGTCTATGGAAAATTACATCCCATTCGATTCGAATCCATACTTAGAAAATTCTATGTCTTTTTGTTCCATTCGTGTTGTAATAAACCTATTCGAATACACCAATTTTGATCCCAACCACATACAAATTTTAAGAACAAACATGTTTAAACAAGAAAATCTTATTCAAATCGAATCTAAAACACTACATCCAATCAAAAACACATTCAAATTACACACAAAAACACAATTATCATACAAGATTAGCCTAATCATAAAATTTTTCTAAACAATATGTAGAACATATAAGAGAAAAATTTACCTAATTCAAAGCGTTCTTCGTTAACAAATCGTTATAGATCCGTTAATCCTTCAACGTTCTTGAGAAATCCATTTACCACAGAGAGATTGAAAGTGAAAATTTTGAAGTAAAAATGTGTTATGAAAAATTAATTCGTTTTCCACCTTATATAGGATCCGAATACCCAATGAGTTATTCATGGATACCCATATGAAAAATTTTCACTTTCTACCCTCAACTTATTATTTTTCAAAATTTTCAATTTTTACACTTATTCTTGATATTTTCGACAAATTTCATCTTATTATGTTATATTCCCCCTCGAAAATGTGAAAAATGATCCATATGAGTTAGAAAATCACATTATCACACAAGAAAAAAACACGGAAACATATATACACACAATTATGAACACGTAAACAAACAATTATTCCCCCTCAAACGATAATTCCCCCTTAAACGATAATTCCCCCTCAAATGGTAATTCCTTTTCAAAACTTATAAAATGATTATTCTAAACACATATTCACAAGTCAAAACTAACAAAAAGAAATAACTAAACTAAAAGTTGAAGTAACCGATTTAATGTTTTAGGTTTAACATACCGATCTTGAAGATAAGGAATTTAAATCGTTTTTCATCCAAGGCTTTCGTAAAAATATCGGCAATTTGAAAATCGGTTTCAACAAAGTGAAATTCAATTATTCCTTTTTCAGTGTTATCCTTTAAGTTATGGTAACGAATATCAATATGCTTAGTACCAGAATGTTGAACTAGATTTGCAGAAATCGAGATTGCACTTGTTGAGTCATAATAAATGGGGATTGAATCAACTTCATAACCATAATCTCGAAGTTGTGTGCAGATCCAAAGTACTTGCGAATGGAAAACTGCGGCTGCCACATACTCGGCTTCGGGTGTTGAAATAGAAACACAATTCCGCTTTTTTGAAGTCCAACTCACAAGCTTGTTTCCTAGAAAATGAGCACCTCCCGAAGTACATTTCCTGTCTAAAATACAACCTCCGTGGTCCGCATCAGAATATGCAATAAAATCAAAACCCGTGTTCTTTGGATACGACAAACCCAGATCACTAGTACCTTTTAGGTAACAAAAAATTCGTTTAACCTCCAAAAAATGAGATACTTTTGGGTTTGATTGATATCGAGCACACATACATGTAGCAAACATAATATCCGGACGACTTGAAGTTAAATACATCAAAGAACCAATCATTCCTCGATACAAAGTCACATCCGTTGATTGACCCAATGGATCATCATGTAAGTTTGTTCGAGGAGCCATTGGTGTAGACATTGGAGAACACTCTAGCATTTGATACTTCTTTAGCATGTCAAAAATATATTTAGATTGATTTATGAAAATTCCATTCGGTAATTGTTTTACTTGTAAACCCAAAAAGAATGACATTTCTCCCATCATGCTCATTTCAAAACATTTCTTGCATAAATGTTCACTACTTGACTCAAAAATGATGTCATCGACCTAGATTTGAACAAAAATAGCATCTTGACCCTTTTTACGACCAAAAAGTGTAGTATCAATTGAAGCTCGAGTATCTTAGAGCAAAGAAAAAAGTTTTTCATCCCATGCACGAGGAGCTTGTTTTAGTACAATGCCTTTTTGAGTTTATAGACATCATTTGGTCGATGTGGATCAACAAAGCCATCTGGTTGTGCAACATAAACTTCTTCTTTGAGATCACCATTGAGAAACGCGTTTTTTACATCCATTTGATAAAAATGAAATTCTTTGTTGCCGCATACCTCAAGAAACATTCTAATTGCTTCAATCCTCGCAACCGGAGCAAACGTCTCATCATAATCAATGCCTTCTTGTTCAAAATACCCCTTAGCCATAAGTCGTGATTTATTTCGCACCACATTTCCATTTTCATCCTTTTATTCTTGTGAATCCATTTAACACCCACAATTGAACGATCCTTCGGACGAGGAACCTTTTACCATACATCTAACTGCTTGAACTGGTTCAATTCATTTTGCATAGAATTTATCCAATTTTGATCATTAAGAGCTTCGGATAGCGTTTTCGGTTCGATTAACTAATAAAAATCGAGAAAAGATATTCATTCGCCGTAGCCTTCCGAGTTCGAAGACGTTCATTGACACCACCAATGATTTGATGTAAAGAATATGAAGATGTTTGTTGTACATTTGAATTTGGTTAAGGATTAATGGTGGAATTTGGTTGAGGATTAACATTTTCTTCGATTTCTCCTTCATCATTGATAGTTGTTTCATCCGGTGTTTGAGTTTCATTGTTTGAAATATGAGGTTCTTCATTTGGAATTATAGGTTCATCATTTGAAATGAGAGGTTCATCGGATGTTGGATTTGAGGAAAGAACATTGGATAATGAACTAGAATTTGGGGAACGTGGATTATCATCATTAAAGTTGTACATGGTGTCAAAAAAGGTATCTAAGATTGGTGGAAAAGTGTTCAAATCGGCATCCGATGTAAATAATCCGACGTCATGGTACCAAACTCATTAAATGATAAGTTTACACTTTCAACAATGACCTTTGATCGAATGTTGTAAACCCGAAACGCCTTCAGTTCCGTTGAATATCCCATACCCATTGCTTCATCCTCTTTATCATCAAATTTTCCAAGTTGATCTTTGTCATTCAAGACGAATAGCTTGCATCCAAAAACATGTAGAAACTTGAGATTCAGAGAACGACCATTCATTATTTCGTACAGTATAATGAAAAATCGTTTGTTGATAGTCGAACGATTTTGTGTGAAACACGCGGTTGAGATTGCTTTGGCCCAAAATGAAAGAAGTAATTTGGAATAGAAAAGAATTGTTCTTGCGACTTCCACTAGTATCCGATTACGCCTTTCAACTACTCCATTTTGTTGAGGATTTCGAGCCACCGAATATTGATGTGAGATTCCCACCTTAGCAAGAAAAACATTGAGAATTTGAGTTTTAAACTCCGTTACATTATCCGACCGAATTGTCTTCACACAATGTTGAGCATGTAATTGTTTATTCTTGATTAAAGAAATCACAATTTCTGATGTTTACGAATTCGAATAAAGAAAATAAACCCAAGTGAATCGAGAATAATCACCGAAAATCACAAGAATATATTTCTTTTTTACTTCGACTTTTCACTTGCATTGGTCCGCACAAATCCATATGGATTAGTTGAAGGACATGCGTTGTATCCAAAACTTGCTTTGATTAGTGAAAAGATTTCGTCAAGTTCCCTTTTTCACATGCATCACAAAGTTGATCTTTGACGAATTTGAGCTTAGGTAGTGTGGTGACTAAACCTTTGACCTCAAGCGTAGTGATGTTGTTGAAATTCAAGTGTGAAAGTCGTCTATGCCATAACCATGTATCTTGAGAGTCGGCTTGAGATAAAAGGCACACGGTGTTTTAGGTTTTGAATTTTTTCATATTGATTGTGTAAATATTTGTCTTCCTTGATCTCGTAATAAAATTCTTCCCATCATGAACCGCACACACCGTTGAACGAATATTAACTTCAAGAGCTTTATCACAGAATTAACCAATACAAAACAAATTATGATGCAAATCACGCACATATGCAACATCCTTTATCGTGATCTTATCATATTTCAAGTCTCGAACTCCTTCAATTGTACCAAAGTGATCGTTTCCAAATCGTACGGTGCCCATGAATTTCTTGACAATATTTGACGATAAATCTCTCTCCCGGTTATGTGTTTTGAGCATTCTGAATCTAAATACCACACATGACGGGCCTGCACAAAACTATTAAGGTGATTTAGGTACCCACTTGAACATGGGTCTTTTTTTGTTAGTATGTACAAAATTATTTGAAACATCAACAATTTCATTAAAATGAAAACCAACATCAAATATTGAGTTTACACACTTGTTTACAATTTTAGAATGTTTCAATGACAAATTGTTTTTCACGATACTTTTAATACAAAATTTATTCGCATTTTTAGACACATTCTTTTTGCTTTTCAAACTCTCTTTAAACCTCCCTTCCTTTGCACTAAAACACTAGAAGATTCATTAGAATTAACTTTTGATGTTGTAACCACCTTAGATTGCACTGCATCTTTGGTGGTTACCTTCGGTTTCATCTTAAAGAAATGATCAAACAAGGTATCAAACGTTTCATCTGAATCAAACCAATCATCCATGTATTTTGAATTAAAATCAAGTTAATTTGCCAATTCATTAATGTCTCGTTTTTCCTTAATTTCCTAAAATTTTACATGTTTGTTTGTAGATTGACTTGTCAATTTAGGCATCACCAAATCTTTCGCTTTGAGTGAACTTTTAAAAGAACCATTTTCCATTGATTTTTCTTTTGAATTAATCTTTGGAGATGATGTCTTAAAAGTCTTGTCATTAGAGAGACACGGTTTTGACACATTAAGCAAGTCAATCTGTTTTTGCAAAAGGTTAATGGTTTGATCCTTTTCATGCAAAGCCTTTTGATAAAACATTACTTTTTGATCAAATTGAGTTTTTGTGACATGTGTGTTTGTTGATGAAGACACATTTGAAAGAGAAGTTACATGATCTTGAAGTATGCAAAACATTTCCCATAATTTCCCATATTCAATTTTCTCATTTACGAGTAATTTCCATTCGTGTTTGCTTTCTTTTCAAGTTGGAGATTTTGCAATTCAATTCTTTCAAAATGAGTTTCATACTTGTCAAAAAATATTTTTCGTTCAGTCTCATTTTGAAATTGTCTTTTGAAAAATGTAAGCTTGTAACTCTTCTAAATTTTGTTCTAGAATCAACGTTGGTGTATAATATAATACTTTCGAAGGTTTTTCACTTACTTTTTATTTGTTAGAAAAAGTGCGAATTGCATTTTCCGGTTTCCAATCATGTGATTTAGGCTAATAAGTGTTTACCGAATCTTGTGCAAAATATTTATTATTTTTTGCAAAATATTTAAAACGTGTTTGATATTTTTCCCCCTTTTTATTTTTGCATCCTCAGAAGATTTCTCTTCCGTAATTTCTTCATTTGAAACATTTACAAGAACTAACTGATCAATGTTTTCTCCTAATTTGATGAAATAAAAATCGTAGAGGGAGCAACACATTGATATGGCTCGTTTAAGAAATTTTGATTTTCCACAAATATGTTTTTATCAAACCCAAGACCATCCTTTTTATGTTAAAGTTTAATTGTTTCGGTCATGTTTAGATGAATTGTTTCATCCGTTTTTCTTCGTTTAACAAATTTCAACTCTAAATCTTTCAATTTTGAACATAAATCCAAGTTTTCTTTGGAAATACGTTCAACTTCACTTTGGTGGAATCTACTATCATTTATCAAACTTTGACATTTGATAGTTGCTTCACACAAACTATCATTCATGTTTTTCTCATTCACTTTTTGGCTCAAAACTTCGTCCTCAGGTTGTTTTATTCTAAATTTCATGCTTGAAAATTCGGAAACGTATTTTTGATTCTTTTCATTAAATTTTTAAAGTTTATTTCCAAGTTCCTTAATAGTTTCAGGTTTAGTACGAAGCTTTGACTCTAAAAGTTTCATTTGGAAAATGCATGTGTCCATTCTAATCGGATCATAAACATATTGATACACCTCATCTTCGTCCGATTCTTCAAAGTCGACATCGGCCATTAGAGACATATGCGCAAAGTGAGCACTAGCTTGTTCCTCGTTGTCGGAATCGCTCATCCAGTGTGCATCCTCGGTTAGAAACTCTTGGCCTTTTTATCCCCCAGACCCCTTTTTCTTTTCATTAACATCTTCTTTCGGTAGTACTCCGATTTCTTCACAACCTTCACCTTACAATCTCTTGCAAAATGTCTATGCTCCATGCACTTGTAGCAAATCACCGAGCTCATATCCTTTGTCATCTCTTTGTTTGAATCATCTTGAGTTTTATTTCCTTGAAATGATGCTTGAGTGTTTGTTCTTTGAGTTTGATTGTGTGGAGATTGATTGTGATATGATGATTGATTGTTGTATGAAGAACGGCTCCGATAGTTGTTGTTGTTGTTGTCGTAGTTTCTTTGAGACGATTGAAATCTTTGACCATTTGATCTTCCAAACTTCTTCTTTTGAACCATGTTAGAAAGTAGTGCAATAATTTGAGAAATTTCTTCTTCGAAATCTTCACCATCAAGATTGGTAGTTTAATTGTCTTCTACTTCATCATCTGGAAATGTCACCGAATATTTGGGAGATGGTTGAATGTTGTGAATAAACGCCTTTGATTGGGACGTTGTTTCAGACATCGAAGATTTCTTTGACATTTCATCAATCTTATTCAACACAAGAGCTAACAGATAGTTTTTTTTTCTTTGACTTATGTTTCAATTCAATCTCATATTCCATCACTTCTTCCTCATTTTGCATTAAACACTCAAATATATCATGAACCAGAGTAGTTTGAATGTTGATGTTTTGCTTGACATTTGAAGTAAATTGTCTCCATGGTGTCCTAAGCGTATTCATGAACTTCACATTAGCTTCCAAATGAGTCTTTTGAAACCCATTCTTTTTAAGCTCATTTAGTAAACCACAAAGCCGGTTGTAGGTTTGTTCGAGCATTTCATCTTCAAGTTGTCTAAATTCTTCAAACTTGTTCATCGCGCTAATCATCTTGATACTTTGACAAACTTTACTTCCTTGCAATTGCCTTGTGATTTAACCAGACATCTCCTTTGACGTTTTGTGACTATCAATGTTCATGAAAATGTCATTCGGTATGGCATTCTTGATGTACGATCGTGAAAGTCTATTTTCTTTGTAATATCTCTTTTCTTCATCGGTCATTTGTGAAAAAGATTTCAAATTCGTTCCGTCCGATTCCGATCCATCTTCATTCACAATCTTTAACATAATCTTCTTTGGACCATTTTCGATAACATGTACACCCATTACCTGTTTATAGGTAGAAGGTGATTAGTGTAATAGTTACACAAAGTATCTTCTAGAACCATATTAATACATTTCTAACCTCTACATGTTAGTTATCTAAAGCTTCAGAGAAAGATTCAGTTATGTGGCACCGAATAATGGGGCATATAAATTTCAAGAAGTTGAATTATCTTGTGAAGAACGAGTTAGTCACCGGAGTTCCAAATCTCAGCTTTTGCAATGAATGATGTCTGTTTTTCATGCAAGAAAGGAAAGCAGCATAAGAAAAATTATCCATCAAAGACTGTTGTGATAAACGTCACTTCTTCCGTCCAAGGTTAGTCTAGTATGCATGTAGTTCGTTACCATTGCTTATTTAAACTTTTTAAAAGTTACTTTAAACTGTTATTGTGTGTTATGTTGCATGGTATGTGCGTCATATTGTGTTATGCTTTAGTTGCACAAGTAAGTAGTTCTCCGATAGATGAGCTTCTAAATGATTTCACGATTAATCCCGTGTTTTATATTACTGCCTCACATTGTTACGTAAATATTATTAAACTAATTATGAGTGTACGTGATATAGATAAATAATAGTCTTGGGTTTCGTTTATTTTGTGTGTCCCGCATTCGGGTGTCGTTCGTTGCTTGTCCGCGAAGTAAACGATCAAATTTGGAAGAAAGTCCCACTACGACGCAGCGAACTGAGTTTCCAACATTTTTATTTCCGGTTAAACGTTTCGTGTTGAGCCGAGCCGAGCCTTGAGTATTTGGGTTAGCCCTGGAGTGTAGAGCTCGAGCCCTTAGCCCTCTAACCAGTTTTTAAGCTATCACTACTCCTTATCTTTCATATATATATATATATATATATATATATATATATATATATATATATATATATATATATATATATAACTATCATTCTACAAAACCCTAAACCTAAAAAGCGTCACTTGTTTCTCCTTGTTCTAGCCGATCGCCACTTCTGATTCAGCCACCATTTTTGTTTCCTGGAGTGCCATAATCAACCATCATCTTCATCAAGCATTCATTCAATCATCCTCCATCTATAGTCATAAAGGTAGTGTTTAGTTTTCATGTTTGATTCTTGTGTTTCCAATTGATTTCCATCATCATTTTGGGTTATCTTTCTAGCTATTGTTGCTGAGAATACTACTAATCATCCTCATCATCGAAGTTGCCCCTTAATTGCGCAACACTCATTTGACTCGTCTTTCACTACAACGTAAGTGTTTGGATTCCTCCTCTTTAACCAAAACTTTATTCATGGATGCACTTACGTGTTCTAACCTATTGATATTGTGTTCGATTCTTGCCTATGGGTGTATCATGGTTGGATCAACTGCCTTGCAATTCATTCTTATCGTTTGGTGTTCGATCCCTCTCATTTTGTTTAATCAATCATCATCTAAATCGTTGTAAGTGTGTTAAAGTTCCTTTTCCCTAAACCGATTCATGCAATACTATCATTGTTACCCGTGTTTAAGATTGAGATCTTGCGTTTATGTATGGTGGTGAATTCTGATTTTTGACACCTTGTAATCCATATTTACATGTTAAAACGTCACATACAAGTTTAATGTAACGCCCCAATCTTACAAAGCATACAAAATGGTATAAAAAATAACTTAAAAGGAAAAAAGGGCGTTAGCTTGACTAAAGGCAAACCGAATATTCAAAAGACAAAGTTCCAAAAGAGGTACTAAACAAGATTAGATATTTTAAGGAAAACGCTCTAAATCCTTAATCTCTCACGCTCGATTCCCATTCCCAAGAGCCACTTAGTACCTGCCGTTTAAGAAAGAAAGAAAACGAAAACGGCTGAGCGAACGATCAGTGAAGATGTATATACAAATGAGAAGGAATAGGTATGAAATGCATACTAATTTATTGAAAACGTATTTCAAAATACAAAGTCGCAAGACAAACTTACTTTCAAAACAAACTTATTTTCAAAGCAAAAGACAAATATGTAATATTTCCACAACACCCAACGTCAAATATATCAAAGTATTACTAACATATATTCACATTTTAGAAAGCCAAATTTCGTAAAATAATGCACCAAGAGTCAAACAAATAGGTAACAAATATCAAATGAAATTCTAGGATAACACATACCACTCGTCTTTCCAAAAGGTGCAAACGTTTCGTATGACACTACCATAAACGTCCAACATCAAACACAAAAAATTCCTAGGATCGATCCATACGCCTCTTATAACATATATACTTAGTGCACCTTACCACAATCCGGTACACAAAAAGAGACGCCGTAGATATAACAAAATACACTGCTACGGTCGATGCCACATTATTGGAGTCACAATAACGCGCCCATGGGACCTCCATGGATAGGTTACTCTTAGGCATATCTTACGAAACCGTTTTAACCGACTTATATATTACAATTTCTAAATACTTTTACAAAATTTTCAAAGTGATTATAGGACTTTAAAATATGTTTAAAAAGTTATAAAATAACGTAAATATTATAGTTTAACCACAAACTCAAAATGTTATATAATGTGGTCATTCGTTTGAAAATCACGTGTCCACCCAACCGTTCGACTAATTCTTTTTACGAGTCACCATAACAAGATTATTAAAGATTTACAAAATAACAACTTAAATGGAAACTTATTGGGACACGCAAAGCTACACGAAATGAGGGACACTTGATACGAATCACCATACCAATTCAATCACACGTGTTCTTTTTCGGGTTGTTTCGATATTTTTGCGGGCTGTTTTTGGACTGTTCTGGGGCTGTTTTCGGGACTTATTCGGAGCTGTTTTGGCTTGATTCAGGACTGTCTCGGGGGCTGATTCGGGGCTGTCTCGGTAGGGGTTTTAGAGACACGGTTTTTGACTCATAAAACAATTTTAGTTTAGTCCTTTCCAAATCTACACATGATCACAATTCTCGTTAGTACACCAAATGATCAAAATAAGTTATATGATTTCAAACGAAATTTTAACAAACATTTATGAAAACATACATGTCATACCAATAATATTTCAAATCATTTAACGAGATTTTCAAAGAGACTTATACGAAATTTGTACAAACGGTCAAAAGATACACATACGTGAAAACAATGAATTCGTATTAATAATCACAAGAAACATGATCGAAGGAAGAGGCACAACAATAAGGTGAGTTTCGAATAAAAAGAACGTTTAAAATAGACATATGTACAAACATATTACGAACAAAAGAATACTTATTGAAAGATAATATATATGTACAAATGATCAAAGAAACATATATATCAAAAGAATTACGGAAATTCACATAAGGAAGCCATGAATCAAAATGAGGCACATAAGATGTGGAATGAACAATATACGAATGAAATGATTACTAAAAAGAAAGTTAAGAATATCGGAAATATCAAAATAATCAATCGAACGTAGACAACAAATATACATATAAATGTATAGAATATTCGTAACAATAATTACAATAGTAGCTAATCGAAGGATGACACCAAATATACATATAATTTATAGGATATTCGTACAAGCAATTATACAAAGAAGATAAAATATTTAAAAGGGACTCAGAATATCGGTACAATCAAAATCATCAAAATAACAAATAATCAATCAAACGAAGACACCAAATATACATATGATGTATAGAATATCCGTACAATCAAAGCAATAAATATAACAATTAATAAATCGAACAAAGACACCAAATATACATATAATGTATAGAATATCCGTACCTCAAATTCTAAAGAAAAGAAACACGATTCGAATACATTAACCGAAGGAACAATCGCCGAAAGATATCTAACAAATGAAACGTATTATGAGACAATCAAATAGGAGTTTGTAATATCCACTTATAAATTAGATTCAAGATTATTTTCTTATTTATTCATGATGTGTAAATATATATATATATATATATATATATTTTCATATATGTGGTATTTTATACAAAGTTTATCCAATCAAAATTTTTAAGAACGAAAGATATGTGTTTTTACAAATAAAATGTGGTGTGACCTTTAATGGAGAAAAATATGGTTTCAATGGATTATGTAGAAAGAAAAACAAACAAAAACTTGGTGAAACATATTTTAAAACTTGTGTGGTGATTTATCATACTCTTCTACGTCAAAATATCTTAATTACAAGTGTTTGGAACAATTTTAGATGAATGAAAAATGCAGAATTTTTGTGAATGCTAAAGAGTGATTTCAAGAGTTTTGGTAATGAAATGATACTCAATGATTTTTACTAAATGGGTTTTAGTAGGTTTAATGATGGTGGAGTTATATGTATTGATAATTAAGTTACTATATGACATATTCATGTCTATGTGCACATATGTATAAATATGTGTATGGTGAATTGGTAGTTACAAAGGAACATGTTAAACAAAACTAGATTAATTAAATAATTAATGAGCTTAGGTTATAGTTATTATAATATGACTTAGTTTTAAGATAACTTAATTATTCTTCGAAAATAATTATTAGTAACTGTTAAAATACTATTATTAGTAAAATACTTGGCTTGTAAATAAAACATGTTTAGACTTAAAATTATCTTATTACCTATTCATTCAAAACATATATTTAGGGGGCGGTTATTTCAAAGTGTGGAATGGGAAAAGGAATGGGAAAAGCAATGAAGAAGGGGTTAATCATTACCCACTTTCATTACCCTCGTTTTGTTGAGTAATGGTTTATTGTCTATTAATGGATATAGTGGACAATGATTGATTACCTAATGACAAACCAACCACTATCAATGATTATCATTAACATTGATTAACCCCTATTAATATCAACCAAGCACACCCTTATTTTTGGGATATTACATTTAATAACCGGATCGTTACTTAACACCCTAATTCGTAAACTTATATATTGAAATGTAAAAACTTTCTGAAACAAATTTTAGTCTGCTTTGATCGGTTAATAGCTCCTGTTTGAAGTTGAATTTGAATCTGTGGTCTAAGCAATAATCGTAGCTCACGGAGTCTAGTTTTCGGATATATAAGATATGTCGTGTAATTTTTCGTCAAACTCTCTGAAACTGAATTTAAGTAATTGTTGGTCAATCTGAGTTTTTGTAACAACTTATAGGATTAAAGATGTGTTTCTGTGTAACAATTTAGAAAAACTTAAAATGAGATTAAACAGATTAATTATTCCCTTAGTCAGGTCTTGACGTTGTTATATACGCGTCACTCAATCAAATTGTTTGTTGGTTACATTAAACGTTTTCTTTAAAACTCAAACTATATAAGTTAATGTTTTGGGCATATTCTATCACCTGTTTTGTATCGATCATAACCTTTTCATAATTAACTCAATTTGGTCAAATTTGGATTCCTCGATGTAGCCCTTTGACCCTACTTTCTGAATATATAAGATTCATCGTCCAAATCCTTTTCAAAATCGAGATATGACTGTTTTAGTAACAGGGGGTACTTGTTGAGTTTTTTTTAACGTTCTTATATTAATCTATCTTTTGGTCCAATGTTAACGGATATATTGAAACGGTCAATTGAACACTTTTAATCAAACATTAAACGAGATTAAATCTTTAAAATGGAAATGTACTCACAAGTCCTTACTTGCCATTTAGGGAAGCTCGTCGTATAGTCGGGACTAGCTTGTGACGTACTATCTTAGACACACATATACACTACTTGAGTAATGTCGTTTGCTATACTAGAGGTGAGTTCATTGCCTCTCTTTTTACTGTTTTACTTGGTTTAAACTAATCGAGGGAAAGTAAAGATCAACCAAAACCATTTTGAGATATTGAATATCATTTTCAAACTTGTTATAAATAGATATTCCTATTCATAGAAATTTACTAATTATGGAAACCTTCCATTTTCGGAAACTTACTACTTTTGGAAACTTACTATAATTATATATTCCTATTTATAGAAACTTTCTATTTATGGAAAATTACTACATTTGGAATATTAAAATGTGTAATATAAACCTAATGCATATTTTTCAAAACTTATATGAGATGTTGGTTGTGATGATTACTTACCGGTATACCTTTCCTACTGGTAAACCCTAGTCAGTATACCTTTCCTAGTGGCATATCAATATATACTTTTCCTACTGATACTACTCACTCATTAGTATACCTTTCCTAATAATGATGTGTACTTACGGTAGCGTGGCTACCGCTGATGTTTTTAGTCAATATAGTTTTCCTACTAACGTTACTTGATTGCTAGTATACCTTTCATTCTAGTGTTACATGCTTACAGTGGATGGTTGTTGATAATTGTTTCTTACTATTTACATGCATTAGTTACACATTCTTTTACTACAGTTGTGTTGAGATGTTTTCTTACTATTATATTATTCTACTTACTCAATGAACTCGCTCAACTTTATGTTGACTTTTAAGCTTTACTTTCAGATAAGGAGTAGGCATAGGACTTGACTTTTGAGTTGGACCCTATAAGACCTCAGGATTTCATGCCTAAGTACTTTTTATACGTTACGTTGTTATTGTTGGACTTATTGCTTGTATTGTTTGACGAATTCGTGTACCAAGGATTTTACCTTGAGTATGGCGACGTCATGACATACATTAATTTCTTTTATCATATAGATCATCTCTTATTTACCTTTTGCGTTATGAAGATCGCCAATCGGCCACACCCCGTTTCCGCTACTGGCGGTTTGTGACATATTGGTATCAGAGCACATTGTGTGACAGACTGATATCAGAGCACATGGTTATAGAGAACTAGGTGGTTTGGCGTAGAATATAACTAGGAGTCCTCATGTAGATCTTTTAGGATATTTTTCTCGTTTTATATCGTCTCACACTTGCGCGCAACGACTGACGAAGCCTAAGGAAGACGGCGATCCCCAACGACTTACGACACCCAAGGACTTTTCCGTATGATCCTTTCGTTTGACGTTTCTCGTTTTATATTCTCATTGTTGATTTGAATGATATTTGTGAGTTTTGAAATATGAGAGCTCACTGCGCCCCAGTACCTTTCTACTGCGCCGCAGTGAGGGAACTCGGACTGTGTCGCATTGATCTCAATTGTGGCGCAGTGGAGACTCAGACCAGTTGTTTCATTAATGATTAGGAAATGTGAGCGTTGTGGTGATGGGCATGGGGAGCAAACATGTGTATGAGATGGTATGGATATAAGTATGGGTGTACAACGTAATTATATCCATGGAGGGTCATATATATGTTTACGTGACCATATTTGTAATTTCGACGCAAGGCATACTGATAAGTTCTTTTCCTTAGAATCATTTTTGTACCTCTTGCTTAAACTATAATCTGCTCATGCTAACATATTTTCTCTTTCTTGTGTAGATTCCTCCTCGACATGCTCTTACTGAGGCTGAGATCACCGCTTTGATCGCTCAGCAGTTAGAAGCGGTTGTGCCTACTATTGTGGCACAGTTCACAAATGCTATTAACCAGCAACCTTCTCCACAACTACCTCCACCTCCACCCCCACCCCCTTAGGGCTGCACTTACAAGGAGTTTCTGAACTGTAAGCCCTCAGAGTTCGATGGAAACGGCGGGGACCTTGTTCTTAGTCAGTGGTTCGAGCAAGCTGAGTCATTCTTCCATATCAGTAACTTCGGTGCTCAGAACTGAGTTCGCTATTCTACCCATCTTCTGAAAGGGAAGGCCCTTACATGGTGGAACTCCGTGATTAGTGCTCGTGGCAGATATGTTGCCATAGGTATACCTTGGGATGAGTTCGGGACTCTCATGTTGGATCAGTATGTGTCTCGTACGGAGATGAAGAAACTAGAGGATGAGCTATGGGGTCACACTATGGAGGGGCCCAAGTTGACCGCCTTCACTGACCATTTTCATGATCTGGTTCGTTTATGTCCACGGATGGTCGAAACTGAGGCTCTTTGTATTGAGCGTTACATTCATGGTCTGCATTATGAGGTTCGTCGGTCGCTTAGGGGTATTGATCCTCCTACTCTTCAGGATGCTATTCACCGTGCTGAGTCCATCACTGAGGACTTGATCCGAGATGGTAGTTTTACTTCAGAGAAGAGGAAGGATCGGGGAGATGATAATCAGGGAAAGTTCAAGAAGTTTAAGCGTGAGTCTGGTAGTTCTAGTAGTGGATCGAAGTCGGGGTATAATGGTACACTTCCCTTGTGTCAGAGGTGTAAGTGTCACCATGAGAGGAACACACCTTGCACCTGCACTCAGTGTAATCGAAAAGGCTATGTGGCAAAGGATTTTCGCTCTAGGCCTATCGCTGCTGTATCAGTAAATACAGTGAGTCCTAACTCTTGTTTTGGTTACGGAGGTACTGGACTTTTTTCTGCGAGATCGCCCTCACAAGCAGGGAAATGGTGGCCGTAAGAATCCACCGCATATTCAGGGAGGTCAGAATGCACCGCGGAACCAGGAAATCATGGTAATCAGGGTGGTGAGAATAACCAGGGTAAACCAGCTCGTGGTCAAGCCTATTTACTAGGATATGCGGAGGCACAGCAGGATCCGAACACTTCTGCCGGTACTTTTTCCTTAAATGATCATTTTGTTTCAGTCTTATCTGATTCGGGTGCGGACGTTAGTTTCGTATCGTTTGATTGTGTATCCTTGCTTGGGTGGAGCCTACTAGATGTATTCGGGGTTACGAGATTGAGTAGCTAATGGTAGGACTTTTGTATCCCATCAAATCGTCCGCGACTATACTCTTGTTTAGGAGAACCACCTCTTCAACATTGATGTCGTAGTGGGTATGGATTGGTTGTCCAAACATCGGGCTGAGGTCGTTTGTTTCGAGAAGTTTGTTCTCATTCCTTTGTCAGACGGTTCTACGCTAGAGGTATTTGGAGAGAAGTTGACTGAGAAGAAAGCGAGATTAATGAGTATGCAGATTGAGGGAAAGAGTATTTATGATGTTCCGATTTTCGCGACTTTTTTAGAGTTTTTCCCGATGAGTTTCATGGTATACCTCGTCTTAGTCAGGTTGAGTTTCATATCGACCTAATTATTGGAGCCACCCATATGGCCAGAACCCCTTGTCGACTTGCGGCTTCTGAAATGCGCGACTTATCCAATCAGTTGCAGGAATTGCAGAATCTGTGTTTTCTTCGTCCTAGCCACTCCCCGTGGGGAGCACCAATTCTATTCGTGAAGAAGAAGGATGGATCCATGAGACTTTGCATTGACTATCGTGAGCTGAATAAACTTATCATTAAGAATAGGTACCCTCTTCCCTGCATCGATGACTTATTTGATCATCTTCAAGCAGCTACATGTTTCTAGAAGATTGATCTTCGTTTCGGATATCATCAGTTACGTGTGCACGAAGCTGATATTCCTAAGACCGCCTTCAGGACTCGTTATAGTCATTTCGAGTTCACCGTTATGCCTTTCGTGGACTTGATGACCACTGTGTGTAAGTCATATATGGATAAATTCATCATCGTTTTCATCGACGACATCCTCATCTATTCTAAATCTGAGGGAGAGCATGCACATCATCTTCGTTTGATCCTTGAGTTACTCGAAAGGGAATCTCTATTCGCAAAGTTTTCAAAGGGTGATTTTTGGTTGGAGGAAGTTCATTTCGTGGGTCATGTAGTTAATCACGAGGGTATTCATGTCGATCCGAGTAAAGTAGATGCAGTTAAGAGTTGGAAACCTCCTAAATCACCGTCTGATATCCGATCATTTCTGGGTTTAGTTGGGTATTACAGGAGGTTCATCGAGAATTTTTTAAAATCGCGAAACCTCTCACTACTTTGACTCAGAAAAATAAGAAGTATGTTTGGGGAGACGAGCAGGAGAAAGACTTTCAGACTCTTAAGGAGAGTTTGTGTAAAGGTCCTATTCTTGCACTTCCTGATGGTACCGACGATTTTGTGGTTTATTGTGACGCCTCTAGTCAGGGTTTGGGTTGTGTTCTGATGTAGCGGGGTAAGGTTATCGCGTATGCTTCCCGTCAGTTGAAGGTCCACGAAAAGAATTACACCACTCATGATCTTGAGATGGGAGATGTGGTTTTTGCACTTAAGTGTTGGAGACATTATCTTTATGGTACCAAAAGTGTCGTCTACACTGACCACAAGAGTCTGCAACACATATTTGATCATAAAGACCTTAATATGCTTCAGAGACGATGGATGGAGCTTCTCAGTGATTATGATTGCCAAAATCAAGAACCATCCGGGTAAATATAATGTTGTGGCCGACGCTCTGGGTAGGAAGGAAAGAATCAAACCAAGACGTGTTAGGGTCATGAGTATGGCAGTTGGGTCAGGTATTCGACAGCAGATTTTCGATGCTCAGGTTGAGACATTTAAGGAGGAGAAATTACCAGTTGAGGCACTTCGTGGGTTAGACAGTCAGTTCGAGAAACGGTGCAATGGTGGTTTATACTATGTCGATCGTATCTGGGTTCCGTTAGCTGGAGGTATTCGATCGGTGATTTTGGATGAGTCGCATAATTCTAAGTATTCCATTCAGCCTGGCGCAGATAAGATGTATTTCGACATTCGGAATATGCATTGGTGGTCGGGTATGAAGCGAGACATTGCTACTTATGTGAGTAAGTGTTACTTGTGGGAGTGTGAAAGCAGAACATCATAAACCATCCGGTCTACTTATGCAACCTGAGATTCCCGAATAGAAGTGGGAAAATATAGCCATGGATTTTATTAGGAAACTACCACGTTCATCTAGTGGTTTCGACACCATCTGGGTTGTCGTTGACAGGCTGACTAAGTCAGCTCATTTTTCTAGACATTTGTGTGGATTTTAAAATGGAGCAGTTGACTAGAATCTACATCAAGGAAGTTATCTCCCGTCATGGTGTTCCTGTTTCCATTATTTCTGACAGAGATGCTAGATTTACTTCCCGCTTCTGGCAGTCATTGCATCCTCGAACAGACGGACAGAGTGAGCATACTATTCAGACACTTGAGGATATGTTGCGGGCTTGTGTTATTGACTTTGGTGGTAGTTGGGACATACATCTTCCTCTAGCTGAGTTTTCGTACAATAACACCTACCACTCCAGCATTTGTTGTGCTCCTTTTGAGGCACTCTATGGGTGTAAGTGTCGATCTCGTATTCGTTGGACAGAGGTTGTTCAGACACAGCTTGTCGGTCCCGAGCTTCTTTAGGAGACCACCGACAAGATCCATCAGATTAGTGATAGACTCAAAGCGGCGAGGGATCGTCAAAAGAGTCATGCAAATGTACGTCATAGGCCTCTCGAGTTCAGTGTTGGTCATTTCGTGTTTCTAAAGGTGTCGCCTTGGAAGGGCATCATTCGTTTCGGCCATAGAGGCAAGCTTGCACCTCGATATGCGGGTCCTTTTGAGATTTCTGAACGTTTTGGCCCGGTGGCTTATCGTTTAAAGCTACCTCAGGAGTTGAGTAATGTTCACGATACTTTCCATGTCTCGAACTTGAAGAAGTGTTTGGCAGATACTAACTTGCAAGTTCCGCTCGATGATATTCAGATTGATGATACTTTGAGGTTCGTGGAGGAACCAATCGAGATTGTTGATCGTGAGATCAAGACTCTCAAGCGTAGCCGCATCCCTATCGTGAAAGTTTGTTGGAACTCTCGGCGTGGACCAGATTTCACTTGGGAGGGCAAGGATCACATGAAACTCAAATTCCCTCATCTATTCCAGTGATTCTTCTTGTAGCAGTATTCTCACTTGAATTTCGGGACGAAATTCTCTTAGTGGGGGATATTGTGACAACCGTCACTTCCTCTATCCAAGGTTAGTCTAGTATGCTTGTAGTTCGTTACCATTGCTTATTTAAACTTTTTAAAAGTTACCTTAAACTGTTGTTGTGTGCTATGTTACATGGTATGTGTGTGATATTGTGTTATGCTTTAGGTGCACAAGTAAGTAGTTCCCCGATAGATCATCTTCTAAATGACATAACGATTAATCCCGTGTTTTATATTATCGTCTCACATTGTGATGTAAACATTATTAAATTAATTATGAGTGTCCGTCCTCAATGCTTGTACGTGATATATATAAATCATAGTCCCGGGTTTCGATTATTTTGTGTCTCCCGCATTCGAGTGTCTTCCGTTGCTTGTCCACGAAGTAAACGATCTAATTTCGAAGAAAGTCCCACTGCTCCACAGTGGGTGTGAGCTGCGACGCAGCGAACTGATGTTCCATCATTTTGTTTTCGGTTAATCGTTTCGTGTTGAGCCGATCCTTAAGTATTTGGGTTAGCCCTAGAGTGTGTAGCTCGAGCCCTTAGCCGTCTAACCAATTTTTAAGCTATCACTACGCCTTATCTTTCATACATATATATATAACTATCATTCTACAAAACCCTAAACCTAAGAACCGTCACTTGTTTATCCTTGTTCTAGCCGATCGCCACTTCTGATTCAGCCACCATTTTTGTTTCCTAGAGTTCCATAAACAACCATCATCTTCATCAAGCATTCATTCGATCATCCTCCATCTATAGTCATCAAGGTAGTGTTTAATTTTCATGTTTGATTCTTGTGTTTCCAAACGAATTCCATCATCATTTTGGGTAATTTGATGTATTATCTTTCTAGATATTGTTACTGAGAATACTACTAATCATCACCATCATCGAATCTGCCCCTCAGTTGAGCAACACTCATTTGACTCATCTTTCACTACAACGTAAGTGTTTGGATTCCTCCTCCTTAACCAAATCTTTATTCATGCATGCACTTACGTGTTCTAACCCATTGACATTGGGTTCGATTCTTACCTATGGGTGTATCATGGTTGGATCAGCAGCCTTGCACTTCACTCTGATCGTTTGGTGTTCGATCACTCTCATTTTGTTTAATCAATCATCATCTAAATCGTTGTAAGTGTGTTAAAGTTCCTTTTCCCTAAACCGATTCATGCAATACTATCATTGTTACTCTTGTTTGAGATTGTGATCTTGCGTTTATGTGTGGTGGTGAATTCTTATTTTTGACACCTTGTAATACATTTTAACCTGTTAAAACGTCACATACTATTTTAATAACCGGATCGTCACTTAAAACCCTAATTCGTAAACTTATATATTGAAATGTAAAAACTTTCTGAAACAAATTTTAGTCTGTTTTGATCGGTTGGTAGCCCCTGTTCAAGGTCGAATTTGAACATGTGGTCTAAACTATAATCGTAGCTCTCGGGGTCTAGTTTTGGGATATATAAGATATGTCGTCTAATTCTTCGTCAAACTCTCTGAAACTAAATTTAAGTAAGCGGGGTCAATATGAGTTTTTGTAACGACTTATAGGATTAAAGATGTGTTTTGGTGTAACTATTTAGAAAACCTTAAAATGATATTAAACGGGTTAATTATTCCCTTAATCAGGTCTTGACCTTGTTATATATGCTTCACTCAATCAAATTGTCCGTTGGTTACATTAAACGTTTTCTTTAAAACTCAAACTATATAAGTTACTGTTTTGGGTAGATTCTATCACTTGGTTTGTATCGATCTTAACGTTTTCATAACTAACTCAATTTGGTCAAATCCAGATTCCTCGATGCAGCCCTTTGAGTCTACTTGAATATATAAGATTCATTGGCCAACTCCTTTTAAAACTCGAGATATGACTGCTTTAGTAACATGGGGTACTTGCTGGGGTTTTTTTAACGTTCTTATATAAATCTATCTTTTGGTCCAATGTTAACGGATATATTGAAACGGTCAATTGAACACTTTTAATCAAACATTAAACGATATTAAATATTTAAAATGGAAACATACTCACAGGTAGTTTCTTGCCATTTAGGGAAGCTCATCGTATAGTCGGGACTAGCTTGTGACCTACTATCTTAGACACACATCTACACTACTTGAGTAGTGTCTTTTGCTATACCAGAGGTGAGTTCATTGCCCCTCTTTTTACTGTTTTACTTGCTTTAAACTAATCGGGGGAAAGTAAAGCTCAACCAAAACCATTTTGAGATATTGGATATCATTATCAAACTTGCTTTAAATAGATATTCCTATTTATAGAATCTTACTAATTATGGAAACCTTCCATTTTCAGAAATTACTACTTTTGGAAACTTACTATAAATAGATATTCCTATTTATACAAACTTACTACATTTGGAAATTTTAAAATGTGTAACATAAACCTAATGCATATTTTTCAAAACTTATATGAGATGTTGGTTGTGATGATTACTTACCAGTATATCGTTCTTACTAGTAAACCCTAGTCAATATACCTTCTTACGCACAGATCAATATACTTTTCCTACTGATACTACTCACTCATTAGTATATATTTCCTACTAATGATGTGTACTTACGGTAGCGTGGCTACCGTTGATGTTACTAGTCAGTAACTTTTTCTATTAACGTTACTTGATTGCTAGTATATCTTTCCTACTAGTGTTTCATGCTTACTTTAGATGGTTGTAGATGATTATTTCTTACTACTTACATGCATTAGTTACACATTCTTTTACTACAGTTCTGTTAAAGTGTTTTCTTACTCTTATATTTTTCTACTTACTCAATGAACTCGCTCAACTTAATGTTGACTTTTAAGCTTACTTTTAGTTAAGGAGCAGGCATAGGACTTGACTTTTAGAAGACCTCCGGACTTGCATTTGCATCGTGGCATTCTTGTTTAGACTTTATTTTCTTTGGGATTTTATTTTCGGGCTTGCACTCCTAAGTACTTTTGATACATTACGTTGGTTGTTATTGTTGGACTTATTGCTTGTAGTGTTTGACGGATTCGTGTACCAAGGATTTACCTTGATTATGGCGACGTCATGACATACATTATTTTCTTTTATCATATAGATCATCTCTTATTTACCTTTTGTGCTATGACGATCGCCAATCGGGCACATTCTGCGTTTCCGCCACTGGCGGGGTGTGACAACTATGAACTCCATTTCCGCTCTATTAGAATTTATATGGATTTTTCGGTCCGATAAGTGTGAAGAGAAATGGTGGAAAATCATATTGTTTAGTTGTTACGGATGACTTCTCGAGATTTTCCTGGGTGTTCTTTCTTACAACAAAGGATGAAACCACAAAATATTGAAGTTTCTATTTCTCAAGTTGGAAATCCTTCTCGAGTTGAAGATCAAGTCCATCCGAAATGATAACGGGACAGAATTCAAGAATCATAACCTTGAACTGGTTTGTCAAAAGATAGGATAAATCATCAATCAGTGCTGCAAGAACTCCTCAAAAAACTGGTGTTGCAGAAAGAAAGAACCGCACATTAATTGAAGCCGCTCGTACGATGCTTTCAGACTCAAAATTACCAATCTCATTTTGGGCCGAGGCGGTGAATAAAACATGCTACGTTCTCAATCGGGTTACATTGGTCAAGAAGCATAAACAAACTAGCTACGAATTAATCAACAAATGTAAACCAAATATGTAGTTTCTAAAACCATTCGGATGTCCATGTGTTATAATGATTACAAAGGAGCGGGTTTCCAGGTTCGGGGAAAAGTCTTACGATGGCTACTCTGTTAGTTATTTTTCTAATTCACTGAGTAAAAGAGTTTTTGACAAAGTCATGAGGACGATTGAGGAATGTTTTGATGTGTAATGTTTTAGGCATACTGTCTACCCACGAGATGGACCAGATTGCATCTTCGACTACGAAAATTTGTTTAAGTCTTTACACGTCGAGTGGTCCTACTTCTTCATAGAATGAACATGGAGTAGTCTGGATGAACGGGGGGAAGTTTAATGATGTCTCTCTTCAATAACATCACATGCAAAACAATGATTCATTGGCAACTACTCCAACTCCGATTCGAGATATTGTAATTAAGTTAGAACCGATACCGACCAACATGGAACCGGTTTATGATACGGATACTGATGAAGAGGAGTCTGAAGATGAAAACGATCAGACAAATGCAGACAAGTGTAGATATAATGAATCTTGAATCATCTTTTATTCCTGCTTCGATTCCTCAAATAAGAATCCACACGATTCATCCTACAAAGAACATCATTCGAGATCTACGTGAAGGTATTCACACAAGAGTTCAACTTCAACAACCGCATGCTGAAGATGTTGAAGAAATTATAGAAATACCCACTGCGAAAGTCGCAACGGAGACGGTTGTGAGTCCGAGAAGATCAAATCGTCAACATCAGCGTCCAAAGCATCTGGAAGAGTTTATAGCTACTCCGTGTTTGCTGGAAGCTTGCTTTTCGTCTCAGTTGGACCAAAAAAACATCAAGATGGCGTTATTGGATCCGTTCTGGGTAGAATCAATATAGGAGGAACTCCAACAGTTTTTAAAGCTGAACGTTTGGAAGAAGTTGTTACTCCTAAAGTAAGAGAAAGTAATCAACACCAAGTGGGTGTTTAAGATTAAACGAGATAGTAATGGGGTGATCGTTAGAAACAAAGCAAGATTGGTTATTCAAGGATTTTCGCAAGTTGAAGGATTAGACTACGATGAAGTGTTCGCTCTAGTAGCACGATTAGAATCTATTTGGCTTTTTCTATCCTATGCTTCTTATAAACGCTTCAAAGTTTATCAACTCGATGTGAAAAGCGCATTCCTGTAAGGAGAGATTTACGAAGATATTAACGTTAGGCAACCTCCAGGCTTTGAAGATCACGAATTCCCAAATCACGTCCTTAAGCTCAACAAAGCTTTATACGGTCTACATCAAGCCCCGAGAGATTGGTATGAGACATTGTCACACCATCTGTTGCATAACGGTTTCTCCAGAGGACACATTGACAAGACGTTATTCATGAAGAATCAAGGGGACGATCTACTACTCTTGCAAGTATATGTAGACGATATCATCTTCAGATCTACAAATGACGTTCTGTGTAAAGACTTCTAGAAACTACTGAAATCAAGGTTTGAAATGAGTGCTTTGGGAGAAATGAATTTCTTTTGGGGATTACAAGTTCATCAGCTGAAAAATCTGATCTATATTTATCAATCCAAATACGTTCAAGACATCCTGAGTCGGTTCAAGATGCTTGATTGCAAAGTCGTTAGTACTCCTATCGAAGTGAATCACAATATCGGTCCAACTCTTGTCTATGAAGCGGTGGATGAAAGACTCTATCAATCGATGATTGGATCTTTGATGTCTCTCATGGCCTCTCGCCAAACATAACTTTTGCAGTATCTCTATGTTCTCGATATCAATCTGCTCCAAAGACTTGTCATTTGAAAGCTGTAAAGAGAATATTTTCCTACCTTAAGGGAAAACCCAACCTTGGTTTGTGGTATCCTAATGAAGATGATTTCAACTTGACGGCGTACTCAGATTCAGATTACGGAGGATTCAATTATGACAAAAAAATTCATAACCGGTGGATGTCATTTCTTGGGTTCGAGATTAGTGACATGCAATGTAAGAAGCACACATCGGTTTCGATCTCATGTGCAAAAGCAGAGTATATTGTTGTTGCTCAAGAGTGTTGTGGATTCAACATCAGCTAAGGGACTACGGTTTGATTATCACCAATACTCCAATTCATATTGATAATTCTGCCGCATTATGCATCATACGCAATCCCGTACAGCACATGTAAACGAAGCATATTGACATTCGCTTCCATTTCATACAGGATTGTTATGAAAAGCATTTGTTTAACTTGATTCAAGTCGACACTGCAAATGAAAATGTCGATATTTTGACGAAAGCTTTTCACAAAAGTCGATTTGAAGAGTTAATCAAAATCAATAGACTGCTAAGTTTGAAATTACTTAACGAGATACATGGAATTTTTTAGTGTAAACATCGAGTCTTTAAAATAAAAACCAAATACGAAATTAAAAAATTGACAAGAAAAACGTTTTGTAAATATCATAAAAATCAAAAAGTGTCTAGAAAACTCAAAAAGATTTTTGGTTTAAGTTTTAGTTCGTATTTTTCGTTTAAAAACAAACTCAAAATACAAAAAGATTTGTGGTTTAAGTTTTACGTTATGTTTTTCATTTCACGTTTCTATGGTTTTGTTGAGTTAAGTTTAAAGTGAAAAGGAAGAAAAGAATGACGAGTGGAAGGATCTCTTTGAGCTTGCATACGATATATCGATCATACGCATTCATCGTCATATTGGAAAAAAAAGGTTTTATCTCAAGATTGCGTGTAAAGAGTTGAAATACACGCGTTTTTGCAAATCTACTAAAAGTGTAAAGAGACGTCATTTTATTAAGTTTAAAGATAAAAAACGAATGAAAAACAAATAGTATCGATGGCAGTTCAAAGAGTCACGCTAGAGAAACTCTTTTACAAGAGTTTCGCGGCGAAACTCTTGTGTTAAAGAGTTACGTGATGAAACAAATCGAAAGTGTTTCGTCAACGAAACTGTTGAGAGTGTAAGGCGAAACTCTTGTGTTAAAGAGTTACGTGATGAAACAAATCGAAAGTGTTTCGTCAACGAAACTGTTGAGAGTGTAAGGTATAAAAAAAAAGATTTTAACCACTTTACTGTTTTAATAACTCTAAAACCCTTTCAAAACCCTCTCACGGTAAAACTGTTTACACAATCCGATTCGTGCTAATTTTTTACTTGTTTGCTTGTTCGGAATCATCACACGAGTTCACAGGTTTGATTTCGATGTGCTGAAACTAGTTTTAAAGTTGTTCATGATAGTTTTGAATCTCGAGGTGGTCACGGTTTGGTTGACAACACAAAAATCAATTTTTAACCACGAGAATCAAAAATTGTTAGTCTACAATCATCAAAACACTGATTTCGAGTGTGTAGGTACCATTTGATTGTAGTTTAAATCCCTAAATCGATTTGGATTAAAATTTTAAATTTCAAGATCTAAATATTACTTTTTCAGATCTGGGGTGATTAATGCGATATATTGCCTTAGTGTAAGATTAATGTTGCTCGTAATGATGCGATTGTAGTGATTATTGGATAAAAACATAGGCTTATTTTGAGTGTCGTTGAAACTTTGAAAAATTGGCTAACTGTCAAGGAGTTACGTACCGAAACTCCTCTGTTTTGTTAACGAAACTCTTTAATTTAAAGAACTCTTACTTACATAGCCCAACAAAATTGTCACGCTGCGAAACTATTACCAAATAATTTCGATACGAAACTGATTTCAAGGTGTTATGACATGAAACTACTTAAAACATTTACGTAACGAAACTATTACACATTGTTACGCTAGCGAAAATCTTGCATATAGTTACGCTAGCGAAGTTATTTGAACGAAACAATGTTTGTCAAGTAACTCCTTTTGGTAACGAAACTCTTTTCACGTTAATTCAAAAGCAACGGAACTCTTTCAAATACAACGTAACTCACAGATTCAGTGTGTTTTCTAAAAATTAAGTAGTTTACGTACTCATAGAATGTCTAGCATGACGTTCTAGTTTAGAATTTGTACCCTTTCTAACTTTTTCTTGAGTTCTTGTTGTATATGTGTGTAGAATGGAGCTACCCAAGAAGGAAAGGAAGATCCCTCTTCCATCCGCACTCGAGAGACATAATTTGGTTGCTTTATTGTCTGCTATAGAACGTGGTCAGGGTTATGAGGATATTATCAACTATCTACGAAGTCCGATCATATACACTCTGAGAGTCGCTCCTGAATTGCATGAAACTCACATCAAGGAGTTTTGTCGTAACGCGGTTCCAGATCTTGAAAGCACTCCAATTTTATTCGATCAAATGTAGTGAGAAATTCGTTTAGTATTACCGAACAAACGGTGTGAGAAGTGTTACACTTTCAAGATGATCCCAACGCCAATGACAAGTTTCCAGATTTGTTGATAGTCGGTAGTTTTCGTAAGAAGGGATACATAGGTCTTCTCAAACCCATTAAGTACAAGAACCCCGACATGCAAGCTCTGTATCGATTTCTAATGCACACAGTCATTATGTGCTTATCTCCGTGGAAATGAGGATACGATGCCTTGGAAAGACATGGGAACTCGTTATTAGTTGATGTGGTGTTCAACCAACCGTACAACTATTCCAGATACATCTTTCAGAATATGTTGGCCAATCTGGAAAACAAAGTTGGTGGATTTATTCAATATCCATGGTTTGTGCAACTTCTCATCGACAACGCAATTCCAAATCTGGGTTAGCAAGGGCCAGTCATGAAGATTGCTAAGATTGACCCTCGAATCTTCAAGAATTGCAAGCGATATGCAACTGAGTTAGCCTTGGCGGGAGCTTTAGTCGATCCAAAGTTCCCTGCTCTAGACGAACATGCATTCGATGACCTTGTAACTCATGATCCTCCAACACAATCAAGATCTAGGGGATCTAGAGGTTCTCGTAAGTCAAAAAGGTCAAAGAGGTCGAAGAGGTCGAAGAGAAAGCTTAAGGATGCGGATACAGAGACAGAAGAGGAAGACGAAGATGATGAATATAAAGAGGTAGATTCAGAAGATACAGTGGAGCTCTCTAAGACAATAAGGGAGCTCTCCACACTCACTACAATTACCAAACCACCACCAACACAAAAAACCACCAAATCTACCTCAACTCCAATCATCACGTCTTCATCAAAACCGAAACTTCAATCTCCAATCATCACCTCTACTTCACAACTTGCCACCCAAACAACCACTACCACTACCAAACCATCACTAGAATCAATCCTCACCACAACATAAATCATCACCACTACTTCACCAATCATTACAAAAAGCCCTGTTGCTCAATCCTAAATCACTCTTGTGAGACCTACAATGCTTACATCTTCAGGTCTACCATCATTTTCGTCACGTCCTACCATCACACTAGGGCTAACTGATATGGTTCAAGAACTCAATAGGCATGTGACTACACCTATGGGGGAGTCGAAAGAGTATAGAAGGGGTATTGACACTCTAGAAAACCAAGTGAAGGCAAGAGATACAAAAATAGCCTCCTTTGACAGAGAGTTAAAGCTAATCACGTCGAAGAATCTCATAGACCTCAAGCATGATATTCATGCTAACGACTCTCGCCACCTTTCTCTTCAAGGACAACTTGATGAGTTTCTAGAGTGGTTCGAAGCTAAAGATACAAGGAAGGAGCATGAAGTCGACCAATAAACACTACTACAAACAGGGCTATTAATGACGCGCAATGCGCGTCAAGAAGAGGGCTTATGACGCGCAAATGCGCGTCAAGGATGGACCAGTCATAAATAATTTATGACGCGCATTGAGGTGTCACAGCTGAATGACCCGCGCTTATGTCCCTCGTTATATGACATTCTTTTTTGACCTTCGTTTTAAGACCCGCGTTATATGACTCTCCTTTTTGACATTCGTAATAGCGCGTCATAATTTTTATATATATAAAAAAAAAATTTTGATTCCGGCGACCACCATCCGGCCAGCCACCATTTTCTAAAACTTTTCTCCACATTCTTATGTAACTCAATCACCAAAGCTTTTCATTACATCACACTTGTTCAGCAAAACTTTTCATTACCAATACATTAAAATCACATACATTAAGGCATTGTTTTACATTGTGAAAGTATTAGAAGACCTGATGACATATGAATCTTATAAAAACTAAGGCTGCCATGGCTTCATTCCAGCAGACTTGAGCAAAACTCGATCTCTAACCGGTTGTTCCCACACGTTTGTTCCCACATGTTTTGCTCCCACATGTGCCCGAACTCCATGTTTAACTACTTCCTTGATAAACTTCAACGTGAAAATTAGAACTCTCAAGAATGGAACAAAATCTTATAAACATTATATATATATATATATATATATATATATATATATATATATATATATATATATATATATATATATATATATATATATATATATATATATATATATATATATATATATATTTGCAGATGAAAAGTATAAAAATGAGACGGACTGGAGATACAACGCACCTTGGTAATTTGCCAGTGAACTTTTCAAAAACACGCTCCACCTCCTCTCGTACCTAACAATTTGAAAAATGTAAGCATTTACCGAATAAAAAGCACCTTTTATGATAAACGAATGACAATTCTCACATAAGACATCAAGGAATACTAGTTAAAACATATGTACCAAAATATAAGAAAAGAAGAGGTTATAGTACCTACTGATCGAAAGCACCGCAAGACTAGATCTTCGACTATCCATTCCGAAACAGATGTACATAGAAACCTCAGTACCGGGACGATTTCACCACAATAGCAGAGATTATATATAAAGGACGATATATATATATATATAGATACTATTTAGAACATGCATATATACAAACTTACAATGCATCCAAAGTTGTAAATGTGCAAATTACAAGAACAAACTTACATTAGTAATTTTAAATTTAATTTATCAGCTAGGCAGATATTGTTGTTAGTTTGTTACAGAGAGTTTTTTAAATTATCTTCTAACGATGTCAAATATATTTAATTTTTGTTACACTTGAAGAAAAATTCCATGTATCATATATGTATGTATAGTAACATGGATGAATATAATACCAAGAACCATCCTGGTTGCTAATTTGTTATCAAGTATCTTTTGTAATAAACAAATTTCAATTGATAACGTGCTACCAATAATCTAAATTTCCATTAAGGAAAAATTTTGGAAGGTAATTATTGGTATAACTCTTCATACATCTGTCTTTAATGATGCTAGAATATACAAACTTTTAGTAGTATTCGACATCAAATGTCACTAGTAGTATGATACTGGCAGGGGCAGATCAATGCCCCCAACAACTTTGGACCATTTAGTGTAAAAACTATAACTTTAATGACCTGTTCGGGGCAATAAACAAAGTAGAAAATTACTTAGCGTCAGGTCAGGTTCGGGGCATGCGGGATAGTAGTGCAAAGCAAGGGTTTTACCCTTCTCGCATTCCAACTGTTTTAGGTGCCCGGGTTCTAGCCCAAGAGCTTCTGACAGTAGTCAACAGTAGCATCTCTGCAAATCAGAATATTACACATTAATTTGATAGCAACTCATACTCACTACACACGCTACTAGTTATTCAGTTGCATTCACGGGTCAGGCATGTTATAGGTATCAAATAAGAGCAGGTCAGTGTTAAAATAGGTACTCGAAAGAGGTAGAGACTCAATAACTTTGAGGAACAGACTCTATAACTTCCTAAAAAACTTAAATTGTAACTAAGCAAAACAGGAGAACAACAGATAAGAACATCGATAATTAACAAAAACCAAGCATGTACCTCGGGATCATGACCTTTCGCAGCAACAAACAAGCCACCAACACGAACAAGAGGAAGACACTACTCAGCTAGTTTGCAAAAAACAAAAAGAAAGGTCAAACAGAGGTACACGTACCAAATCATTGTAAACTCCATGTTAAGTGGAATGTAACATCAAGCATTTCTGCAACAGCTTGTGCCACTGTAACATCAAACATTTCTGCAACAGCTTGTACCTAAAATCCTCATTTATATATATATATATATAATGTTTATAAGATTTTGTTCCATTCTTGAGAGTGTTCCTTGAGCTAAATTTTACAGCATTTTATAACCTTGTTCTATACAGTTAACTACTTTTAACCCAATAACCAGAAAAATTAGAACCATAGTCACTTTTACAAAAACTCTCAAGTTAATAGTAATTACGATATTCATAACAAGTATTAAACGCACATCAAAACCCCTGCCCCCTTAGAATATAAACCTGTTTCATGTTTAAATTCTAACTAAGTAAAAGTTGAGCAGTATAAAAGCAAGCAGGGGAGGATCAGAAGACTAAGAAGGGATGTAATCTATAATACAGGTATTGATATGCGTATATTATATGCATCTCATTGCAAATGAGAAGAACAACCCTGGTTTGTTTGTAAATACTACTAAGTAATTTAGTTTAATACAATATATCAAAAACGAATTATATTTACATAATAATAATAAACTAAATTACAGGAATTCCCTAGATTAAGATGTTTAACAACTATTTGTATCTTGTCTTACCTTCCTGATGACCAGCAAAAGCAGAAGCAACCGCGATCTTTCCGTCCTTAGCTTCAACAACTACGGCAACATGCGTCTGACCGGCGGAAGCAGAGACGACGGCGGCGTACGGCTGGCCGGTGGAAGCAGAGGCAACATCGATGTGCGCTTAGGGTTTGTGATAGGAAAGAAGGTGTGTAGAGAGTCATAAAAGAAAGATATAGACATAACCTGTGAGAAAATTAATGTGAGAGATTGAGGATCGATGAAGCAGGTGTGTGTTTTTGGTGTGTGAAATTTTGGGGGGAGAAGAAAATGAAGAAGAAGGAGATTTTTTTGTTAATAAGCTTTAGATCTGAGAAAGAGGGAGAAATCAAAACCAAGTTTAAGTTTGGGAAATTTTAGATCTGAGAAAGAGGGGGAAGTTGACCGCCAAAACAAAAAAAAAAAACATACATGACTCCTATTTAGGACGAAGAAAAACAAACGTCATCTCGAAATCTAAATTTTAACTGATTATGACCCATACGTTATGACACATCTGAAAACGCGTCATCCCTTTACCCAATATGACTGTTGTTTTATGACTCTTGACTTTGCGCGTCATCTTTTGGCGTGAGTCATAAAAAGCGGGTCAAGGATAGCCCTGTTTCTAGTAGTGAAAGAAAATATTCGACTGAAGATGACGACGAGAACAAGAAAGACGATCACAAGAAAGATGATGATACCAATCCCGGTGATAATCAGGGCGGTGCAAGAGTTGTGGGAACTACATCTGGGCTGGAACAAACAAGGAAGGTCCCTCCGAGCCGGCATATCAAGGCAAATCTGTCTCCGGCTCTCAGCAAGCTGAAGATCTTCCCCATAAAGATGCAACAACTCAGGGGGAGTTAGAAGACACCTATATCACTGCTGTAAGCCCACCTAACCCGCAAACTGATTTAATTCCTTTTGCAGGTTCCTACAGACGTGCTCATGTCAAAGATGATGCCTATTCTACAACATTATCGGTATACAAACCGTCAAAGTCTCGCGCTATTATTTCTGATCATCCTACCAACGAAGAAATCGTTTTTGAGTCTGATTCAGAGAATGATGACCTGAATCTAGGTCTCAACATTGTGTATTGTGAGAACTTTGATGATGCAGATTTCAAACAGCCTCCACTTGATCAATACTTCTCATCCGGTGAAATTGAAGCTCAATATGTAAATATTCTTGAAATTAAAGGCCCCCAACATTCACATGAAGCTTCACAAGCTCAAGCTTCTGATCAAGCTCCTCCAGTTCAGAGTGCAGCAACTCAAGCTCCACAAGTTCTGGAAGAACCGGAAGCCTGCACTCACTTCAGAGTTCCTCAACCGAAGTTAAAGGGTAGGATAATCGGCTGGAAATATGAATCATCCCGCAAAGTGTTTCAAATCAAATGAACAGAAGGGGTTCAATATTTCAACACTCATTCGACATCACTTCCCTCTCTACCGCTTTATGATCTCACTCATGTTGTTCAGATCAATCTGATCAATCCAGATAAAGATCTTATGGGTACTATGTATGAGAGCATCATGCGTCGTAATATTTAAAAGAATGTGCCTTATGATTAGTTCAATCTGAATCGAGGAGAAGGCCGAGAAACCAACAAAATCAATCCAACTACAGGTAAGAATCACATCAAACTTGTTTTCATGCCCATGAAGTGTTTAAAGTTTGCTCCTCTTGTACCATATCCCTATGAATTTTTTAGAAACATGGAGGGTTGGTATTACGATGACTGTCTAGGTGAAGCAGTTATGGTTGGAAAAGAGAGAGAAGAAATTCTCCGATTTCTCCATCCGTATCAACTCATGGGTTTGTCAAGAAAGGATCTCTGAATGCTTTCCAGAATATCAATTGAATTCGGTCCATATGAGAGACTTCAGGCTATGAAATTCTCCAATTTCGTAGCTCGACTTACGAGGGAAAGAGCACACTCTCAAGATCATACCACGTTCAACCCATCTAAGGTTCAGGGTCCTCGACAACACATGCAAGTTCAAGGTCGGGTTGAAATGCTTTAGAGATTTTGTGCTGTAGTTTATATGTTTTGCTTTTTGGTATACCTGAACCCTTAACTCAAAACATATTTATTCTGATGATGATGTATTATACAGTTATTTGTAGTCAATGCGTTTATTTTCTTGCAATGTGTTTGTATATGTCTTTCACTTAATTCGGTAGGTTTTCATTCCTATTTGATTTACGTCGATCACCGCTTTACAAACATTTTAGCTAAGAAAAGCAAATGTATTCGTAACACATAACCGTTGCGCACTAGACCTTAATATGTTTTCCTCAAGGCCAGTCCTGAGATGTTTGTCGCCCTGGGAGAGACTTCAGAAAATGCTTGTACTATAAATCAAATAAGGAATATAAGCAAAAAATAGAACACTAGATATTTGGTTTTCTTTTTATTTCCTACTGTTCCATCTGCAAATTGCCCATAATATAATTACTACACTATTAAGACTATATATAATTTACATATGTAACAATAATAGTCCAAAAAAATAACATATAAACAGTGAGACAAAACAAACTTCAAACTGAAACAGTTCATGATTTGCAATGTGGTCGAAGTAAGCAAACAAATAACAATTATCACGTCTTAGAATCTTTGAACCTTTGGTTCTTTTGGGAGGGACTTTGATTTTGTATATATCGAAATAAACAAACAAAGCACGACCAAAGCATGGGGTACCAAATTGGTTAAAAAATTAACATCTTCGTTTTCTTTTTCGACTAGTTGGGTTTGCAGGTTCTATCTATTATGGTAATTAGTATTGAGATAAAAGGATAGATGCATTCTCATTAGAATAAACACACACACACACACACACATATATATATATATATATATATATATATATATATATATATATATATATATATATATATAAAATACATAGAGGGCTTAGCCAATGGGCTAATACAATAAGGTAAGGCCTATACAATCTATTCTAATATGCCCCGCAGTTTGAGCGGGAGAAGTACAAGCGCTCAAGCTGGAGCGAAAATCTGAAAATAGTGGAAATGGCAGACCTTTGGTGAAGATATCGGCATACTGATAGCGTGAAGGAACATGAAGAACTCGAACTTGACCAGTTGAAACCTTATCGCGAACAAAATGAATATCAATCTCGATATGTTTCGTCCGTTGATGCTGCACAGGATTGGCGTGCAGAAACACTACACTGACGTTGTCGCAGAAGACCACAGTCGCAGAGGATAGTGGACCATGAAGCTCAAGAAGAAGATTTCGTAACCATGCTGTTTCAGCAACAACATTTGCAACTGCACGATATTCAGCCTCAATTCTGGAGTGAGAGATAGTATGTTGGCGTTTAGAAGACCAGGAAAGGAGATTAGACCCCAAAACACGCAATAAGCATAAGTAGAACGGCGAGAGACAGGACACCCCCCCCTCCCCCACCTCCCCCGATCAGAATCAGAGTAAGGTGTAAGTTGTGTAGTGGGAGAAGAATACAATTGTTAGCCAAGTGACATAGTGCCACAAATGTATGCCTGAAAGTGTGGCTCTCTCGGATCATGCATGTATATACAAATATGTTGGGATGCGTAGGAAATATCAGGGCGAGTGAAAGTGAGATATTGTAATGCCCCCGCAAGACTACGATATAAGGTGGGTTCGGAGACAGGAGGACCACTGGAACTGAGTTTGGTATCAATGTTAACGGGAGTATTACAGGGTTACATGCCAACATGTTTGCCTGTTCCAAAATATCAAGTGTAATTCTGTTGAGAAAGAAACATGCCACTAGCAGTTCGAGTAACCGAAATCCCTAAAAATAACTCAATGGGCCTAGATCAGTCATGGAAAATTATGTATTGAGTTTACGAATGATGCGCTGTAGAAAAGCTGTAGAAGAAGCGGTGAGAAGAATGTCATCAACATACAGTGGTAAATAGGTTGTCTCGGTGCCCCGTCGAAAAATAAACAGAGAGGGATCGGTTTTACTTAGATGAAAACCGATGTAAGCCGCATATGTGGCAAACCGTTGAAACCATGCTTTGGGTTCCTGCTTAAGGCCATATAAAGATTTTTGTAACCGACAAACATACCCATGATAACGCGGATCAGTGATGTTGGGTATTGAAAGTTATGGATGAAGCTAAAAAATCTTCAAAGCGTGTTTCTGCTTAATTTTTTAAGTTGGGTGAACAATTTAGTTCACAAGACTTAACTGAAATTCACCGGAGTTGAAGTTAACAGAAGACTTAAGTATTTTATTTGTTGAGAGTCTATATTGAGATGTATATAAATAGAGTGATGTGTGTGTTTATATTTAATAGTCTTTGAACCCGGACTCTCTTGAGTACCGTAGAGCTTAATGTACAATAAAAGGATATTCCCTCCAAAATCACTTTATTAATGATAATCTCACATTCTTCTTTCATTCATTAAATCCTCAAATCAATTACTGTTAAGATTCAATAATTTCATGAGATTCCGCATCATGAATTGATCAGACAATTCACTGTTAGAGCTTTGGATCCTGTTTAAATCCTGTCAAGTGAACCCTGGAGGCTGATGCATATAAACAGTCTCGTCGAGATGCCCGTGAAGAAAAGCATTTTTCCCATCAAGTTGATGAATCGACCAAGAACGTGAAAGTGCGAGACTGAGAACAGTGTGAATGGTACCTGGTTTAACTATTGGACTGAAAGTCCCGTCACATTCAATCCACTGCTGCTGACTACAACCGTTTGCCACAAGTCAAGATTTGTATCGACTAAGACTACCATCTGCATTATATGTAAGCTTAAAGATCCACATGTGAGTAACAACCTTAGCATTTTTAGGTCGGGTTACAAGAATCCACGTATTATTTTTAATAAGAGCCATATACTCATCTATCATAGAATTTCACCATTGGGGGTTTTTAAGGGCTTCAAGGTGAGAACGGGGAACAAGAGGGTGGGTGGAAGTGTGTAAATTGAGAGGATATTTAGTTTTGTGGATTCCATGGTTTGAACGTGTCATCATGGGGTGCACAACGGGGGAGGAGGTGGCAGATTAGATGGTGGTGTGATAGGCGGTGAGGGAATATGATGTGGTGAGATAGCGGGCGAGGGGTTGGGTTCGGGAATAGGTGTGGGTGATGAGGGCTCAGGCTCGGGTTCATCTTGGGAGTGGGTGGGGGATGGCGATGTGGTGTCGGGTGTATTCGGGTGGGCAGATGTGGCGGGTTTGAGGAGTTGAGCAAGTGAGTCGTCATAAGGTGTATCGAGGAAGTTATAGGAGGTGGTGTTTTAACGGCGGTAAATGGGAAAACAGATTCATCAAATGTGACGTAGCATGAAATGATGACTTTGCGTGTAACCAATTAAAGACAACGATAACCTAGATGGTCGGGTGGGTACTCAAGAAAGACACAAGGTGTGGAGCAGGGTTGAAGCTTGTGAGCGATGTGAACATGTGGGTAGCAGAGAAAATTAAAGACACGAAGTTGAGAGTAAGACGGTGGTTTTTAAAAGTTTTGTAAAGGGAAATTCATTTTGAATTGCGGTGGAGGGAAAAATATTTAGAAGGTGTGTTGCCTTGAGAAGAGCTTCGACCTAATAGATAGGGGGAAGTTTGGCTTGAAACAAATCCGTATAAGATTATTAATTGTTTGAAGCATGCGATCGGATTTGCAGTTTGTTGGGACGTTTTTGGATAGGAGAATCGAAATAGTATGCCATTGGTATTAAACAAAGAGTGCTTGTCATTATTGTGAAATTCACCACCATGATCGCGTTGAAAAGCTTTAATTTCACAATTAAATTGGGTTTTTAACGTAAGCCCGAAAATGTAAATTTTTTTTAAAACAATCACTTTTATGACGTAATGGATATATCCAAACAAAATGTGAAAAATGGTCCAATACAATAACGTAATATTTTATTCCACTCACACTCGGAATAGGAGAAGTCCATATGTCCGAGTGAATAATGTCAAATGATGAAGCAAAAATAGAAGACGAACTAAAAAAATTTAGCTTAACATGTTTCCTAAGTTGACATGCATTTCATAAATTAAGATTTTTATTGTTATCAAAGAAATAAAACCTTTTGAACTAAGGACTCGTAGAGCATCATCCCTTGGGTGCCCAAGACGTTGATGCCACGTGTCTTGACTGGTCGACGAAAATGCAAACGGAGTAAAAGGTGCGGTGAAAGTGGTGGGGTACAAGTCCCCATATGTATCAGATTGAAGTATTGGGTTTTGGGTCCGACGGTCCTTCACAAGAAAACCAAATTCGTCAAATTCAATACTACATTTATTATCTTTTGCAAGTTTTCGAACAGAAATGAGATTTTTAATTATTTTGGGTGTGACACGTACATTTAAGATGGAAAGGGTGATATGGTGTATTTAAGGTACGATGGTCGGTGTTGGTGACGAGTATTGAAGATTCGTCACCAACAAAGATAGATGTAATATTGCGCGTATTAAAAATAGTACTAAGATTATCTGCGTCTGAAGTTAAATGCGAGGTTGCACCCGTATCCATGTACCACTCAGAAGTCCTTTTGTCATTGAAGGAGCGATTGGTGAAAGCTTGAGGAAGGTTGACCGGGTGATCCGGGGCAGAAGAGTAATGATTTGCTGGGAATTGGGCTGGAGGCCTGTATTCAGATGGGCCTCGTTGGGCTGTGAAAACTGGGTACCCAAGAGGTGAGAAACCGGGTGGGGCAGTGGGTGGGGCGTTGTTGGGCGGGGCTGGTGGTCCATACCCATGAGGATGAAACCCGGCAGTAAATGGAGCGGGGGAGTGGGCCTGTTGTGGACTGGGCCTGGGTAGGTATCTGTTGGGCTGGACTATAGTAAAACTGACTAGGGGAATTGTTTTGGAATTGCCTAGTGGGATTATCACGATTATCACTATTCTGCCTTCTATGTTGATCAGAATTTAGCAAATCATGAATGTATAATAACGATGGCAAAGAGATTTGCTTCAATGAGATTGAGTTTATTTTGGCTATATGAGTATATATATATATAGTACTGTTGGTATTTGAATAGGTTTAACAAATGTGTGTCCGTAAATGTGTGACCCTACTAGAGCGCACGCATCGACATTTAGACACGACTATTAGTTTAATGTATTTAGTAAATATTACTTAATGGGTTAAGTGTAATGTTTATTAAATGGAGGGTTTATTATGTAATAAGGAGGTTTCCTTATTGTAATATAACTCAAACTCTAAGATTTGAAAACCTATAAATAGATGATAAACCCTAAACCCTAATTATTGCAATATACAAAAAAGGTCGACTAAACGTTTTTGGTTTAGCCGATCGATTATTTTTTGTTTTTAAAGGGTTTTTGTTTTTTGGTTTTTGTAATAAGAGTTGTTGTTAGACAATTGTTGTTTAAAGCAATTAAACGTGTACTAGCATACTAGTCTGTTGCTAAAAGAAGGTGTCGCGTACGTAACCGTAGATTAGATCTTACACTTAGATCTACCATTTTCGCTTGCTTCTAATTCAAGGTAATTCTTTATCGGATTTATTATTTACTATGTGATCCTATTTCCGCTGCCATGTATTGTTTGACAATATGACTCTAGTTGTATACCTATAGTGGTATCAGCCAAAACATGGTAAATATTATTTAGGATCTAAAACATCAAAATTGAGGGGGGATCTAGGGTTGGTTTATTGTATGATTTTACAAAATTAAAAAGTTAATTTGAAATCAATCTACCTTGCAATTTGATGTTTAATTACCTTATTTACTTTTAGGCAAAATTATGTTTTTAAAGTTACATGCATAACTTTGTAAGCATAATTAGATATATCGATATTGTTAAAAAGTAAATCGAATTAGTGACATATTATTAATTGTTAATTAAATATGTGCGACACAAAAGGATTTGTATGATAAAAAGTTATGTGTGGTTTATTTGATATACGAATTGTTTACATATTGATAGCTTACGCAATCCAAACTTGTTTATTTGGACGGATGTATGTGGTCCGTTTCCTTTGAAACGGGAGTGATTCAATATATAAACAATGACCATAGAGACTTTTTAGGAATTACCCAATTAGTTGCTTAGAATAATTCTAAATTGTTTATTATAAATATTGTTTGTCAAATGTCTTTTAAAAGAAACAAAATTTAATAATAAGACTAAATAATTATTATAACGAGTTATTAATTTATTTTGGCACTTTTATACGTTCTATAACGCATTTGGTTGGGTTTACATACCGTAATTTGGTCCAGCGACGGAACGTATAAATTTACAAAATATCTTAAAAACCATCGATTTAATAAGCGTGTGATTGGTAATTTATAACTAGATTGTACATGCTCAGTGTATTATTACCCAACTAGGCTCACCTACAAAAGGGGACGATGTCTAGGAAAGTTATGCGGAGTGGGGTACACTCCTAATGAGGCAATGCTATTAAGAAATGTTGAACCATTCGCTACACCTCACATGCTTTCCTGGTCGTACTCTCGTAGAGCTACCGAAAGGGTTTTACTGATGACCATGTTACGATTAGTTGTATAAATTAGGTAATCATAGAAACACGTTTAATAACTAGTAAAATAAAAACATTTTGTTTTTAATTAAATTACGTTAAGAAATTGTTGCATGGCAATTGCGTATGTAGATTTTTAACACCCATGGAATTTAAGTCAATTGCTATCCGTATTGCCTAGACAACTTGTACTTGCTCGTCACTCTACGTGAGACGTAGGTGAAGTGTATTCAAGGCGGATTACCACTCATAGTGAGACTGTGGTGAACTATCTGCAGTCTTCAATCGGATGACTTAAATCGGGTTATGCAGTGAGACTGTAAACGCCGATAGCGATAAGATGCGACGAAACATGATTAATGTCACGATCACCATTTTGATGCTCGGATCGAATTATGACATTAATTCCCATTTTCTAGGATTTGCACCGGTAAATGCAATTACGGATCGTCACTTACCTTTTGAGTATTATTTAGTTCCTAGCAGATCAACTAATGGAACGGTAATATGTCAATTGGGTCCTAGTCTTAACGGAAAGTAAACCATGGGTTTTACGTTTTGTTAAGAAATCTTATGTCGAAAGTACTAATGAGAACTTTCTTCTGTTTTGTAGAAATGGCACAAAATCCCGATTTAAGCGGGATTATGTCAGAAATCAAAACAATGTTCAAAGGTGAAATACTTACTGAACCAAGTTTTAATGATTGGTTTCATCAGTTGAGAATCGTTCTATGAGCGATGAAGTAATTACCAGTCATTAATAAACCGATATCTCTTGAGACGAAGAATGCTTATGATGAGATAACTCGGGCAACTTATCAAGCAGCGATAAGTAGCCGGATATAATGATTGTTAAGCTTCACATTATGTATGAGAAACAAGTCGGTCTTGAATTGAACGACTTGATTCAAGAATTACATTAGTGAAAACATGTTGCTGGAACCTCAGTATGGACTCACGTTGTCAACATAACAAGCTAAGTTAATCATTTGGAAAGGATGAATTACCCTATCATCAAACTATTGTTGTTTTAAATTACCCTAACAACAATATGCATGGTATGGCTAAAATTCTCAAGAACTTCATATGATGCTCGTAGAGTTTGAGAAATTCCTTCCTAATCGGTTACCGACCAGATCCTATCGGTCATTGGTGGTATGGTTCAGATAAAAAAAGACAACCGCAAGCTAAGGGCAAAGCTAAACAAGATGGAACGAATAAACAAGCAATTGTTTATATTCACAAGCCTAAGCTAACCCCTCTAGCGAAAAGAGAACATCCTAGTAAGGATGATGGTTGAAATCACTGTTAAGTGATTAGGCATTGAAAGAGGAATTGTCCTACTCTAGCCGAGGTGCAAGATAAGAAGAGAGTCGGCAACGCCGGATCTTCGGGTATCTTCACTTATAGAATTATGTTTTTTCTCTAAAAACAAATACATGACTATCTGACATTGGCTGTGTTACTCATATTTGTGATTCCTTTCAAGGATTTAGAGCAAAGAAAAAACTGAAGAATGGATCTCTATAACTATACGTAGGCTATGTCAAACTTGTAGTTATGAAAGCCATTAGAAGTTAAGACTTACATTTACCCTAGGGCATTTTAATTGTATTAGACAATTGTTATTATCCACTTACTTATGTTAGGGGGAATGTTTCAGTTTATATTTTACAGAATAATGAATTTGGTATTTCTGTTTCGGACATAATGTTATTATATTAATATGATTTATATTAATGACATATATGAAATAGATTTGCATGCTCATTCTTCTTTAAATTATAATTCTATATTTATTATTAGCACTAAATGCGTTAAGTCCAACTTGGACTCAACCTATCTATGACATTGTTGTATTGCGCACATATACAAGTATTGCATTAAAAGGCTTCACAGCTTTTAAAGTCAAATGATATTTTATTTGATAAATGCGAATCTTGTGTGTGTCGGGAAAAATGACAAGGAAACCTTTTCCGTATGAGATGAAAAGGGCAACTGATCTTTTAGGAATCATACATACCGATGTATGTGATCCCTTTAGACATGTGTCAAAGAAAGGTGCTAACTATTTCGTTACATTTACGGATAATTTCAACAGTTATGGTTATGTTTAACTTGCTTAAACATAAACATAAGGTGGTTGAAACATTCAAAGTGTTTCAAAACGAAAGTAGAAAATTAACTCGGCAAAACCATCAAGATCCTTTGATCGGATTGTGGTGATGAGTACTTAAGCCTAAAGATTAAGGATCATTTCAAAGCATGTGGAATTGTCCAATTGCTTACTCCTTCCTATACTCCACAACACAATGGTGTACCGGAGAGGAGAAATCGAACCTTGCTTGGCAGGGTATGATCAATGATGAACCTTAATATTCTGCCTGGGGATTATGCTCTAGATTCTGCTTTATGCATTCTCAATATGATTCCAACAAACTGTTCAAGTTGCACGATATTCCGAGTTTTTCGAAACACGGCTTATCGGACAAGGAAACAGTGGGAGGGTTGTAGAACTTGACAATGTTCAAGAGGGAGATACATCACCTTCTACTCACACTGGTGATCAACAATTCAGGGGGGGGGGATAGAGTTGAGCCTCAGGTTATGCCTCTATCTAGTCCGACTCAAGTTCTGATTGAGCCACAAGTTCAGTCTCAACAACAAATTGTTGATGCTCCAATTCGTAGGTCCGAAAGGACTATACGTGCACCTTCTAGGTTGAAATTAAACGTTAATCTAGAGGATGGTGACGTTTAAGGGGATCTTAATGAACCTCGAAACTTGAAAGTTATTATTAGGTCCAGACGCTGAGAAATGACTTCAAGCTGCGAATTTGGCGATTCAATCCATGAATGACAACGAAGTTTGGAATTTGGTAGATAAAAATCCAAATGCCAAGACTATCGATTGCAGATGTTTCTTTTTATATATAAAGAACATACATGGATGGGAAAATACACATCTATAAAGCTCGTCTCGTGGCAAAAGGATTTACTCAAGTCTATGGTATAGATTATGAGGAAACCTTTTCCCTAATGGCAGACATAAGAGCTATTAGAATTCTCTTAGCCATAGCGGCGTTGTATGACTATGAGATATGGCAAATGGATGTCAAGACATCCTTTCTAAATGGTTATATAGACGATGACGTCTATATGAATCAGCAGAAGGTTTTATTTGCAAGCTAAAGAAGTTCATTTATGGACCTAAGCAAGCATCAAGAAGTTGGAATAAAATATTTGATGAAGAAATCAAAAGGTTGATTTTGTTCAGAATTTCGATAAGCCATGTGTGTATCAAAAATTTAGTGGGAGTAATGTTACTTACTTAGTCTTATATGTAGATGACATATAGCTAATGGGAAACAGTGTTCCAATGCTTGAAGATGTTAAATCTCATATTGGAAAATGTTTTGCCATGAAAGACTTAGGAGAAGCAGTATTGATTTGGGAATCAAGATCTTGAGAGATAGATCTAAGCGGTTAATTGAGTTAAGTCAAAAAGCTTACATTGATGATATACTTAAGCAGTTAGTATAGAAAATTCCAAACATGGAAATTTATCAATGAAAGATAGACTTAATCTCAACATCAAGGATAGTGCTCTTACACCTCAAGAAATGGAGCGCATGCAGAGGATACCTTATGCTTAGGCAAAAGGATATATTTTGTATGTGATGAGATGCACAAGTCCTGATGTGGCTTTTGCACAAAACATTGTTAACAAGATTTAACAGAATCCAGGCGAAAGACACTGGATTACTGTAAAGAACATACTAAAGTACGTTAGGGATACTAAAGATATGGTTCTTGTCAAGTATGGTGGAAATCCTGAGGCTAATATTGGAAATTGTGATGCTGGATTTCAGAAATAACCATCTCTACAACAGAATCTGAGTATATTGCATCTTCCAGAGATGCAAATGGAAGTTGTTGGGATCTGGAAATTTATTTCTGGACTTAGTATTGTTCCCACATCCAAGACTCCTTTGGATAGATATTGCAACAAAACTGGTGCAATGATCATAGCCAATGAACTCGAGGGTTCAAAAGGGAGCTAAACACTTTCAGAAGAAAATTCTCTATATTCATGAAAGAGTCGAACATGGTGAAATTCAAGTACTCAAAGTTCACACAGATAACAACTTAGCTAATCCTTTCACCAAGGCTCTGGTAAAGACGAACCTAACTCACTTGGTTGAGGGTATAGGACTTCGTTTATCTAGTTGTTTCATGTAATCTGTGATTGATATAGTATTTGGACATATGGATGTAATAAACAATTTTATTAAGAATGAATAATATTGAGGATATGTGATTTCATTTCTTATATAATTGTTATCAAATTTTTCATGTTTTACTCCTTGATTTATATTTAAATATAATTTTTAAATGTTAATTCTAAATATCCATTGTCGATTAATCATATGTGAATATGATTAAATTAAGACAATGTCTGAGTAGTCAGTTTGGCTCACTAACCCGAATAGTTTACATTGAGATGAACACGAGATTATCCCACATGAATTAGTACTTATAGATCCTTGTCATTAAGTATAATTCATAAGGTTTAATGTCCTTTGACTTGAGATGCAAGTTGGGAATCATGTACCTAGTGCATTATTTGATTCTAGTTAAACGCACTCCTGAATAAGGGTGTTATAAAGGCTATTTTTGGTAATGTTGCGAAATACGATGACTACCAATTGTAGTCAAGATAGGATTTGTTCCTTCAGTGAAAACTGAAGTTAGATACTAATTGGGCCACTCATGAATACTTAAGATGTATGTTCGGCCAAACCCAAATAAATCCAGACGTGTCTCGATAGTATTTGGTAATCTTTAAGTGATTCGCGAAATGAGAAACAGTAGTTAAAATGGAATGATTTTGATCCATCAAAAGATTTTAACTAAGTATCTGTAACAAAAGGATATGAACCGAATATAGACTCACAGTGAGTTTTGGAGAAACTTACTCGTGCATTTATGGGAGCATTGATATGTTGCTAGACATTAATCAGTGTTATCATGTTTGTTTGAAAATTATTCAAAAGTGGGAGCTGTTAGTATTTGAATAGTTTTAACAAATGTGTGTCCGTAAATGTGTGAGCCTACGGGAGCGCACACATAGACATTTAGACACGACTATTAGTTTAATGTATTTAGTAAATATTACTTAATGGTTTAAGTGTAATGTTTATTAAATGGAGGGTTTATTATGTAATAAGGAGGTTTCCTTATTGTAATATAACTCAAACTCTAAGATTTGAAAACCTATAAATAGAAGATAAACCCTAAACCCTAACTATTGCAATATACAAAAAAGGTCGACTAAACCTTTTTGGTTTAGCCGATCGGTTATTTTTTTTTTAAAAGGGTTTTTGTTTTTTGGTTTTTGTAATAAGAGTTGTTGTTAGAAAATTGTTGTTTAAAGCAATTAAACGTGTACTAGCATACTAGTCTGTTGCTAAAAGAAGGTGTCGCGTACGTAACCGTAGATTAGATCTTACACTTAGATCTACGATTTTCGCTTGCTTCTAATTCAAGGTAATTCTTTATCCGATTTATTATTTACTATGTGATTCTATTTCCGCTGCCATGTATTGTTTGACAATATGACTCTAGTTGTATACCTATAAGTACATAATACAACAAAATTTGAGATTGGTTAGATGAATAAGATTGAGTTTTTTTGTAGAATATATCAAGGTGTATTAGCTTGGCCTTGATATGTGGATGTGTTTGTTGAAGCACGTGTGTTACTAATACGCCCCGCAAGATGGAGGTACCATCTGTAATTCTAATCTTGGAACGAAACTTGAGAAAAGGTTGTCGAGAAAGTGTTTTCGTGAGAGTATCTTCTAGTTGATCTTTGGTGTTGATATGTTGAACTTTGAGTGTACCATTTTGAATTTGTTCACGGACAAAATGGTAATAAAGTGCAATCTGTTTCATCCGGCTATGAAATACAGGATTAGCACACAAATACGTCGCTCCAATAGTCACAAAATAATGTAGGTGGGACGCTAATCCCAACACCTAATATTGCTAGCAAATTCCGCAACCAAATAATCTCTGAAGCGGCATTGGCTATGGCTTTATATTCCGCTTCATTTGAGGAACAAGAGACGGACTTTTGTCTTGCTGATTTCCACGAAATAATATTCCCCCCTAGATAAACAATATATCCAAGTAGTTGATCTGCCATTTTCTTTAGTCCCACCCTAATTAGAGTCGCTAAAATGCACTCAAGGAAAAATCTTGGACACGTCGAAGATATAAGCCAAAGTGAATGGTGCCCTTCAAGTAGAGTAACAGTCTTTAAAGTGTCTGCCAATGTGAATCGGTTATGCATATATTGTGAAAGCTTGTTTGTGGCGTATGAAATATCGGGGGCGATTCATCGCTAAATATTGGAGTTGACCAACTACTTTTCGAAATGATGTAGAATTTGTTGTAGGTGAGGAATCATTAGGAGTGAGTTGTGGTTCATTGGTGTGGATACTGTTGGACCCATATTATTTGTGACCCTCATTGATCATTTATCCTTACTGATATGATGACTGACACTAACTGAAATCTATGTGTAGTAAATATTCGATGGACGTATTTACCTTAACGACACTATAGATTTCCCATTAGGTGATCGGAATGAGAGCTTAAAATAAACACTTATTAAACACCAAGGACTAAATAGTACACACTCCTAATTTGAGTATGTATATAAGGGCTATTATAAACCCTTACAAGGGTTGGTCAATTTATCACCATCTTCTATCCTAAAACACACACAAGTGTTTTCTCTCAATTACGGTTCTAATATAACCGGAATTCCATCCTAATACGATCATCTCGTTTTGGGAATCAATGGCAAACCTATTCAACAACATCTCAGGATCATCAGGAGGTATGTTGATTACATGAATCAATCTAATTCAATCCAACATGTGGTATCAGAGCCAATGGCTCGTGATTATCCATTGGTTCATGTTTATTTATTGCCTGGCTATTGCTATTATTGTTCTGCAAATTATCTAGCCGGCGGTTTTGTTTTTTGATGGAAAAATGGTGTTTTTTGAGACCTGCGGCGCTACAGCAACCCTAATTTCCGATGAACTTCGTCCGTGCGGATGAAGGATCATCCGTACGAACCTGATTTGTTCATACGTGCGGATGAAGTCTCATACGTGCGAATGAGTTTCTTGATTTGTGCGAACCTAACTTGTTCATTAGCACGAACCAAGGATTATCCCGTACGAACCTGATTTGTTCATACGTGCGGATGAAGTCTCATACGTGCGAATGTGTTGCTTGATTCGTGCGAACCTAATTTGTTCATTAGCACGAACTAAGGATCATCTCATGCGAACCTGATTTGTTCATACGCACGAACCTAGACTTACATCCGTACGAATCAATACTCATCCGTACGAATATAATCTCATCCGTACGAATGACTAAAGACCCTAATTTGGTCGGTTTTTAGAGTTTTACTGGTTGCCTTATTTGCCGTCTGACCCAAAATTGGTCGCCTAACTTGCCGACTTTATTAAAATCAATTTGGTCTAATTTGGCCATCTCTAAAATTGATTTAGTCACCTTATTTATATGTGACTTTATTATACTTATGCACTAATATTCATGTTTTCATCTTTTGTTGCCCAAAGGTCAAAGGTGATTCCTATGATTGCATTTTTTTTCCTTTAGCATAATAAACACGTAGGATATTAATTCTGCCCAAAGGTGATTTAATATACTTGTGTGCTTAAAAGGATTCTTATTATGCCTTAAAACACGATGTTCTATTTTGTTGCCCAAAGGTCAAAAGACAAACGCTGTGTTGCATAAACCTTATGCTCATAATTTTACTTAGATATTAGTTATTTCTGCCCAAAGGTGATGTAACATCTAAGTAGAGCCTTACTTTAGCTTATTATTTTGGTGTTTCAATAGGCTTACCTATCATTGGCTTCATTACTAATATGGTCTTAGTCTCAGGAACATTACTATTAGGTCTACTTATTTTAGACATTACTCTAGTTCTATTACCTTAAGAGACATTACTTAGTCTGCCTCATATAGCTAACTCTGTCAATATAAAATCTTCTAAAACTCGTATCATAAACATAAATCCTCCTTATTCTCCACTACAGGAGTACCAAACTTCGGCATTGAGGCACTTACTGGTGCTAATTTTACTTCTTGGAAGGATCAACTTTACTTAACTCTGGCAATGCTCGACATTGACTATGCTATTCGCCATGATGAACCCGCAGCTATTACTGCTGCGTCTACTGCTGCTCAGATAGCGGACTTTGAGAAGTGGGAAAGGGCGAATCGGCTGTCACTAATGATGGTCAAGAACTCAATTCATCCCAGCATCCGAGGAGCTATCCCTGATAAAGACAAAGTGAAAACTTACCTCACATCTGTTGAGGATCACTTTAAGGGATCGTCTAAGGCAACTGCGAGTAGTTTAATGCTACAGATGCTAACTCTTAAATATGAAGGTTCTAATGGTGTCCGTGAACACATAATGAAGATGGTTGACATGTCTCATAAGCTTAAGAATTTGGAAATGGAAGTCTCAGATAATTTTCTTGTGCATTTCATAATGACTTCCTTGCCTGCTCGGTTCGACACTTTCAAAGTGAATTATAATGCTATGAAAGATAAATGGTCGATAAGTGAACTGATTGCTATGTGCGTTCAAGAGGAAGATCGTCTTAAGCACATTCAACCTGAAGCTGTTCACCTTACTACCACTTCAAACTACAAGAAGAGGAAAGGTAACTACAGTAATAAGACTGAAAATAAAGTCCAAAATCATGGTGCTGCTACCTCTGGCCCTAAATCCTCAACAAGCAATACTAACTGCAAATTCTGCCGCACCAAAGGGCACGGACAGAAAGATTGCTCTAAATTCAAGGACTGGCTAGCTAAGAAAGGTAACATTCTTTACGTAGTATTTGATTCCTTTACTACTGATGTTCCATTTAATACATGGTGGGGTGACTCTGGTTCTATGGTCCATGTGACCAATTCCTTACAGGGATTCCTTACAATCCAGAAGCTACCAAAGGACCAAAGAAAACTTAGAGTTGGAAATGGTGATCTCTTAGATGTCGAAGCCATGGGGATTTTAAATTTACATATGAATACCGGAAAGTGTATTAGATTAATAGATACCTTATATGTACCGAGAATTACTCGGAACCTTGTATCTATATCTAGACTTGATCTTGAAGGTTATGTAATCACTCATGGTTGTGGCAGGATCACTTTTACTCTTAATAATGAATTATTTGGTTGTGGTTTTTTGGATGGATTACTGTATAAATTAGAACTAGATCATAATTTCTCACAGTCTTTGTTGTCTCTTAATATTGATGACATAACTAAAACAAAGACAAAATCACCTAAACAAGCAGAGAATTCCTCCACATTGTGGCATAAACGTCTCGGCCACATCTCACGAGATCGCATGACACGACTCGTAAAAGAAGGAATCTTACCCTCTCTTGATTTTAGTGATTTTGAAACATGTATTCAATGCCTCAAAGGCAAAATGGCTAAAGGGAATAAGAAAGGAGCCACCAGATGTTCCAACTTGTTGGAAATAATTCATACTGATATTAGTGGCCCCTATCCCGCATCAATAACAGGACATACATCATTTATTACATTCATTGACGATTATTCACGTTATATGCACCTTTATCTGATTAAAGAAAAATCTGAATCCTTACAAACTTTTGTCGATTATAAAACTTTGGTTGAAAACCAACTTGATCATAAGATAAAAGTTGTCCGATCAGATAGGGGAGGTGAGTATTACGGTAAACATAATGATATTGGTCAAGCTCCTGGTCCCTTCTATAATTTTTGCAAGGAACAGGGCATAATTAACCAATACACCATGCCAGGTTCTCCTCAACAGAATGGTGTTGCTGAAAGGAGAAACCGAACTTTAATGGACATGGTGAGAAGTATGCTCGCCAACACTAACCTACCCAAATTTCTTTGGACTGAGGCCTTAAAAACAGCTGTTCATATACTCAATAGGGTTCCATCAAAATCTGTCCCTAAAACTCCTTATGAGATCTGGACAGGTAGGAAACCGAGTCTAAAATATATGAAAGTATGGGGCTGTCCTGCCGAAGCAAAAGTCTATAACCCTAACTTAAAGAAACTGGATTCTAAAACCCTTACATGTTTCTTTATTGGTTATCCCGAGAACTCAAAAGGTTATCGGTTTTACTGTCCTTCTCACTCTACCCGCATCATAGATACGCAACATGCCACTTTCCTCGAAAATTCAGAGATCAGTGGGAGCACGACAAATCCTGATTTAGATTTGCAAGAAGTACAAGAAGCGGGGGGAAACCACTCGTCGGTTATTACGATTCCTCCGATAACTCCTCTTGTACCCAACGCTGCTCCCGTTATGCCTGGATCTCCTAATGAACCGGTTGAACCTCCCGTTATGCCTCCTAATCTAAACGCCGAAGAACCGCTTGTTCCTGTTACTGAACCCGTAATTCAGCTCAGGAGATCATCAAGGGCTCGCAGAAACACTAATTTTGATGGTTTCGAAACTTATCTGGCTGAAGTCGAAAATATTGGGAAACTTACTGATCCAACCTCTTACCGAGAAGCTATTAATAGTGATCAGGCCACTCATTGGATTGAAGCCATGATTGAAGAGCTCAATTCCATGAAGCATAATGGCGTTTGGGTATTGGTTGCACTTCCTAAAGGATCCAAAATAATTGGTTGTAAATGGGTCTTCAAAACCAAATTAGACCCAAATGGAAACGTCGAACGCTATAAGGCCAGACTGGTTGCAAAAGGCTTTACTCAAAAGGAAGGAATTCATTATCAAGAGACCTTTTCTCCTGTCTCTCGTAAAGATTCCCTAAGGATCGTCATGGCACTCGTAGCTCATTATGATTTAGAGTTACATCAGATGGATGTCAAGACCGCTTTCCTAAATGGTGACTTGCAAGAAGACGTATTCATGCAGCAACCTGAAGGATTTATTCCAGAAGGTAAAGAGCACATGGTCTGCAAGTTGAAAAAATCGATATATGGGTTGAAACAAGCATCACGACAATGGTACCTTAAATTTGATGAAGTCGTGAAATCTGATGGCTTCCTAAAGAATCAAGTGGATCAATGCACCTATCTCAAGATCAGTGGGAGTAACTTTATTATCCTTGTTTTGTATGTGGATGATATTCTGCTTGCAAGTAACAACTTGGATTTGCTACATGAGTCGAAGCGAATGCTTTCGCATAATTTCGACATGAAAGATCTCGGTGATGCCTCTTATGTTATAGGTATCGAAATACATCGAGACAGACGTAATGGTGTTCTAGGTCTTTCCCAAAGGGCTTATATTGACCGTATTCTAGAACGCTATAACATGCAGCACTGCACACCCACTGTGGCTCCGGTAGTTAAAGGGGACGTATTTGGACCTCATCAAACTCCGAGCACTGAGACTGAGAAGGCTGAAATGAGGATGATACCTTACTCATCTGTAGTTGGGAGCATTATGTACGCTCAGGTCTGTACTCGACCGGATATCGCTTACATCGCTGGTATGCTGGGGCGTTACTTATCTAACCCCGGATTAGCACACTGGAAAGCGGCTAAGAAGGTTCTACGATATCTGAAAGGGACCAAAGACTACAAATTAACTTATAGAAGAAGTGACAACTTGGAAGTAGTAGGCTATTCTGACTCTGACTTTGCTAAAAGCAAAGAAGACCATAAATCTACTTCTGGGTATATTTTCATGTTAGCTGGCGGACCAATCTCTTGGCGGAGTCATAAACAGAAACTGACCACGACGTCTACTATGATGGCTGAATATGTTGCCGTTTATAATGCAACCTGTCATGGGATGTTGTTAAGGAACCTGATCAGTGGACTCAAACTCGTCAACTCAATCTCTGGACCATTGAAGCTTTACTGTGATAACTCAGCTGCTGTAACTTTCTCGAACAGTAACAGTTCGACTGGCGCTGGGCTGTATCTCGACACAAAGTATTTGTTTGTACGCGAACGGGTTGAGGAAAATGTTCTTTGTGTTGAGTACATAAGTACACATGACATGCTAGCGGATCCGATGACCAAAGGTCTTCCTCCTAATATATTCGTAGGACACGTGTCGAATATGGGGCTTACAAAAGACTTAATTTAATAGCATGTTGTACTTATTGGTCATTATTATTTATTAATGAAAAATTTTCCTCCTTATTCAGATTTTGTTTGTCTATTATTTACACCTTATGCGCATAACTGTGTTGGACATTATTATAACAAAATTTGTCTTAGTTGGTCTATCATTGCTTATTCAGTTTTGAATTTGAGTCATAGTTTGACTAGTAGGGGTCCTGGGTAGATATTCTTCTCTACGACTGTACTTATTGACTATGATTTCGGTTTGAAACAAAATGAGTATTATCTCGTACGGACTTATTAATACTCATAGATAAATGATCTACTTGGTCAAGTGGGAGAATGTTGGACCCATATTATTTGTGACCCTCATTGATCATTTATCCTTACTGATATGATGACTGACACTAACTGAAATCTGTGTCTAGTAAATATTCGATGGACGTATTTACCTTAACGACACTATAGATTTCCCATTAGGTGATCGGAACTATGAGAGCTTAAAATAAACACTTATTAAACACCAAGGACTAAATAGTACACACTCCTAATTTGAGTATGTATATAAGGGCTATTATAAACCCTTACAAGGGTTGGTCAATTTATCACCATCTTCTATCCTAAAACACACACAAGTGTTTTCTCTCAATTACGGTTCTAATATAACCGGAATTCCATCCTAATACGATCATCTCGTTTTGGGAATCAATGGCAAACCTATTCAACAACATCTCAGGATCATCAGGAGGTATGTTGATTACATGAATTAATCTAATTCAATCCAACAGATACTTCTTTAGCTCCATCCATATGTTGAGTCTTAAGAATGTCCCTGATATGTTTATGTTGCGATAAAAAAGACCATATTTAGTGGCAATAACCTGAACACCAAGAAAGTTATGAAGTTCACCAAGGTTCTTTAAGGCAAAACGATTATGAAGTTGCTGCACAAACTTATCAATAAATGTTGCATTGTTCCCATTAATGATAATATCGTCAACATAAACGAGAAAATATATACTCACTCCACTTGATTGGTATATAAATAACGATGAATCTGCAACAGAATTAGTAAAGCCAATTGATAAAAGAAATTTTTTGAGTTCAGTGTACCAAGCTCTCGGCGCATGTTTGAGCCCATAAATAGCTTTTCGAAGCTTGCAAATGTGATTTGGGTATTCTGGATGATTAAACCCGCGAGGCTGAAACATGTATACATCTTCTTGAGGTGTTCCATTTAGAAAAGCATTATTCATGTCAAGTTGGCGTATTGGCCAACTCTTAGATAATGCAAGGCACAAGATAACGCGAATGGTGACCGGTTTTGTAACCGGGCTGAATGTATCCGTGTAATCGACACCCAGGCGTTGGTGGTAACCTTTTGCAACTAATCGAGCCTTGAATTTATGTACAGATCCATCTGGAAAACGATTTACCCGAAAAATCAATTTATTATCAAGAGGATTCTGAGACGTTTTTGGAACAAGATCCCACGTATGGTTCTGAAGAAGGGCGTTAAACTCATTAGACATTGCATCACGCCACTCCTTTTGCTTTAGGGCTTGTGTGAGACAGCTTGGTTCAAGTTCAACAGGAAGTGGATGAGCTGTGACATGATTTACAAAGGTGGGACCAAAATATTTAGGAGGTTTTTTCCCGTTCACGAGTGGATCGTGGTGAAATGGAAGGGGTATATGTATGTGTCGGAGAGGGAGAATTTGACGATATAGAACTTGACAGCGATGTATGATCAGAAGGTGAAGGGGGTGAGCCTGGTTCACTAGTATGCGAACTATTGTTTGATTGCGAGAGAGACGTGTTTTCAGAAGATTGAGAAGATGATGTAACGTTATGAGTATGCAGCGGAGTATGAGATTCTGTTTGAACATATTGTTCGTGTGCAGGAGGCGGAAATGATGGATCAAGAGCATGAGTGTATGAGGTACAAACAGGTGATAAAGAAATTTTCAAGAGATTCTTCATTTTGATTTTTGTTAACGATTGTGGCCGGGTCTTGCGTGTTCAGGCCATGGAAATTTGAATAATCGACGTGCCCGTGTTCTAAAGGGAATTCATTCTCAACAAATTGCACATGACGTGATATGAATATTTTACGGGAAACGGAGTCATAGCATTTGTAAGCCGATTGTGACAAAAAAATATCCAAGAAAGACACACGGGGCTGATTTTGGTTGAGTTTGGATGTATTATATGGACGAAGCCATGGATAACACAAAAACCCAAACACTTTTAGACGTTTATAGTTGGGTTTTCTTTTGAACAGTACTTCAAGTGGTGTTTGATGTTGTAAGATAAGAGTGGGTAACCGATTAATTAAGTAGGCAGCCGTCATAACCGCATAAGACCATAAAGAAACAGGAAGCCCAACATGTTGAAGCAAGGCTAGGCAGTGGAAAATAAGTTTCGGTGTCTCCGTTCTGCAACACCATTATGTTCGGGTGTGTGAGGTGGTGCGGTAAAATGAGAAATCCCATGAGCATTCAAATAAGGAATAAGACCTGTATACTCACCACCATTATTTGAATATAATGAAATTAAGGGGAATTGAGGAAAGATGGTTGCAAAATCAGATTTCCTTTGCATGGGATACAACCATATATATTTTGAGTAATGATCAATAAAAGTTACATAATATCGATATTTATCGTGTGATATATCGGTTGGGCCCCAAAAATCAGAGTAAACGAGTTGATATGGTTGCGTGCTACTTAAAGAAGATTCGGCAAAAGGTAATTTGGGACTTTTATTGCATTGATACGAATTACAACTGGAACTAACTTTGAAACTGGACCCATTTGACAAATTTGTAGACTTAAGAATGAAATGCAAAGTATGAGAAGATGGATGACCTACTCTATAGTGCCACTCATTTACATTGTTCAGCGAAACAAGGTTTAGTTGAGGAGAGTCCAAATTTGACAGATAGTAGAGATCATTGTTGTTTTCCCCGCGAAGAAGCGGCGCCCCGATGCTCAGATCTTTCACCAAGAAATAAAAAGGAAAAAATTCCAAGGAAACTTTATTAGTTTTAGCAAACTTGGAAACAGATATTAGATTTCTTTTACATGAAGGAACACATAATATATTATTCAAAAGAAAAGAACGAGATGGTGATTTAAAAGATGTATGACCAAGATGTGAGATAGATAAACCTGATCCATCACCAAGTGCAATCTCTTAAGGGCCACCATAGTCCGAAAAAGATTGTAAATTGCTAGTGTCAGAAGTAACATGATGAGATGCACCGGTGTCAAAAATCCAATTAGGAGATGAGGAGGATAGGGTTGTAGTGAAATTTGTTGTGGGAGAAACTTCATTTTCATGCAAAAATCGTGCTAAGGATCGACAATCCTTTGTGAAGTGACCGTTTCGTAAACAATAATTGCATGAATTTTTGGCCGGAATAGACATTTCGTGGCCGGAATTAGCGCCGGTGGATTTCACCGGAAAAAACTTATATTTCTCGTATAACCGGCATTGGGAATGCCGGTTTAGGCCACGTCAGCAGCCACGTCGGATTTCCACAAACCATTTGTCCAGTCACGAGTCCACTAGGCGGGCACTTTATCCCACGTGTCCTAAGCCGGCATTGGAAATGCCTGTTTAGGATTAAATTTTTGGCGGTATTTTGAAAGCGGTTTCCGGTATTAGAGGTGGTTTTGTGGTTTTTATTTTTTGTTTTGTTTTGAAAATGGTTAAGTGTTAGTGTTTAGGGTTAATTATGTATGTAATTTTATGATTTTTATGAAAATTTTCAAATTGTATTTTGTTAATATGTTATTGTTTTAGAGTTTGTAAAAGTTATATTTTTATTTCTTGTTTTTTTTTTGTGTGTTTTATGCTATGTACAAAATGCCAAAAAATCATTTTGGTTAGTTTTTTTGTTTTGAAAATGGTAATGTGTTAGTGTTTAGGGTTAATTATTTATGTAATGTGATGATTTTTATGAAAAATTCCAAATTGTGTTTTGTTAATATGTTATTGTTTTAGAGTTTATAAAAGTTAGATTATTCTTTCTGGTTTTTTTTGTATGATTTATGCTATGTACAAAATGGACAGAAATTAATTTTTTTTCTCAAAAAAATAACAACTTAAAAGTAAGAAATGGCCCTCTTAATCCCAACATAGAATCAACAAGTGATTACACAAAAAGATAGAATGGAGAAATTACGATACACACTAAATTTGGTTACGTGGGCAATTCCGGCTTCGGCTGTTGTGACCCATTTGTCCACAACCACTACACATTCGGGTTCTACTTCCACTTGCACTTCCGCTTGGCTGGTCCATTTCGTTACGGATTCTTCTTTGTTTCTTTCTTCCCTTTTTTGTAATTATCATTCTTGAATCCGCCACGATGGTCCAGTTCGGTTTTCTCCAGTAGTCGATGTGTCGTAGTGGCCGAAACTGTGCGTTATATTGCTTTCTCCACTTATCTGCGCTATAGTATTTCGAAGCCATTACAGGAGCAGCTTCATGGTTTCTTCGAGTAGGACCGTTCACGCGTCCATCAACAGCCATGCCATGGGAACAAACAATCCTTTGCATTTGCCACTTTCCACAAGTACAAGACATTTTTGGAAAAGTGACTGTGTATGTGTTTTCCCCACCCATGGTTGTGGGATCATTTGTGCGACACTCATAAACACCCTCTGAGATATTGTAAGGTGTTACCTCCTGATGAGTGGCATATGATTCCCGACCAGTGTAGAGATTCCACATGGCTGTTGCAAGAGGTGAATTGCACCCTCTAGATTTCTCGAAGTTTTGTACAAAGTGTGCTCTTGTAAGGTTGAACGTACCTTCTATACATTCCTTGATAGGCATCATGCGCACTGTGCGTATCACATTGTTGTACGATTCTGCAATGTTTGAGGTGGTGTTTCTCCAACGTATATAGTCCTTATCGTGCATCAATGTCCACTTACTCAAACCAATTGCTTTCAGCCAATCCCAAGCTTCTTCATTTATCTCTCTCACTTTCCTAACAGCGTATATATACTTTCTCCGCTGAGTTGCAGTGCCGATCTGCCAACACCATTTTTTCAACTTGTGGTCTTTAAACGTCGTCATAAGGTTACTCCTTATGTGTCTTAGACAGTAACGATGATGCCAGCCATCCATTTCAGCCATTGCGTTGATCAAACCCGAATGACGGTCTGAAATCACACACAAGGCTTTCTCTTTATGAATTACGGCAACATTATTACGGAAGTTGTTTAGAAACCATTGCCAGCTGTCATTTGACTCATTATCAACCATGGCGAAAGCAAGAGGAAGTATATTCCCGTTTGCGTTTTTCGTCACGGCTGTAAGAAGCTTTCCGCGATAGTTTCCTTTCAAATGGGTGCCATCGACAACTACGTAGGGAATACAATGCTTGAATGCTTGAATGGCAGGTCCAAAAGCCCAAAATACATACCTAAAAAGAAAACTGTAATCATTAATATGAGTATTACAATTAAACTACGTTTTTAGTCATATTAATTTTTTTTATTACTTTCAAAACAATTCACTATAAAGAGCCCTAAAGCAAATAGCCTCTATGGTCATTGTCCACATATTGAATAACTCCCGTTTCAAAAGGAAACGGACCACATGCATCCGTTCAAATAAGGCAAATATGGATTGCGTAAGTTATTCAATATGTGTTCAATACAATTTACCACAAATAACAATTTATATCCAATATCATTAGTGTCTCACATATCAAATAACAATTATTATATGTCAATATATGCAGTTTACTTTTTACTATATCATAATATTTAGTTGGTAATTTACAAAATACATACCTAAATGTTTCTGGACCGTCTTGGTTTGCGTTTGGGGCATGTAACCAGTTCACGATTGTACCGGGGTTATGGTGTACCAATTCCTCAATGTACGCCGGAAGTTCAGCAAAATTGCTCTCCCATGTTCCGTAGAGCCGTTCAATGGCTATTCTACGGGCATTCCAAGCTTTACAGTAAGACACGTCCACGTTCCAAGTATTCTTGGCAGTGGCAATGATGTGTTTTACCTTGTATGTAAGGTCCAACTTGATTTGGTGACCAATTTTTGTTGCAATCATGCTTGCCGACAAAGAACGGTTGTTATTTCTTACCACCGATCCTACACAATTGTGCCTTGCGTTCCAAACTGCCAGCTTCCATAATCCCTTACTGTTTCTACTTGAACCCCTAGCAGTCCACTCACATGGATACATGTGTTCGTCGCCTTTGTAGTCCGGACCCGATGTGAAGCATACTACTTTCCAAGCCTCTGGCCTCGAGTCCATCAAGTACATTTCCCTATTATTTTTTAGCAACCATATTCTGATTGCATATACAAATTGTGCCTTGTTTTTGAAGTACACTCCGGCACGTGGGTCATCGCCTTCACGCCAGTACTCCACCGTTTCCTCCTCTTCGTTGAACGGAAGACGATTCCATTCTTCCTCCCCCACAAAACCAGTGTCTGATTCCAAGACCCTTTCATCATGTTCACGATGAAGTACGAGCTCATCGTGTTGTCCTTCGTCCTCCGAAGCGTCTCCAAGAATTGCATAGTGCTCCGGTGCATATTCCCGACCGTGTCGTTATCGGAATCTTCACGGTCGTTTCCACCAAAAGCTTCCTCTTCGTCTTGCTGGTGTGGGGGGGCTTGTTGTTCGCCATGGTGTTTGACTACTCTCAGGGTTCTGGGCTTCTTCGTTTATACTCAACATGCCTTGACGGGAACTCCGGTTGCTCAGCATAAGAAGAATGTTGAAAGTGATCGGTGTAGATGATGGAAACCCATCTTGAACTGATGAGGATTGTGTAATTGATGTTCCTCATTTGGTCTGTAAAAGAAAATTGTGTTTGAATTTCGTGCACTGGGAAAAATTGTGCTTGAATTTGTGCTTGAATTGAGGGTTGCCGCAACTCAAATAATGAGTTTGGTTCCAAATGTTTGATCGTCTACCATTTCGCACTGGAAAACATGATCTCCGAAGGTGTACCACAGGGTTAGTTTAAGGTTATAGAATTCACTGCTCACCAGCCATTTGTTGTACGCCGGTCTCTTTGGAAAGTAGCAAGGTTGACCTTCGCGTACAGAGGAAAAACAATACACGGGTTGATGGATCGCCAATCAAGTAACCGTTTTCAAATTCAAGATCATTTCCAGGGACTAGATGAAACAAGGAGTGTGGTAAATTCAGACAGTGGTTGAGGGAAAATGAGAGTTCTTTGAGCGTTTCTGATGCAGTTATTGAGAGTTGTATGAGAGTTTATGAGAGGTGACAGATTTGGGACGTTGAGGTTGGTAGTTATTATATATAAAGTACAGAACTTATCTCTTAAAATCTGACAGAAAATCCAGTATTAAACCTTTCCAAAGAAATTGCCACGTAGGTTTGAGATATGGGATAAAATCCGGTGTTGGCAAATCCGCTTATCAAGAGCTTTTTATTAAAGGTCTGTATGATGTGAACTTTTCACTGTTCACACGTCCGTAGACCGTACCTTATCTCATAAAATCTGACAGAAAATCCAGATATTAACTTGTCCAATGAAATTGTCACGTAGGTTTGAGATATGGATAAAAGCCGGTGTTGCAAATCCGGCTTATCAAAAGCTTTTTATTAAAGGTCTGTATGATGTGAACTTTTCACTGTTTCACTGTCCGTACCGTACCTTATCTCATAAAATCTGACAGAAAATCCAGATATTAAAACACCTTGTCCATGAAATGCCACGTAGGTTGAGATATGGATAAAAGCCGTGTTGGCAAATCCGGCTTATCAAAAGCTTTTTATTAAAGGTCTGTATGATGTGAACTTTTTCACTATTTCACGTACAAAGTCATTGCATTTGATACCATTCATATGTCTTAACAACAATTCAAATTTTTCACCGTCACCGATCCACCGTTAACGGGTACTTTTTTTCCGGCAATCAATTACAGAAACCGTTAATTTTAACTATCATTTTTATGTATTCTATAAAACAATAAAAACATTTGGTCGGTCAAGTTTTAACTTTTATTTCCTGCATATGATGTTATCTCATAAACTCTGACAGGAAATCCACTGTTTTAAAAACCTTTCCAGTCGAAATGGCCACGTAGGATTGAGATAAGGATAAAAAGTCGTGGTGGCAAATCCGCTTATCAAAAGCTTTTTATTAAAGTCCTGTATGAGGACACCAAATAAAATGGGCCCTCTGTCAACGCGGAATGCAACCAGCACATGAGCCGGTGTGGCTTGTGTGACTATAGTTAGCAAAACTGGCGATGCCACCTAATATACAAAATAATAATCGTAAAAAATTTAATATAAATAATAATTATAAAAATTAAAATTAAAATTATATAATAAAAATAATGAATATATAAAAATAATAAATATATAAATATAATAAATATATAAATATATTAAATATATAAAAATAATAAATATAATAAAAATAATAAATATATAAAAATAATAATTATAATAAATATAATAAAAATTAAAAATTTAATTCGTGATAATCTAATTAATCTAAATAATCTAAAATAATAAATATTAATAACAAATATATATAAAATCTAATGCAGAGATAAAAATATTACTTGCTACCAACGCAGTGGTGGGTAACTATCCGGTGCATCCAGCCGTCGGATTGTGCGGGGCGCAATCAGTGGCATTCTCTCCCAGGCCCAAAGCTGGAGTAAAATTAACGGGCCTCGAATACTTTCACGTCCTTCTTCTCCAGCAGTACAAAGTTGTCGGTACAAATAGGCCAACACTGCGGAGCCCCAGCTTTTTCTACCACCTTCACTTAGGTCGGTTATGTTTTGAAGAAAATTCAACGACACATCATACGACCTTGAATCACTGAACAGGTGCCCACCCAAAAGAGCCAAAATATAAACTCTAGCTCTTTTCCTGTAGCCATCATCTCTAGACAAAACAGGGCATATTAAGTACCTGGACTAGAATCTTGATTGTTATTCTACCTTGCGCCACTTCAAGCTCATCTGGCTCAAACCCAAGATAGTCAATACACAGCTTCACCCAATCCGACGGGCTTTTAAACTCCCATTTTCCGGAAACCACCGGTCCGTCTACAGGCAGCCCCCAAAGAACTTGTACGTCCTGCAACGTAACAGTCGCCTCACCAGTGGGAAAATGGAATGTGTGCGTCTCGGGACGCCACCTTTCAACCAAAGCAGTAATCAGAGCATGGTCGATTTTATGATAACCGGTGCGTAAAACACCGTCGAACCCAGCACTGACTATCCAGTTCCTCACACGCTCAACAATATTGTCGGTGTGGTTCCAAAATCCGGAATCACAGCGTCTAGCTTTATAATAACGGTAGCATCTTGCGAACCGTTAAATAGACGGGCAGAACGATGGTGGTCACCGGCTTGTAAAAACAGCAATTCATTGTTTCGAGGGGTTGCGTTTGCTCCAAATTGCGACATATTTGCGTTTTTGTGTGTGTGTAATCGTTTTTTTTTTTTTTAATATGTGTGTGTGTGCCGATGATGGTAGCTACGGTGCATTCAAAGGCAATTTAAAGGAATCTTAAAACCGGCTTTGGCAAAGCCGGTTTAGGCCACGTGGCGCGTTTTCTTTGGTCACTCAAAAAGGTTGTGTCGGCAGTCACGTGGAAGGTCCAGAAAAAAAAGTCAAAATCCGTAGTTTCCAATGCCGGTTTAGGCTGACGTGGAAAGGTTGTCTAAAACCGGCATTCCCAAAGCCGGTTTATGATGACTGGGTGTCCACGTGTAAAGGTCTACTGTGACTGGTCGAAATGGGTTACTTTTGTCCGACGTGGGTGCTGATGTGTCCTAAACCGGCATTCCCAATGCCGGTTATACGAGAAATATAAGTTTTTTCCGGTGAAATCCACCGGCGCTAATTCCGGCCACGAAATGTCTATTCCGGCCAAAAATTCTAATTGCATTTGGCATCTTTGTTGTATGAAAATGTGGGACTGAATATTTTTAACTGCCAGGTTCCACGAGGGTTTTTAAAATTATTATGCGAACGGTTGTAGTCTGAGTTTTGCGAGGATCGGGGAAACCGTTATTGTTTGTTCTTGTAGACCTCTGACTGCGTTGGGTATAGTTTGCAGTAGGTATTATTGGATTAATGAGAACAGCTACACATATTTCTATGAAGTCATTACCCAAACGATGTAGAATATAGAGAACAAGATCATCCTCATCTACAGGGCAATCAGCTAGAGCAAGTTCATCAGGAATGTCGCGCATTTCTTGTAAATAGGTGGAGACCGATTGATCTTTGGCTGGGTTTTCGATGAGACGTTGTTTGAGAGAAATGATTCGAGTACGAGATTTGTTTGCATAAAGAACCACAAGTCGATCCCACTTCTTTCGAAGTGGATACAGACGCGATGTGGGTTTGTATAGTGGCTGTGCAACTACCCAACATAGCATTAACAATGACTTGGTCTTGACGATACCATGTAGAGTAGGTTGGGTTTGATTTATTTTCAATCAGTTTCGAAGGAGATTGTACCGTATCGTCAACGTAACCAAGAGATCATACCCAATTAGGGTCGAAAAAAGTTGTCGGTGCCAAACAATAAATTTGTTTGGGTTAGTTTTGTTAGAATATGAGTGGGTGCTTGTAGTTGGATAATGTCATTTTGGTTTGCCATGAGAATAAAAGATATGAGAATCAAGGCACGTTGAAGCCGATTGGAGCTTATACCATATAATAACAATGGCAGAGAGATTTGCTTCAATGAGATTGAGTTTATTATGGCTATATGAGTATATACATAACAAACTTTGAGATTGGTTAGATGAATAAATTGACTTTGTTGGTGGAATATATCAAGGTGTATTAGCTTGGCCTTGATATGTGGATATGTTTGTTGAAGCACGTGTGTTACTAATAGAATAAACCTACGATTGGTACATACTCACAAACCCCGCGCTGAAAGTTCCTGCATAATTGCGGTACATTATTATTATTGGAATTGCGATTAGGAGTATTACCGCGAGCATAGAAAGCCGAGTTCGGTGATGAGGAATCTTTGGCAGAAGGCAGATTAATAGACCGGTTAATGCGTGTTTCTTCCATCTCAAGCATTAATCTTGTGTCAAGGAATGAAGGTAGCGGTTTTATGAGTCGAATAAAAGTCGCAACCCCATCAAACTTACCGCGAGACCGTTGATAGTGTGCATAAAGAGGGTTCGTTCGTCAATTGGTTGATCGATGTTTTCAAGGAGGTCGAATATGTCCTTAAGTTTGTGACAATAATTTTTCACCGAAAGATCTCCGATAGTAATATTACGAATATCATCGTTTAACTGCATGGCTCGGGCGTCTTTGTTACATTGAAACATGTCGTCTAAAGCTTTCCATAGTTGTTGAGCGGTCTCGCTTTTCTTCATTACCATTTGAAGTAACGGTTTGCTAATAGTGTTCTATATCCACATCTTCACCAAATTATCGCGTTTAAGCCAGTTTTTATCGCCTGGTCCTTTAGGTTGAATTGACCGTCGA
>CAJVGC010000589.1:19938693-20275308 GCA_910822075.1 Senecio squalidus
TGTTGTGGTAAGGTGGTGGTGGAGACTTCATGGGAGGTGGGGGTGAGGGTATAGTGGTACGGTGTGGAGGGGACTTAAACTGGAGGTGGCGGTGAGGTGTAATGGTACGGTGGGAGATTTTACCGGTGGTGGAGGCGATGTATAATGGTAAGGTGGTGGTGGGGACTTAACTGGCGGTGGAGGTGAGGTGTAGTGGTATGGGGGTGGTGGAGATTTCACTGGAGGGGGAGGTGACGTGTAATGGTATGGTGGTGGTGGAGACTTCACCGGTGGTGGAGGGGGATTATAATGGTAAGGTGGTGGTGGGGACTTAACTGGTGGTGGGTGGTGAGGTATAGGGTATGGTGGTGGTGGGGATTTCACTGGTGGGGGAGGTGATGTGTAATGGTACGTGGTGGTGGAGACTTAACTGGTGGTGGAGGTGAGGTGTAATGGTAAGGGGGTGGTGGGGATTTCATAGGTGGTGGAGGTGAGGTATAGTGGTAAGGTGGTGGTGGGGACTTTATGGGGGGTGGAGGTGATGTGTAGTGGTATGGGGGTGGTGGTGAATTTAACCGGTGTGGAGGTGATGTGTAATGGTATGGCGGTGGTGGGGATTTCACAGGTGGTGGTGATGTGTAGTGGTAGGGTGGTGGTGGGGATTTAACTGGCGGGGGAGGGGAGGTATAGTGGTATGGTGGTGGTGGGGATTTAACTGGTGGTGGAGGTGAGGTGTAGTGGTATGGTGGTGGTGGAGATTTAACTGGTGGTGGAGGGGATGTGTATGGTATGGTGGTGGTGGGGATTTAACTGGTGGTGGAGGTGATATGTAATGGTATGGTGGTGGTGGGGACTTCATAGGTGGTGGAGGTGAGGTGTAAATGTATGGTGGTGGTGGGGATTTAACTAGTGGTGGAGGGGAGGTGTAATGGTATTGAGGTGGTGGGGATTTAACAGGTGGTGGAGGTGAGGTGTAATGGTAGGGTGGTGGTGGAGACTTCACAAGTGGTGGAGGTGATGTGTAATGGTATGGGGGTGGCGAAGATTTTACTGGCGGTGGAGGTGATGTGTAGTGGTAAGGTGGTGGTGGGGATTTTACCGGAGGGGGAGGTGAGGTGTAATGGTATGGGGGTGGTGGAGATTTAACTGGTGGTGGAGGTGATATGTAATGGTAAGGTGGTGGTGGTGACTTAACTGGTGGAGGAGGTGAAGTGTAGTGGTATGGTGGAGGTGGAGATTTCTTAGGTGGTGGAGGTGAGGTATAATGGTAAGGAGTGGGAGGATACTTTTTTGGTGGTGGAGGTGATGAATAGTGGTACTCGGGTGCGGGAGACTTCATAGGCGGTGGAGGAGACGTGTAATGATATGGGGGAGGTGGGGACTTCTTTGGAGGCGGGGGTGATGAGTAGTAGTAAGGTGTTGGTGTGGATTTAACCGGTGGTGGAGGGGATTTATAGTAATAGGGTGTTGGGTGTGATGGAGTTGGCGCAGGGGGAGACTTGTGGATGTAAGTCGGTGATGGTGGAGGTGGAGACTTATATAGGTATGTTGGAGTTGGTGGTGGTGGAGATTTGTAGTAATATGGAGTAGGAGTAGGCTTTGGCTTAGGTTTTTCACAAATCTCGAAAGGTATTTTGGGTCCATATGCAAATGGTTTGGCATAAAGTACAATCTCGTTGTCATTTTTGGATTTGACCTTAAGTTTGGCACCCTTCAAACCTCCATGAAGATTTGTTGGAATGTTACATTTTGTACCATTGGGTGCCATGTGAAGTTTAGCAACACATGCTTTAGCTCCTCCGTATTTAGTATAGGGCAAACCATCAATAGCAACTGCAAATTTTCCATTGATCTTGGTCTTTCCATAAGCAACAATTTCTTTTTCACCGTCAGCCTTACATGTGACTTCCACAATAGCACCTTTTTCATACAAATATACAATTAGTAAAGAGCTATTTTTTTAGTAAACCTTATACATTTTATTAATGTTAAGTGCACGGGAATGAAATAAACTTTAATCGCTTTATTGTTGTGTGTCAACTCTAAAAAACTCTATTTGTGTATTCAACTTTTATTTTTATAGAAATGATTAAAAAACCGGGTTTTTTTAAAAAATTTAAACCGGTTATAAGTCAGCAAAAATCCGGTCTTTTAAATCATTTGTGAAAAATAAGAAATGAATACATAGAATAGAGGTTTTAAAAATTGAATGCACACAATAGAAAATTGGACAAAGTATGTTATATTTTCATATACTTTTCCCTAATTTGTATTCTACTATTCAATTTTTATCAATTACACCATAATATAATTAACTTACCTAATTGTTTATTAAATATAAAAAACTTTTCATAATCAAAAAGATAATTACAAGGAACCTAAATTTTGGATGTACATTTTGTACTTTAGTCAAATATTGATTTGATATAGTTTTTAATCTAGAACGTTTTGAAAAGAATAGATTTAAAAAAAAAAACCCAAAATATTATAGTTATGAAAGGTTTGAGAAAAATTTCTAAATTTCATGGTATTACTTGGTTTTACAAAAGAAATCAATAGAAAATATAAAAGAAAAATATGTTCAAGCTATGAACTTTTTTTTTTCTTTTACCATTTTAGATTGCTACAAAAAATAGTAAAACATTTCAATAATCATTCCACAATCTTTCTTGAATTCATATTCATACTTGATATAAATTTTTTTATACATGAGACATACTAAATACAAACTATTTAAATAATATAACAAGTTAAAAATATCATGTAATTTGTGTTTATTTTACGTTTCTTTTTTATTTGAAAAGACTTAAATATAGAACATTGGTCGACTATGTAAAAATATACATAATTGTGATTAAACAATTCAAAATAACCTAGTATTATATATATATATATATATATATATATATATATATATATATATATATATATATATATATATATATAGAGGGTGAGGTTCAAATGAGATCCTCAATTTGCTAGAGATCCAGATATCCACTTTTCAGCCACACATTTTCCCCTTAATTTTTTTATTTTTTTATTTTTATTTTTTATTTTTTATTTTTTTTTTTTGTTATGTTTTACTTAACTTTTTTTTTTTTCAAAATCACATGTAATTTTTTTGAAAAAAATTGAAATCACATATGTTTTTCAAAAACCAAAATTTATAAATTTTAAAATCACACGTGAATTTTTTTTTTTTGGAAAATCACATGTGATTTTCAAAAACCAAAATTTATAAATTTTAAAGTCACACTTGAAATATTTGTTTCTCGAAAATCACATGTGATTTTATAAGAAAAATAGTTTGTAGGTTAAAAATCACATGTGATTTTACCCATAAAAGATTTGTAGATTGAAAATCACATGTGATTTTTAAAAGTAAGGTTGAAAATCAAATGTGATTTTCGGAAAAAAAAAAAAAAAAAAAAAAAAAAAAAAAAGTAAATAAAAAGGTAAAAGAAAAAAGTAAAAAAAAAAAATAGAAAAAAGCAAAAAAAAAAAACCAAAGATATAAGGAAAAATAGGTGGTTAAAAAGTGGATCCCTAGATCTCTAGAAAATTAGGGATCCCATTTGAAACCCCAATCTATATATATATATATATATATATATATATATATATATATATATATATATATATATATATATATATATATATATATATATATATATATATATATATATATATATATATATATTATGTTAAAATTAAAGTTGGTACCTTTAAGATGATGTTTGGCGTGCGATTTGATCGGGTATTTCCAGTCATAACAACTATAACAGTAGACTTTACCGATGACCTTTACGATCACTTTGTGGTGATGGGGATGTGGGTGGTACGGAGTTGGGGGTGGAGGTGAGGTGTAGTAGTAATGGGGAGGAGATTTGGTTGGTGGTGGTGGGGACTTGTAGTAGTATGGTGGTGGTGGTGACTTAACAGATGGTGGTGGAGATTTGTAATAGTATGGTGGTGGAGGTGAATGCACAGGTGGTGGTGGTGACTTGTAATAGTATGGTGGTGGTGGTGAATGCGTCGGTGGTGGCGGTGATTTGTAATAGTATGGTGGCGGTGGAGAATGTACCGGTGGAGGAGGAGACTTGTAGTAGTATGGTGGTGGTGGTGACTTAACAGGTGGTGGTGGAGATTTGTAATAGTATGGTGGTGGAGGTGAATGCACAGGTGGTGGTGGTGACTTGTAATAGTATGGTGGTGGTGGTGAATGCACTGGTGGTGGCGGTGATTTGTAATAGTATGGTGGTGGTGGAGAATGTACCGGTGGAGGAGGAGACTTGTAGTAGTATGGTGGTGGTGATTTTACTGGTGGTGGTGGAGATTTGTATTCGTAAGGTGGAGGTGGTGAATGTACCGGTGGTGGTGGAGACTTGTATATATAAGGTGGAGGTGGTGAATGCACCGGTGGTGGTGGAGACTTGTACTCGTAAGGTGGAGGTGGTGAATGTACCGGTGGTGGTGGAGACTTGTATTCGTATGGTGGTGGTGGTGAATGCACCAGTGGTGGTGGAGACTTATACTCGTAAGGTGGGGGTGGTGAATGCACAGGTGGTGGTGGTGATTTGTACTCGTAAGGCGGAGGTGGTGAATGCACATGTGGTGGTGGAGATTTGTATTCATAAGGTGGAGGTGGTGAATGCACTGGTGGTGGTGGAGACTTGTACTCATATGGTGGTGGTGGTGAATGCACAGGTGGTGGTGGAGACTTATACACATAAGGTGGTGGTGGAGAAGGAGATGGTGGAGGAGGAGACTTATAAACATATGGTGGTGGCGGAGACGGTGATGGTGGAGGAGGAGACTTATACAAATAAGGTGGTGGTGGTGAATGCACCGGTGGAGGTGGAGACTTGTATACATATGGTGGTGGTGGAGAAGGTGAAGGTGGTGGTGGAGACTTGTAAACATATGGAGGTGGTGGTGAAGTATATAAATAAGGTTCCTCTGCAGTAACGGTTAAAAGATTAGCAACACCAAACACCGTAAATGCGATGACTATAGGCCATAGACGAGCCCTTAAAGGGCCACCGCCACCGGTGGAAACTCTCATGGTTGACCGGTGAAGGGGGAGAATGGGGGAGAAGGTGGTGGTGGAAGGTGATGTTTTTGGTACTAAAGTAGCCAATATTTATAGTTAAAAGAGAAAGGGAATAGTCGTTAGAAGGAAGCTGTCTAGTATGCAATTTCAATAATAAAAAACTTGCCAATGGTTTCAATACAGCTGGGACACATATTACTCTTTTAGACCTCGTCTGGTCCACTTCCAAAATTGTCATAACCGCATAAGACCATAAAGAAACAGGAAGCCCAACATGTTGAAGCAAGGCTAGGCAGTGGAAAATAAGTTTCGGTGTCTCCGTTCTGCAACACCATTATGTTCGGGTGTGTGAGGTGGTGCGGTAAAATGAGAAATCCCATGAGCATTCAAATAAGGAATAAGACCTGTATACTCACCACCATTATTTGAATATAATGAAATTAAGGGGAATTGAGGAAAGATGGTTGCAAAATCAGATTTCCTTTGCATGGGATACAACCATATATATTTTGAGTAATGATCAATAAAAGTTACATAATATCGATATTTATCGTGTGATATATCGGTTGGGCCCCAAAAATCAGAGTAAACGAGTTGATATGGTTGCGTGCTACTTAAAGAAGATTCGGCAAAAGGTAATTTGGGACTTTTATTGCATTGATACGAATTACAACTGGAACTAACTTTGAAACTGGACCCATTTGACAAATTTGTAGACTTAAGAATGAAATGCAAAGTATGAGAAGATGGATGACCTACTCTATAGTGCCACTCATTTACATTGTTCAGCGAAACAAGGTTTAGTTGAGGAGAGTCCAAATTTGACAGATAGTAGAGATCATTGTTGTTTTCCCCGCGAAGAAGCGGCGCCCCGATGCTCAGATCTTTCACCAAGAAATAAAAAGGAAAAAATTCCAAGGAAACTTTATTAGTTTTAGCAAACTTGGAAACAGATATTAGATTTCTTTTACATGAAGGAACACATAATATATTATTCAAAAGAAAAGAACGAGATGGTGATTTAAAAGATGTATGACCAAGATGTGAGATAGATAAACCTGATCCATCACCAAGTGCAATCTCTTAAGGGCCACCATAGTCCGAAAAAGATTGTAAATTGCTAGTGTCAGAAGTAACATGATGAGATGCACCGGTGTCAAAAATCCAATTAGGAGATGAGGAGGATAGGGTTGTAGTGAAATTTGTTGTGGGAGAAACTTCATTTTCATGCAAAAATCGTGCTAAGGATCGACAATCCTTTGTGAAGTGACCGTTTCGTAAACAATAATTGCATGAATTTTTGGCCGGAATAGACATTTCGTGGCCGGAATTAGCGCCGGTGGATTTCACCGGAAAAAACTTATATTTCTCGTATAACCGGCATTGGGAATGCCGGTTTAGGCCACGTCAGCAGCCACGTCGGATTTCCACAAACCATTTGTCCAGTCACGAGTCCACTAGGCGGGCACTTTATCCCACGTGTCCTAAGCCGGCATTGGAAATGCCTGTTTAGGATTAAATTTTTGGCGGTATTTTGAAAGCGGTTTCCGGTATTAGAGGTGGTTTTGTGGTTTTTATTTTTTGTTTTGTTTTGAAAATGGTTAAGTGTTAGTGTTTAGGGTTAATTATGTATGTAATTTTATGATTTTTATGAAAATTTTCAAATTGTATTTTGTTAATATGTTATTGTTTTAGAGTTTGTAAAAGTTATATTTTTATTTCTTGTTTTTTTTTTGTGTGTTTTATGCTATGTACAAAATGCCAAAAAATCATTTTGGTTAGTTTTTTTGTTTTGAAAATGGTAATGTGTTAGTGTTTAGGGTTAATTATTTATGTAATGTGATGATTTTTATGAAAAATTCCAAATTGTGTTTTGTTAATATGTTATTGTTTTAGAGTTTATAAAAGTTAGATTATTCTTTCTGGTTTTTTTTGTATGATTTATGCTATGTACAAAATGGACAGAAATTAATTTTTTTTCTCAAAAAAATAACAACTTAAAAGTAAGAAATGGCCCTCTTAATCCCAACATAGAATCAACAAGTGATTACACAAAAAGATAGAATGGAGAAATTACGATACACACTAAATTTGGTTACGTGGGCAATTCCGGCTTCGGCTGTTGTGACCCATTTGTCCACAACCACTACACATTCGGGTTCTACTTCCACTTGCACTTCCGCTTGGCTGGTCCATTTCGTTACGGATTCTTCTTTGTTTCTTTCTTCCCTTTTTTGTAATTATCATTCTTGAATCCGCCACGATGGTCCAGTTCGGTTTTCTCCAGTAGTCGATGTGTCGTAGTGGCCGAAACTGTGCGTTATATTGCTTTCTCCACTTATCTGCGCTATAGTATTTCGAAGCCATTACAGGAGCAGCTTCATGGTTTCTTCGAGTAGGACCGTTCACGCGTCCATCAACAGCCATGCCATGGGAACAAACAATCCTTTGCATTTGCCACTTTCCACAAGTACAAGACATTTTTGGAAAAGTGACTGTGTATGTGTTTTCCCCACCCATGGTTGTGGGATCATTTGTGCGACACTCATAAACACCCTCTGAGATATTGTAAGGTGTTACCTCCTGATGAGTGGCATATGATTCCCGACCAGTGTAGAGATTCCACATGGCTGTTGCAAGAGGTGAATTGCACCCTCTAGATTTCTCGAAGTTTTGTACAAAGTGTGCTCTTGTAAGGTTGAACGTACCTTCTATACATGCCTTGATAGGCATCATGCGCACTGTGCGTATCACATTGTTGTACGATTCTGCAATGTTTGAGGTGGTGTTTCTCCAACGTATATAGTCCTTATCGTGCATCAATGTCCACTTACTCAAACCAATTGCTTTCAGCCAATCCCAAGCTTCTTCATTTATCTCTCTCACTTTCCTAACAGCGTATATATACTTTCTCCGCTGAGTTGCAGTGCCGATCTGCCAACACCATTTTTTCAACTTGTGGTCTTTAAACGTCGTCATAAGGTTACTCCTTATGTGTCTTAGACAGTAACGATGATGCCAGCCATCCATTTCAGCCATTGCGTTGATCAAACCCGAATGACGGTCTGAAATCACACACAAGGCTTTCTCTTTATGAATTACGGCAACATTATTACGGAAGTTGTTTAGAAACCATTGCCAGCTGTCATTTGACTCATTATCAACCATGGCGAAAGCAAGAGGAAGTATATTCCCGTTTGCGTTTTTCGTCACGGCTGTAAGAAGCTTTCCGCGATAGTTTCCTTTCAAATGGGTGCCATCGACAACTACGTAGGGAATACAATGCTTGAATGCTTGAATGGCAGGTCCAAAAGCCCAAAATACATACCTAAAAAGAAAACTGTAATCATTAATATGAGTATTACAATTAAACTACGTTTTTAGTCATATTAATTTTTTTTATTACTTTCAAAACAATTCACTATAAAGAGCCCTAAAGCAAATAGCCTCTATGGTCATTGTCCACATATTGAATAACTCCCGTTTCAAAAGGAAACGGACCACATGCATCCGTTCAAATAAGGCAAATATGGATTGCGTAAGTTATTCAATATGTGTTCAATACAATTTACCACAAATAACAATTTATATCCAATATCATTAGTGTCTCACATATCAAATAACAATTATTATATGTCAATATATGCAGTTTACTTTTTACTATATCATAATATTTAGTTGGTAATTTACAAAATACATACCTAAATGTTTCTGGACCGTCTTGGTTTGCGTTTGGGGCATGTAACCAGTTCACGATTGTACCGGGGTTATGGTGTACCAATTCCTCAATGTATGCCGGAAGTTCAGCAAAATTGCTCTCCCATGTTCCGTAGAGCCGTTCAATGGCTATTCTACGGGCATTCCAAGCTTTACAGTAAGACACGTCCACGTTCCAAGTATTCTTGGCAGTGGCAATGATGTGTTTTACCTTGTATGTAAGGTCCAACTTGATTTGGTGACCAATTTTTGTTGCAATCATGCTTGCCGACAAAGAACGGTTGTTATTTCTTACCACCGATCCTACACAATTGTGCCTTGCGTTCCAAACTGCCAGCTTCCATAATCCCTTACTGTTTCTACTTGAACCCCTAGCAGTCCACTCACATGGATACATGTGTTCGTCGCCTTTGTAGTCCGGACCCGATGTGAAGCATACTACTTTCCAAGCCTCTGGCCTCGAGTCCATCAAGTACATTTCCCTATTATTTTTTAGCAACCATATTCTGATTGCATATACAAATTGTGCCTTGTTTTTGAAGTACACTCCGGCACGTGGGTCATCGCCTTCACGCCAGTACTCCACCGTTTCCTCCTCTTCGTTGAACGGAAGACGATTCCATTCTTCCTCCCCCACAAAACCAGTGTCTGATTCCAAGACCCTTTCATCATGTTCACGATGAAGTACGAGCTCATCGTGTTGTCCTTCGTCCTCCGAAGCGTCTCCAAGAATTGCATAGTGCTCCGGTGCATATTCCTCGACCGTGTCGTTATCGGAATCTTCACGGTCGTTTCCACCAAAAGCTTCCTCTTCGTCTTGCTGGTGTGGGGGGGCTTGTTGTTCGCCATGGTGTTGACTACTCTCAGGGTTCTGGGCTTCTTCGTTATACTGTTCAACATGCCTTGACGGGAACTCCGGTTGCTCAGCATAAGAAGAATGTTGAAAGTGATCGGTGTAGGATGATGGAAACCCATCTTGAGACTGATGAGGATTGTGTAATTGAATGTTCCTCATTTGGTCTGTAAAAGAAAATTGTGTTTGAATTTGTGGCACTGGGAAAAATTGTGCTTGAATTTGTGCTTGATATTGAGGGTTGCCGCCACTCAAATAATAGATTGTTCCAAATGTTTGATCGTCTACCATTTCGCACTGGAAAACATGATCTCCGAAGGTGTACCACAGGGTTAGTTTAAGGTTATAGAATTCACTGCTCACAGCCAATTTGTTGTACGCCGTCTCTTTGAAAGTAGCAAGGTTGACCTTCTCGTACAGAGGAAAAACAATACGACGGGTTGATGGATCGCCAATCAAGTAACCGTTTTCAAATTCAAGATCATTTCCAGGGACTAGATGAACAAGGAGTGTGGTAAATTCAGACATGGTTGGGGAAAAATGAGAGTTCTTTGAGCGTTTCTGTATGAGAGTTATGTGAGAGTTGTATGAGAGTTATGAGAGGTGAGATTTGGGAGTTGATGTTGGTAGTATATATATAAAGTACAGAACCTTATCTCATAAAATCTGACAGAAAATCCAGATATTAAACCTTGTCCAATGAAATTGCCACGTAGGTTTGAGATATGGATAAAATCCGGTGTTGGCAAATCCGGCTTATCAAAAGCTTTTTATTAAAGGTCTGTATGATGTGAACTTTTCACTGTTTCACGTCCGTACCGTACCTTATCTCATAAAATCTGACAGAAAATCCAGATATTAAACCTTGTCCAATGAAATTGTCACGTAGGTTTGAGATATGGATAAAAGCCGGTGTTGGCAAATCCGGCTTATCAAAAGCTTTTTATTAAAGGTCTGTATGATGTGAACTTTTCACTGTTTCACGTCCGTACCGTACCTTATCTCATAAAATCTGACAGAAAATCCAGATATTAAACCTTGTCCAATGAAATTGCCACGTAGGTTTGAGATATGGATAAAAGCCGGTGTTGGCAAATCCGGCTTATCAAAAGCTTTTTATTAAAGGTCTGTATGATGTGAACTTTTCACTATTTCACGTACAGGAGTCATTGCATTTGATACCATTCATATTTCTTAACAACAATTCAAATTTCTTCACCGTCACCGATCACCGTTAACGGGTACTTTTTTCCGGCAATCAAATTACAGAAACCGTTAATTTTAACTTATCAATTTTTATGTATTAAATAAAACAATAAAAACATTTTGTCGGTCAAGTTTTAACTTTTATTCCTGCATATGATGTTATCTCATAAACTCTGACAGGAAATCCACTGTTTTAAACCTTGTCCAGTCAAAATGCCACGTAGGATTGAGATAAGGATAAAAGTCGGTGTTGGCAAATCCGGCTTATCAAAAGCTTTTTATTAAAGGCCTGTATGAGGACACCAAATAAAATGGCCCTCTGTCAACGCGGAGAAAGCGGCACGGTATGCAACCAGCACATGAGCCGGTGTGGCTGTGTGACTATAGTTACAAAACTGGCGATGCCACCTAATATACAAAATAATAATCGTAAAAATTTAATATAAATAATAATTATAAAAATTAAAATTAAAATTATATAATAAAAATAATGAATATATAAAAATAATAAATATATAAATATAATAAATATATAAATATATTAAATATATAAAAATAATAAATATAATAAAAATAATAAATATATAAAAATAATAAATATAATAAATATAATAAAAATTTAAAAATTTAATTCTGATAATCATAATCTAAATAATCTAAAATAATAAATATTAATAACAAATATAATAAAAATCTAATGCAGAGATAAAAATATTACTTGCTACCAACGCAGTGTGGGTAACTATCCGGTGCATCCAGCCGTCGGATTGTGCGGGGCGCAATCAGTGGCATTCTCTCCCAGGCCCAAAGCTGGAGTAAAATTAACGGGCCCTGAATACCTTTCACGTCCTTCTTCTCCGCAGCAGTACAAAGTTGTCGGTACAAATAGGCCAACACTGCGGAGCCCCAGCTTTTTCTACCACCTTCACTTAGGTCGGTTATGTTTTGAAGAAAATTCAACGACACATCATACGACCTTGAATCACTGAACAGGTGCCCACCCAAAAGAGCCAAAATATAAACTCTAGCTCTTTTCCTGTAGCCATCATCTCTAGACAAAACAGGGCATATTAAGTACCTGGACTAGAATCTTGATTGTTATTCTACCTTGCGCCACTTCAAGCTCATCTGGCTCAAACCCAAGATAGTCAATACACAGCTTCACCCAATCCGACGGGCTTTTAAACTCCCATTTTCCGGAAACCACCGGTCCGTCTACAGGCAGCCCCCAAAGAACTTGTACGTCCTGCAACGTAACAGTCGCCTCACCAGTGGGAAAATGGAATGTGTGCGTCTCGGGACGCCACCTTTCAACCAAAGCAGTAATCAGAGCATGGTCGATTTTATGATAACCGGTGCGTAAAACACCGTCGAACCCAGCACTGACTATCCAGTTCCTCACACGCTCAACAATATTGTCGGTGTGGTTCCAAAATCCGGAATCACAGCGTCTAGCTTTTATAATAACGGTAGCATCTTGCGAACCGTTAAATAGACGGGCAGAACGATGGTGGTCACCGGCTTGTAAAAACAGCAATTCATTGTTTCGAGGGGTTGCGTTTGCTCCAAATTGCGACATATTTGCGTTTTTGTGTGTGTGTAATCGTTTTTTTTTTTTTTTTAATATGTGTGTGTGTGCCGATGATGGTAGCTACGGTGCATTCAAAGGCAATTTAAAGGAATCTTAAAACCGGCTTTGGCAAAGCCGGTTTAGGCCACGTGGCGCGTTTTCTTTGGTCACTCAAAAAGGTTGTGTCGGCAGTCACGTGGAAGGTCCAGAAAAAAAAGTCAAAATCCGTAGTTTCCAATGCCGGTTTAGGCTGACGTGGAAAGGTTGTCTAAAACCGGCATTCCCAAAGCCGGTTTATGATGACTGGGTGTCCACGTGTAAAGGTCTACTGTGACTGGTCGAAATGGGTTACTTTTGTCCGACGTGGGTGCTGATGTGTCCTAAACCGGCATTCCCAATGCCGGTTATACGAGAAATATAAGTTTTTTCCGGTGAAATCCACCGGCGCTAATTCCGGCCACGAAATGTCTATTCCGGCCAAAAATTCTAATTGCATTTGGCATCTTTGTTGTATGAAAATGTGGGACTGAATATTTTTAACTGCCAGGTTCCACGAGGGTTTTTAAAATTATTATGCGAACGGTTGTAGTCTGAGTTTTGCGAGGATCGGGGAAAACCGTTATTGTTTGTTCTTGTAGACCTCTGACTGCGTTGGGTATAGTTTGCAGTAGGTATTATTGGATTAATGAGAACAGCTACACATATTTCTATGAAGTCATTACCCAAACGATGTAGAATATAGAGAACAAGATCATCCTCATCTACAGGGCAATCAGCTAGAGCAAGTTCATCAGGAATGTCGCGCATTTCTTGTAAATAGGTGGAGACCGATTGATCTTTGGCTGGGTTTTCGATGAGACGTTGTTTGAGAGAAATGATTCGAGTACGAGATTTGTTTGCATAAAGAACCACAAGTCGATCCCACTTCTTTCGAAGTGGATACAGACGCGATGTGGGTTTGTATAGTGGCTGTGCAACTACCCAACATAGCATTAACAATGACTTGGTCTTGACGATACCATGTAGAGTAGGTTGGGTTTGATTTATTTTCAATCAGTTTCGAAGGAGATTGTACCGTATCGTCAACGTAACCAAGAAGATCATACCCAATTAGGGTCGAAAAAAGTTGTCGGTGCCAAACAATAAATTTGTTTGGGTTAGTTTTGTTAGAATATGAGTGGGTGCTTGTAGTTGGATAATGTCATTTTGGTTTGCCATGAGAATAAAAGATATGAGAATCAAGGCACGTTGAAGCCGATTGGAGCTTATACCATATAATAACAATGGCAGAGAGATTTGCTTCAATGAGATTGAGTTTATTATGGCTATATGAGTATATACATAACAAACTTTGAGATTGGTTAGATGAATAAAATTGACTTTGTTGGTGGAATATATCAAGGTGTATTAGCTTGGCCTTGATATGTGGATATGTTTGTTGAAGCACGTGTGTTACTAATAGAATAAACCTACGATTGGTACATACTCACAAACCCCGCGCTGAAAGTTCCTGCATAATTGCGGTACATTATTATTATTGGAATTGCGATTAGGAGTATTACCGCGAGCATAGAAAGCCGAGTTCGGTGATGAGGAATCTTTGGCAGAAGGCAGATTAATAGACCGGTTAATGCGTGTTTCTTCCATCTCAAGCATTAATCTTGTGTCAAGGAATGAAGGTAGCGGTTTTATGAGTCGAATAAAAGTCGCAACCCCATCAAACTTACCGCGAAGGCGGTTGATAGTGTGCATAAAGAGGGTTCGTTCGTCAATTGGTTGATCGATGTTTTCAAGGAGGTCGAATATGTCCTTAAGTTTGTGACAATAATTTTTCACCGAAAGATCTCCGATAGTAATATTACGAATATCATCGTTTAACTGCATGGCTCGGGCGTCTTTGTTACATTGAAACATGTCGTCTAAAGCTTTCCATAGTTGTTGAGCGGTCTCGCTTTTCTTCATTACCATTTGAAGTAACGGTTTGCTAATAGTGTTCTATATCCACATCTTCACCAAATTATCGCGTTTAAGCCAGTTTTTATCGCCTGGTCCTTTAGGTTGAATTGAACCGTCGAGGAAACCGTCTACCTCCCAAGTGATACAATGCATCTCGAACATCCTTTTCCATTGCGTATAGTTTAACTCGTCCATGTCAAGAGTGACCGGAATATACGCCTTGATGTTTGTAATTTTGAAAGCTTTCTCAGATTCTAAACCGGAATCATCGCATGGCATAGTGTTGTTTAATGGTGGGTTAATCGAGAAAGAAGAAAGAATGTTAAGGGATTACACGCTGATCAAACAAGGAAGAAGACAATGTTATGCGAATTAGGGTGTTTTTTGTAGGGTTTCTTGAGCGGCAGTACGAGAAACCAAGCAAAAAGCGTGTTTTTTTTTTTTTGATAAGGTAAGCAAATTTGTTAGACATTTTAGGAAAGCCACCTTAATGCTCTGATTATGATAATCAGTATTGAGGTAATTAAAAGGGTCGATACATTCTCGTTAGAATAAAAAAAAAAAAAAAACACACACACATATATATATATATATACATAGCGAGCTTAGCCAATGAACTAATACAATAAACTAATGCCTATACAATGTAGTCTAATACTATCACTTCTAGAGTGACATTAAAAGATGAGTTCTAATGATATAGAATCTAATGCTATTTTTCTCATACTTTCAAAGTCCCATTGAGCATATCCTAAATTGTTAAACCGATGAACTTGATGCCAAAACCACGTTTGAATCTTCTATTAGTATGACTCAGATATTCAACACTTCAATTTCATCAAATCACTATATGGTTAACATATTTATATCATATATATATTTAATTATTTACAAGTTCTAATAAAGAAAAGCTAATTGCCATCCAAGTTTTGTCATAGATCAAGTAATGATATGACCCCATGATCTTATCACTCTCCTTATTCATGTGCCAAGGTTATCCGCATTTCTTTCGCAAACAACATAAACGGAGTGAAAACAAAAAAGAACCATTACACTAATAATTAATGCTGTAAAATGATACATGTTGGTTGTAATTCGAGCCATTTCAAAATTAAAGAATCAAGTTGTAGGCATCAGTATCCACACATTTATTAAACTAGTACTCAAACTTCTAAGTTCTATCTTATTGTTGGATTTGAATATGACTCAAAGGGCATAAAGAAAATTTCAAAAGGCGAAGCATATTCACAAATATCTTGTGGGCATCATATAAAATGGAGTTACAGCAAAACAACATAAAGATTAAATTAAACAACAAATTAAACACCAAAAGTAACAAAAACATACAAATTTTATCTTGAATCTTGATGAATGATGAACATGAGTTTAAGGATGTTAATTAAGGTTCATCTTACTTTTTGCCTTTTCGATTGGTTTCTTTCGGTTGTCGTCTGTACAAGTGTAGTAAACTTACAACAAAATTTTGATGCCCCTAATCTTCGTGATGTCCTGGGCGATCGCCCGGTTCGTCCAATACCACGGTCGGCCCTGGACTTTTGCTTAAATGCAAAATTCTTTTTAAAAGAGTTTAAATAATTTCACTCAAAAGAGTTTCAAGCGATTTTTCTTAACTGAGTCTAAAGAGTCTAAAAGCTAAAATCTACATCTTTGATCGTGACTTCGAAACATTTTTAAATAGCTTAGTCAGAAAAACAAAAACATCAAAAAAAAAAAAACATCAAAAAATCAGAAAAACATAAAAACATAAAAAAGGGGGAGAAAGTTTGTGAAAATCTTAGAAAATGATAGTACATTAAAATGATCGAGTCATAAGTTTATGATTGATATATTAGTAGGTACGGCTAATATCATCTAAACAATTTCCCGAAACTATTTGTAAAGGATCACACGGGTTTTTCTGCACATTTCAGTGATAAGTTAAGGACTTTCGGTCAATTGGAATTTGTCACCAATACGTTTATATATATATATATATATATATATATATATATATATATATATATATATATATATATATATATATATATATATATATATGTGTGTGTGTGTGTGTGTGTGTGTGTGTGTGTGTGTGAAAAGAATAAGAGAGTAATAAGAAAAAATGAGAAAAACATTATGACTCTAATAATCTGTGTAGTAATAATTCGAATAAAGACTCTAATCCTTGATGCTGATTTGATAAAAGGCAGAGACAAGAGGATAAGTCGAAGAAATGTCGATGATATTGGGGGCACAGTGTATAACCGGGTTCAAGCAAAGCTTATATATACCTAAAACGGTTATACACGAACTCAATTGGGTGTGCATAGCATCAATACTCGACATGATCCAATTTTTTAGTTAATTAAATAAATTAAGAAGAAGGTGACATTTTTCAGCTGATAATTGAAGTTCAATGATACTTTAAGGAAAGTGCGGGATTGGAAAAGTGTAAATATAAGTGAGATTCATATAAATAGATATAATTAAATAACTGGGTGATTTGCTGCTATGATGTCGATGTCGTACTTAAGAGGACAAAGATACTAATAATCGGCTTATTCTTATGATTCCATTTTTAACAATAGATCCTAAAAGCTTACGAATCCCTAACAAAAAAGATTTACATTTTATAGGTTTCTAAGCAGTGTGAATATCTTATAAATAAAAATCACAAAAAGATTTTGCGTTTTAGGTTAAGAAAACAACAAAAAATACAAAAATATTTTATTTCTATCTTTATTTTCTTCGTTATCACGTATCTTGCAAAATTATAAGATTCTATCGTGTGTTTTGTGAAAATTTATATGATTTTATCATAAAAACGGTAAAATATACGTTTGAAAAATGTTTCAGATTTGATATCGAAGAGTTAAAGTTACTTCTTAAAAATTAAGCGTAAGTCAATATTAAATAATAACCATTCAATAAACATTCATGATTCCATGTCAATAACCAAACCATGAATCATAGATGGGAACTACATTATCATTTACTAATAAAATTTTGTTTGTTCATTAACTATGGTATTTGTTTTCGATAAGCTTAGTCATCGCTTTAAAGACAATGAATAGCAAAACTTCATTTAAATACAAAAAAGTGAGTAGTTTTAAATTATTAAATATTTTTAGAACATAAAAGAGTTTATAACATAATTATTAATTAATTACGCATGAGACAAATGCTAACAAACTTTGTCAGGAAATGTCTATATAAAAAATGATTACGTCACTTAAGCATTAATCTTGATAACTAAATACACATACACATAAACGATGTTTAGATTATGTATGCATAGAAGACTTTAACATTGAGAAGAATATATAAAATCAATCATATATTAACTTATAAATACCATTATCTAACTATTTATACAATAATAAATTAAAATTGAGAAAACAAACAATAAAACCACAACTCCTGTCACCCTCTTTCGAAGACAACTAATTACACATTGTTTTAAAATATATAGACCCTTCAAGCTCTTCTTCTCCAAGATAGTATGAGACAACAACGGTGAAGGAAGAAAATGGCCATAATCAACAAGATTGGTGCCTTGAAGTGCAATGTCGAAGACCTTATTAGAAAGGAATTGTTGTCAATGAACTAGTTTAAAACATTTCCTTGTGGAGTCTTTTTATTGAATCAATACATGAAATAACACCTGTAACATCAATATCAATTTTTTATAGATGTGTTATAGGATGAAGCTTATGGTTATAGAAAGAAAAGGGTAAAATAATAATAAATAAGTAAATGTTGGCAAAAGAATAAGGATACTCACATGAATGAAGCTCAAAGTGAAGTTTTATTTTCTTAATAATGAACCGGGGGTGGAGGAGAAGAATAGATGTATACGGGTGGTGGTAATTTTACTGGTGGAGGGGGTGATGTGTAGTGATATGGTGGAGGAGGGGATTTATTAGGAGGGGGAGGAGAGTTGTAGTGGTAAGGTGGTGGTGGAGACTTCATGGGAGGTGGGGGTGAGGTATAGTGGTACGGTGGTGGAGGGGACTTAACTGGAGGTGGCGGTGAGGTGTAATGGTACGGAGGTGGTGGAGATTTTACCGGTGGTGGAGGCGATGTATAATGGTAAGGTGGTGGTGGGGACTTAACTGGCGGTGGAGGTGAGGTGTAGTGGTATGGGGGTGGTGGAGATTTCACTGGAGGGGGAGGTGACGTGTAATGGTATGGTGGTGGTGGAGACTTCACCGGTGGTGGAGGGGATTTATAATGGTAAGGTGGTGGTGGGGACTTAACTGGTGGTGGTGGTGAGGTATAGTGGTATGGTGGTGGTGGGGATTTCACTGGTGGGGGAGGTGATGTGTAATGGTACGGTGGTGGTGGAGACTTAACTGGTGGTGGAGGTGAGGTGTAATGGTAAGGGGGTGGTGGGGATTTCATAGGTGGTGGAGGTGAGGTATAGTGGTAAGGTGGTGGTGGGGACTTTATGGGGGGTGGAGGTGATGTGTAGTGGTATGGGGGTGGTGGTGATTTAACCGGTGGTGGAGGTGATGTGTAATGGTATGGCGGTGGTGGGGATTTCACAGGTGGTGGAGGTGATGTGTAGTGGTAGGGTGGTGGTGGGGATTTAACTGGCGGGGGAGGGGAGGTATAGTGGTATGGTGGTGGTGGGGATTTAACTGGTGGTGGAGGTGAGGTGTAGTGGTATGGTGGTGGTGGAGATTTAACTGGTGGTGGAGGGGATGTGTAATGGTATGGTGGTGGTGGGGATTTAACTGGTGGTGGAGGTGATATGTAATGGTATGGTGGTGGTGGGGACTTCATAGGTGGTGGAGGTGAGGTGTAAATGTATGGTGGTGGTGGGGATTTAACTAGTGGTGGAGGGGAGGTGTAATGGTATTGAGGTGGTGGGGATTTAACAGGTGGTGGAGGTGAGGTGTAATGGTAGGGTGGTGGTGGAGACTTCACAAGTGGTGGAGGTGATGTGTAATGGTATGGGGGTGGCGAAGATTTTACTGGCGGTGGAGGTGATGTGTAGTGGTAAGGTGGTGGTGGGGATTTTACCGGAGGGGGAGGTGAGGTGTAATGGTATGGGGGTGGTGGAGATTTAACTGGTGGTGGAGGTGATATGTAATGGTAAGGTGGTGGTGGTGACTTAACTGGTGGAGGAGGTGAAGTGTAGTGGTATGGTGGAGGTGGAGATTTCTTAGGTGGTGGAGGTGAGGTATAATGGTAAGGAGTGGGAGGATACTTTTTTGGTGGTGGAGGTGATGAATAGTGGTACTCGGGTGCGGGAGACTTCATAGGCGGTGGAGGAGACGTGTAATGATATGGGGGAGGTGGGGACTTCTTTGGAGGCGGGGGTGATGAGTAGTAGTAAGGTGTTGGTGTGGATTTAACCGGTGGTGGAGGGGATTTATAGTAATAGGGTGTTGGGTGTGATGGAGTTGGCGCAGGGGGAGACTTGTGGATGTAAGTCGGTGATGGTGGAGGTGGAGACTTATATAGGTATGTTGGAGTTGGTGGTGGTGGAGATTTGTAGTAATATGGAGTAGGAGTAGGCTTTGGCTTAGGTTTTTCACAAATCTCGAAAGGTATTTTGGGTCCATATGCAAATGGTTTGGCATAAAGTACAATCTCGTTGTCATTTTTGGATTTGACCTTAAGTTTGGCACCCTTCAAACCTCCATGAAGATTTGTTGGAATGTTACATTTTGTACCATTGGGTGCCATGTGAAGTTTAGCAACACATGCTTTAGCTCCTCCGTATTTAGTATAGGGCAAACCATCAATAGCAACTGCAAATTTTCCATTGATCTTGGTCTTTCCATAAGCAACAATTTCTTTTTCACCGTCAGCCTTACATGTGACTTCCACAATAGCACCTTTTTCATACAAATATACAATTAGTAAAGAGCTATTTTTTTAGTAAACCTTTATACATTTTATTAATGTTAAGTGCACGGGAATGAAATAAACTTTAATCGCTTTATTGTTGTGTGTCAACTCTAAAAAACTCTATTTGTGTATTCAACTTTTATTTTTATAGAAATGATTAAAAAACCGGGTTTTTTTAAAAAATTTAAACCGGTTATAAGTCAGCAAAAATCCGGTCTTTTAAATCATTTGTGAAAAATAAGAAATGAATACATAGAATAGAGGTTTTAAAAATTGAATGCACACAATAGAAAATTGGACAAAGTATGTTATATTTTCATATACTTTTCCCTAATTTGTATTCTACTATTCAATTTTTATCAATTACACCATAATATAATTAACTTACCTAATTGTTTATTAAATATAAAAAACTTTTCATAATCAAAAAGATAATTACAAGGAACCTAAATTTTGGATGTACATTTTGTACTTTAGTCAAATATTGATTTGATATAGTTTTTAATCTAGAACGTTTTGAAAAGAATAGATTTAAAAAAAAAAACCCAAAATATTATAGTTATGAAAGGTTTGAGAAAAATTTCTAAATTTCATGGTATTACTTGGTTTTACAAAAGAAATCAATAGAAAATATAAAAGAAAAATATGTTCAAGCTATGAACTTTTTTTTTTCTTTTACCATTTTAGATTGCTACAAAAAATAGTAAAACATTTCAATAATCATTCCACAATCTTTCTTGAATTCATATTCATACTTGATATAAATTTTTTTATACATGAGACATACTAAATACAAACTATTTAAATAATATAACAAGTTAAAAATATCATGTAATTTGTGTTTATTTTACGTTTCTTTTTTATTTGAAAAGACTTAAATATAGAACATTGGTCGACTATGTAAAAATATACATAATTGTGATTAAACAATTCAAAATAACCTAGTATTATATATATATATATATATATATATATATATATATATATATATATATATATAGAGGGTGAGGTTCAAATGAGATCCTCAATTTGCTAGGGATCCAGATATCCACTTTTCAGCCACACATTTTCCCCTTAATTTTTTTATTTTTTTATTTTTATTTTTTATTTTTATTTTTTTTTTTTGTTATGTTTTACTTAACTTTTTTTTTTTTCAAAATCACATGTAATTTTTTTGAAAAAAATTGAAATCACATATGTTTTTCAAAAACCAAAATTTATAAATTTTAAAATCACACGTGAATTTTTTTTTTTTGGAAAATCACATGTGATTTTCAAAAACCAAAATTTATAAATTTTAAAGTCACACTTGAAATATTTGTTTCTCGAAAATCACATGTGATTTTATAAGAAAAATAGTTTGTAGGTTAAAAATCACATGTGATTTTACCCATAAAAGATTTGTAGATTGAAAATCACATGTGATTTTTAAAAGTAAGGTTGAAAATCAAATGTGATTTTCGGAAAAAAAAAAAAAAAAAAAAGTAAATAAAAAGGTAAAAGAAAAAAGTAAAAAAAAAAAATAGAAAAAAGCAAAAAAAAAAACCAAAGATATAAGGAAAAATAGGTGGTTAAAAAGTGGATCCCTAGATCTCTAGAAAATTAGGGATCCCATTTGAAACCCCAATCTATATATATATATATATATATATATATATATATATATATATATATATATATATATATATATATTATGTTAAAATTAAAGTTGGTACCTTTAAGATGATGTTTGGCGTGCGATTTGATCGGGTATTTCCAGTCATAACAACTATAACAGTAGACTTTACCGATGACCTTTACGATCACTTTGTGGTGATGGGGATGTGGGTGGTACGGAGTTGGGGGTGGAGGTGAGGTGTAGTAGTAATGGGGAGGAGATTTGGTTGGTGGTGGTGGGGACTTGTAGTAGTATGGTGGTGGTGGTGACTTAACAGATGGTGGTGGAGATTTGTAATAGTATGGTGGTGGAGGTGAATGCACAGGTGGTGGTGGTGACTTGTAATAGTATGGTGGTGGTGGTGAATGCGTCGGTGGTGGCGGTGATTTGTAATAGTATGGTGGCGGTGGAGAATGTACCGGTGGAGGAGGAGACTTGTAGTAGTATGGTGGTGGTGGTGACTTAACAGGTGGTGGTGGAGATTTGTAATAGTATGGTGGTGGAGGTGAATGCACAGGTGGTGGTGGTGACTTGTAATAGTATGGTGGTGGTGGTGAATGCACTGGTGGTGGCGGTGATTTGTAATAGTATGGTGGTGGTGGAGAATGTACCGGTGGAGGAGGAGACTTGTAGTAGTATGGTGGTGGTGATTTTACTGGTGGTGGTGGAGATTTGTATTCGTAAGGTGGAGGTGGTGAATGTACCGGTGGTGGTGGAGACTTGTATATATAAGGTGGAGGTGGTGAATGCACCGGTGGTGGTGGAGACTTGTACTCGTAAGGTGGAGGTGGTGAATGTACCGGTGGTGGTGGAGACTTGTATTCGTATGGTGGTGGTGGTGAATGCACCAGTGGTGGTGGAGACTTGTACTCGTAAGGTGGGGGTGGTGAATGCACAGGTGGTGGTGGTGATTTGTACTCGTAAGGCGGAGGTGGTGAATGCACATGTGGTGGTGGAGATTTGTATTCATAAGGTGGAGGTGGTGAATGCACTGGTGGTGGTGGAGACTTGTACTCATATGGTGGTGGTGGTGAATGCACAGGTGGTGGTGGAGACTTATACACATAAGGTGGTGGTGGAGAAGGAGATGGTGGAGGAGGAGACTTATAAACATATGGTGGTGGCGGAGACGGTGATGGTGGAGGAGGAGACTTATACAAATAAGGTGGTGGTGGTGAATGCACCGGTGGAGGTGGAGACTTGTATACATATGGTGGTGGTGGAGAAGGTGAAGGTGGTGGTGGAGACTTGTAAACATATGGAGGTGGTGGTGAAGTATATAAATAAGGTTCCTCTGCAGTAACGGTTAAAAGATTAGCAACACCAAACACCGTAAATGCGATGACTATAGGCCATAGACGAGCCCTTAAAGGGCCACCGCCACCGGTGGAAACTCTCATGGTTGACCGGTGAAGGGGGAGAATGGGGGAGAAGGTGGTGGTGGAAGGTGATGTTTTTGGTACTAAAGTAGCCAATATTTATAGTTAAAAGAGAAAGGGAATAGTCGTTAGAAGGAAGCTGTCTAGTATGCAATTTCAATAATAAAAAACTTGCCAATGGTTTCAATACAGCTGGGACACATATTACTCTTTTAGACCTCGTCTGGTCCACTTCCAAAATTGTTTATTTAATAGATGAATTATGTCTTAGTAAGGTAAAAATTTATCCAATTCAATATGGCTATTAGAGTTTCTAGAGGAACTAACTGTATATTAAATTTAAGTAATACAGCATATACCGAGTAATATATTTTACTCTGAAAATAATTTTATTTTATAATTGTTAAAAGAAATCAAAGAAAAAAAGAACAAATGATTAAATCTATATTTTTTTAAATGATCCAGCATTTATATATATATATATTTGAATAAGGTTTTGTTTTTATTTCTTATGAATAATATTAAAATTATCTAATTAATTATTTTCTTAAAGTAATTTGGAAAGAAATAATATATGATAAATAATAAAATAAAAAAAATAAAAAGAAATCATAATTATTTAATAAATAATTTTAATATCATACTAGTCATTAGACCCGTGTAGACACACAAGCAATGTATGAAAACGATCTAAAATTATCTGAATGAATAATAAGTATTATTGAGGATTTTGTTTACGTATAAAGCATTATGTATTATTTCAAAATCCATAACTTATAAATGAATTTTATATTCGTATTCGTTAAATTTATTAGTTTCAATTTTATCATGTTACTTTCATATAATTTGTACTAATTTGTCAATATAACTCTACAAATTATAAAAAGAAACTATAACAAATATGTGTTTTTAAACTGTTAGGATAGTTTATTATCCATATTATTGATTTGATGAGACAAAATATAAACTGATAATGTACATCAAGGAAACATGAAGAAGACAAGGAAGAAATAGTAGTTTTGACGATATTCTCAGTAACAATTTGCATTGAAGAAACTTATTGCGTTGCATGAAGAAAGCATAAGTTTAGGGGAGAGATTGTTAGAATTAAATTGTTGCGATTGTTATTCTGAAGTTGCTGATCTAATAGCAGTGCTTGCAATAATTAATGTTTCATACAACAGATAGTATTGTATTGTTAATATTGCAAGAGCCAGTTACTACTGCACGATGAAGTTACTACTGCAACGTTATTTGGTTTATAATGCAAGAGCCAGTTACTACTGCACGATCTCAGTTAATACTGCACGTACTCAGTTATTCTGCAGCTTGGGTTAATATATGGAAGAATTGCTTTTCAAGATAAAGATCTAAAGAATCAGTCTCCTAATATAACTAGGTTTCCTTAAGTAAGTCGTAGGAGACTCTATATATAAAGAAGTCCCTAGACATTGTAAAAGTGTGGTTTTCAATAATGTTTATTCTTTAGGAAAACACCAACGATCTCACCACTTGAGATCGTTCCCCTTTGTTCAACCTTAAGGTCAAGATTGATCCTTGTAAAGAGAAGAAATACGTCTATTCTGATCAAATAGATTGAGGACGGTGTTGTTAGATGTTTCTTAGAAAAGCTAGGTTTAGCCTCAAGGTCTTTTATAGATCCTTGTATGTAAAGAAACACGTCTGGTAATTCGTTCATTGATTAAAAATTGATTCTTGATGGTAATCGTTATTGTGTTATTGTTCTTATTGTTTATATATATACAATATTCGATTATCATAAACTTGTGAATATCAAAGTGTTGATCCGCTGCAACTTCTTTGATAAATCTTGATCTATACGTATTAGTGTGGTTGTGTTTACATAAACCTAATCGGTCCTGACATAAACCTTTTAGTTTATGCATAACATAATTACGTATAATAATAACTTCGATATTAATAATTTCGATGTTTAGTTAACTTTATGAAATCTAAAAATACAAGAAAAAAAAAAGTTTAACAAATGAATAACAACATAAAACATTTAACTGATAAATAAATTAATTTAAATTGTCTTTATGTCCACACTGATATTGACATTCGATATGATATCACCAAAAATTATTTTTATGTGTAATAACTACTATTGAAGATTTTCTTTATGTATAAAGCATTATAAATTATAATACAAAAATAATTCTTTTACAAATGAATAACACAACAAGAAATGAGAAAATAACTTAAAATATTTAAAGGCAAATGAAGTTGGTGTTATTTTTTTTAATAAGAGGTTAATTAAATGGTGATTCTTTTTTGTTAAATTAATAAAAGGAGGAGTGAAATCGTCTAATTAATTAAAAAACAAAGGTGATAATATAAATTTTGAAAAATTATCATATTAAAGAGGGATTATTTAGTTAAATTAGTTAAAATATATGTTTAGTGAATTCAATCGATTGAAAATAAGGGCTTAAATTGAATATTTAAGAAAGTGTTCTTATTGTTTAATAATTTCTTAAATAACTTTTCTTTTATATATATATATATATATATATATATATATATATATATATATATATATATATATATATATTAAGAAGTTTACTAAATCAACTCATGATAAATATATATTATAGAAAAATGTAATATAAAGAATGATAGTGAAGATGGTAAAAGCTTAGTGGTTTTAAGTTGGATGTCATGAGTTCAAATCCTTTTAGAAGAATAATTTTAAAGATTATCCTTAATAAACAAGGCTCGTACGGATCGTACAGCTTGTTCGACTCGGTAGAATTTGTGGCATCCCGTCATTTTGAGGTATTAAACGTTACCGTTATCTATTCTTTTTATTCGCAATTGTTTTTACCCTTTGTTATTTCGCTTTCAATTGATTTGCGCTTTATTTATTGGTCGGGTTTTACGTTATTTGGCTGCTTCGTCTTTTGTGGCGGAAGCGTTATAGTTACCTAAGTGCCTATTAGTTAGTATTCTCGTGTTTTAAGTTAGGGTGTTTATGTCGTAATCGTTGGTTAAAATTAACCTTATAAAAATCTATTACAAAGTTAGTCCTCTAACTAAATCTGTTACAAAGTTAGTCCTTTAACGGGAACTCAAAATCTGTTACAAAATCAGTCCTTTATCGGAGACTTAACGGAAGGGTGTGGTCAGCAGAGGACTGTAGTAAACTGTCTGGCAGACCAAACCAATCAAATTTTTCACATTTTCTTAAAAATTCCACACAACCCATCATTTATCCACGGGATTATGTGTGGAAATCTGCCCAAAACTGGATATTTGATCTAGTATTGGTTCTCTAACCACTTTACAACCTTATCACATCACCTTTCTCTTTTCTCTTTCATTCACACATCTTCATACTCTCATTCTTTCTCAAACTCTCTCATTATTCCAGAGAATTTAAAGGCTAAATTTCCATTTTGAAGAAGGACTTCCAAGCTAGAAGTTCCTACAATCATCTCCTACAACTTTCCTTTGTATTCTACAACTTTTCGGTAAGTTTTCATATGTGAATCCTTCACTTTTCCTATCTTTTCTTTCATTTTTGTTAGAGACTTCTAACACCACTTTTATCTTCTTGTTATACAAGGTTATTCTTCCATTTCCGTCACCTTTTTCCTTGGAGTTTTCGTTACCACCTCGAAGAATACATATTCTTGGGTTTTTGGTAAGTAAAGTCTCCATAACTCTCCTTATTTCATTTCCTTTTCGTGAACTTCAACTAATGATGGATATTTGTATGTTGGAGCAGATTCTCACCACCACCACCTTTGGGAGTTCACGAGAAGGATCCGATTCTTGATTTCTTGCGGTTTGTAGATCTTTGCGGGTAACGACGGTACTTCCCAAGTTTCCCTTTATTTTCCTTCTCTTTTTCATTTTCGGTTTAAGCCTAAAAGTTGTTAATAACATATAAAACGGTTAAATTGGAGAAAATGTAACGTTGGACTAAATCTACAACATAAAAATGTGTAAAATGTCATTTTGACGATAAGTAACATAATATTATTACATATATGTAAAAACTACACATTTACTATGTATAAGACCTTATAAAAGTAAGATGGACATATTGGGACACAATCTATCATCTTCGGACTTTTCTTAACACGAAAACTACACAAAACGAAAAATATGAAAACTGTCTCTGAAGCTAGTGCGCCGCAGTACCTAGCCAGTGCGCCGCAGTAGGCAGCGGAACCAGTCACGGTGCGCCGCAGTGGTCACTCACTGCGCCGCAGCATGACTTCAGTACGTGATTTAGCTGATGGATGTACTATGATGGATGTACTAGTGATGCGTCACAGTGTGTAGTTAGTGCGTCACAGTAAGCTTTAGGACATGTTTTCATGCATTTTGACAACTAAAACATATATATATATATATATATATATATATATATATATATATATATATATATATATATATATATATATATATATATATATATATATACTATTATACGTAAAAGTAGTAAATAACGTCAAATAGACGTCTTTGGACTCAAAAATGTAATCGACATCATAAACGTAGTATAATTTAAGATAATAAACTCATATTTTCAACATATACACTTTGTTCCAAAAACACGATCGTAATAAAAAATCGTAACAAATAACACTTTTCGTTAAACTTTTACAAAATCGATTTCAAAACTATTTTACTCTAATATTATAAACTCTTATGTTTTTAAACTCTTAAAATGTCAAAGTTTGACTTTTATGCTGAATTTGACTTTCCTTCAAAATGTTGACTTTGACTTTGACCAAGTCAACATCTTTGACATTGACCAAGTCAACAACCTTGACGTTGACCTTGGTCGATCTCGATTAAACTTTGGTAACAGTATTCCTTTCAACCGATATTCTTGTTAGTCATTTTCGGCTCGAAATATCATTACTTTCTAATTGTCATTTATGACGCAATTTATCAATATTTTCCAATAGTCCTTATTGACTTGGAACATCCTTCATATTATCCGTCACTTTGACTCGAATTGTTTATCCGTTGGAATAGTTCTAGTAAATCTTATAATATAACATTAACCAACAAGGCTAAACCGTACTAGACTTAATGAGATGCTTAGACTTTATTTGTCGTTATTATAAGGCACTTAGACGGTGGAGTGATCGCTCCTTATTGTCGACCCGACTTTTGATTGTGCTTGACTTGTGAGTTATTCGTAGCCCTCTTTACTTATATTTTAGGGTTGGAAAGCGTATTTTAAACTATTTGCATATTGGTAAACGTGACTGTTAAATCTTGTTTACCTAGTGGATCGGGATTTCCTTAGATTAGGGTTTTACCAAATCCTCATTGCACGATAGGATGTCCCTGTGAGTGGATGTTATGACCGATTTGGATTATTTGTTGCCTTTGGTTTGAAACGCCTTAGGATTGGGGTTACATTGTGTGGTCAGGTTTAGTGTATGACTAGTCTAGGCAATGTATGTCGCACTTAGGTTGTAAAACAAGATTTATTATTGAAATTGATTATGATTATTATTCTTTGAATAATTTACCAACATGTGTTGATGTCGTTTTTAACGCTTTTCAGGAGTTTGAAGATTTTCTGTGATTCATGTCGTGCTTTTGTGTGCGGATCGTTGATTGCTTTTGTTGGAACTTGTATTGTATTATTTAGTTCCTATATGATCCGTATGTGTATTTTGATGTGTTTGAGACGAGATTTTGTATGATTTGTATTGTAACTCTTGGCATGATTCATTTATTATATTTTGATGTGATTTTGTTATAGTTGTTTGTTGTAATCCTTGACTCTTGATATCATTAACTGTAACACCTCGTGTTTCCGATTTAAGCAGGGTGTGACAGAATTGACTAACTCGTTCGACTCGAAAAGCTAAACGAGCTTTCGAACGAGTCGAACCTAAATTCAGTTTTTCAAGCTCGGCTCGAGAAACTAATCGACCAAAATTTTATGTTCAAGCTCGGCTTGAGATCGTTAAACATAAAGACCGATTTCGAGTTAAACGAGATCGAACTCGAATAGCTCATTAAATGCTCGACTCACTAACACCCCTATATATCACTTTAAGTATTGAATTAATTGTTCGTGGGTCACTATCAATATTTACTCTTTTGTGTCGTTATTGGTAAAAAAAAAAAAAAGTAAAATAAATAAATAAATAGTGATTAAATTAAATATCACCTAAAACATATTACATTTACATAACCATGCTTTTCAGTACACATAAAAAAGTCTAATGAAATTATTAGTTAAATAAAAATATATGATGTATTTAAAATTCTAAAACTCAAGTCATATGGGATAGAAATAAATTCAAATAAGTACTAAGAACTTTTTATTTGTTTTCTTTTGCTAGGTGTGATTTTGAAGTACTTGCTAATAAGATTTTAAACGGCCTTTCAAAGCAACTCACACGATTGATAAAAAAAAACTTGATAAACAACAAGTAGTTGAAAAGAAAAATCTTTAAATGAAAACAAGCAAGTATCAATGAGTCAAAGAAAGATTTTTGATAAATCGAAACAAGCATCAACGAGTCAAACACCGATGAGCAAGATTTTTACTCGAGGTTAAAACTTAAATGAAACACAAAACGTTTTACCTCCCAAAATCTGGCAAATTGAATCATCTAATAAAACCTCTCATCACAATGGTAACCATAAGAAGTCTCAAACTTCACAAGTTCAAAATGATCCTAGAACTTGTTACTAGTGTAGATGTGAAAGTCATATTACCAAATTTTGTCCTTGTTTATGTGAACTGATTTTGAAACGAAAAGAGTCGAAACATTTTCAAAACACTAAAAAGTTTCACCAAGGAAGAATCAACAAAACAAAACACCAGTTGATATGCCTTCAGTCAAAGTTAAAAAACAACAAAAGAAACAAACTGAGACTGTTTAAGACGTAAACCAAGAGTTACCCCAACATCAAAATGACTCATCGATCTTAGCCAATTCTAAGAAAGATTTTGAACTATTCGATGTGATCATTATAGAAGAAAGTGGGAGACCCAAGTCAAAGGCTTCGGTCCCCGTTAAACTAACCTTTCTCTATAAATGTGCAGGAACGGTCAAAGGGAGTTGTAGACAATACTTGGTATGTCCACAATGGCTGTTCTTCGCACATGACAGGAAGCATCTCTCTTTTGTTGATTTCATATCGATAGACGGTGGAAATGTTGTTTTTGTTTGGGATAAGGGTGGGAAAATATTGGATGAAGGAAAGATTTCAAATAGTAATGTGAGTTTCGCCATGGTCAACTACCATGAACAGTTGCAACATAATCTACTTAGCGTGTCTCAAGTATGTGATAAGAAATATACTACGGTTTTCAATGACACCGAGTGTATGATTCTATGGAAAGGATTCAAAGTTCTCGAGTATTGGATCTTACTTAGAGCACCAAGGAAGAATAATATCTATAGCATTAATATGGATACGGTGAAGTCAACAGAACACTATTCATGTTTGTAACCTAAATCTTCGGAGAAAGATTCAGTTATGTGACACCGAAGAATGGGGCATATATAAATTTCAGGAAGGTGAATTATCTTCTGAAGAGCGAGTTAGTCACCGGAGTTCCAAATCGCAGTTTTGCAACGAATGATGCCTGCGTTTCATGTAAGAAAGGAAAGCAGCATAAGAAAAATCATTGATCAAAGACTGTGAACTCCATTTTCGCTCCATTAGAACTTCTTCATATGGATTTGTTCGGTCCGATAAGTGCAAATAACAATGGTGGAAAATCTTATTGTTTAGTTGTTACAAATGACTTCTCGAGATTCTCCTGGGTATTCTTTCTTGCAACAAAGGATGAAACCACAGAAAGATTGAAGTTTTTTTTTTCTCAAGTTAAAAATCCTTCTTGAATTGAAGATCAAGTCCATCTGAAGTGATAATAGCACAAAATTCAAGAATCATAACTTTGAATTGGTTTGTCAAAAGAAAGGGATAAATCATCAATTCAGTGTTGCAATAACTCCCCAACAAAATGGTGTTGCAGAAAGAAAGAATCGTACTTTAATTGATGTCGCTCGTACGATGCTTTCAGACTCAAAATTACCGATCTCATTTTGGGCCGAGGCGGTGAATACATCATGCTACGTTCTCAATCGGGTTACATTGGTCAAGAAGCATAACAAAACTAGCTACGGATTGATCAACAAGCGTAAACCGAATCTGAAGTTTCTAGAACCATTCGGATGTCCATGTGTTATAATAATTAGAAAGGAGGGGGTTTCCAAGTTCGGGGAAAAGTCTTACGATTGCTACTTTCTTGGTTATTCTACTGATTCACCGAGTAAAAGAGTTTTTGACAAAGTCACGAAGGCGATTGAGGAATGTTTTGAAGTGTAATGTTTTAGGCATATTGAGTCTACACGAGGAGATGGACCAGATTGCATCTTCGACTACGAAAAGTTGTTTAAGTCTTTCAATTATAGGTCGAGTGTTCCTACTTCTTTGGAGAATGAACATGGAGTAGTCTGGATGAACGGGGGGAATTTTGATGATGGCTTTCTTCAACAACATCACATGCAAATCAATGATTCATCAAAAACTACTCCAACTTCGGTTCAGGATATTGTAATTAACTTAGAACCGATACCGACCAACATGGAACCGGTTTATGATACGGATTCTGATGAAGAGGAGTCTGGAGATTAAAACGATCAAAAAAATAAAGAGGATCAGACAAGTGTAGATATAATGAATCTTGATTCATCTTTTATTCCTGCTCCGATTCCTCAAACAAGAATCCACATGATTCATCCGACACACAACATCATCGGAGATCCACATGAAGGTAGTCACACAAGAGGTCAACTTCTACAACCTCCTGCTGAGGATGTTGAAGAAATGAAAGAAATATAGACCGCATAAGTCGCAACGGAGACGGTGTGAGTCCTAGAAGATCGAATCTTCAACATCAACGTCCAAAGCGTCTGGAAGAATTCGTAGCCACTCCGTGTTTGCTGGCAGCTTGCTTTTTGTCTCAGTTGGACCCGAAAAACATCAAGACGGCGTTATTGGATCCGTTGGGGGTAGAAGAAATGCAGAAGGAACTCCAACAATTTTTAAAGTTGAACGTTTAGTTGTTCAAGGATTTTCGCAAGTTGAAGGATTAGACTACGATGAATTTTTCGCTCCAGTAGCACTATTAGAATCTATTCGGATATTTCTAGCCTACGCTTCTTATAAACGCTTCAATGTTTATCAACTCGATGTGAAAAGCGCATTCTTCTATGGAGAGATTCACGTTGATATTTCGTTAGGCAACCACCAAGCTTTGAAGACCATGAATTCCCAAATCACATCTTGAAGCTCAACAAAGCTTTATACGGTCTACATCAAGCCCCGAGAGCTTGGTATGAGACATTATCACAACATTTGTTGCAGAACGGTTTCTCTAGAGGACACATCAACAATACGTTATTTACGAAGAAGAAGGGGACGATCTACTACTTGTGAAAGTATATGTGGACAAGATTATCGGTGGATGTCAGTTCCTAGGTTCGATTTAGTGACATGGCAATGTAAGAAGAAGACATCGGATTCGATCTCATCTGTAGAAGGAGAGTATATTGGTGTCGGTAGTTGCTGCTCACAAGTGTTGTGGATTCAACATCAGCTAAGGGACTACGGTTTGATTATCACCAATACTCCAATTCATATTGATAGTTCTACCGCATTATGCATCATACGCAATCCCGTACACCACACAAAAACGAAACATATTGAAATTCGTTTCTATTTCATACATGATTGTTATGACAAGCATTTGATAACTTTATTCAAGTCGACACTGCAAATCAAAATGTCGATATTTTGACGAAAGCTTATCACAAAAGTCTATTTGAAGAGTTCATCAAAATGAATAGACTGCTAAGTTTGGAATTTACTTAATGAGATACATGGAATTTTAAGTGTAAATATCGAGTCTTTAAAACAAAAACAAAATACAAAATTTAAAAATTGTCAAGAAAAACATTTTGTAAATATCATAAAAATCAAAGTGTCTAGAAAACTCAAAAAGATTTTTTGTTTAAGTTTTAGTTTGTATTTTTCGTTTAAAAAAAAACTCAAAATACAAAAAGATTTTTGATTTAAGTTTTAGGTTATGTTTTCCATTTTATGTTTCCATGGTTTTATTTAGTTATTTGCAGTTTAAAGTGAAAAGGAAGAAAAGAATGACGAGTGGAAGGATCTCTTAAGCCTGCATACGATCTACGATCACACGCCTTCATCGTCATAAAGGAAAAATAGGTTTTATCTCAAGATTGAGTGTAAAGACTTAAAAAACGTGTGTTTTTGCAAATCTATTAAAAGTGTAAAGAGATATATCATTTTATTAAGTTTAAACATAAAAAGAACGAACGGAAAACAAATAGTTGCGTTGGCAGTTCAAAGAGTCACGCTAGCGAAACTCTTTAATAAGATTTTTTCGGCAAAACTCTTTGTGTTAAAGAGTTACGAATTGTGTGAAAGTAGGATACTCCAAATCCGGGAGTCAAAAAGTTTTATAAACGAAACACATCGAAAGTGTTTCGTCAACGAAATTGTTGAGATTGTAAGATTTTAACCACTTTACTCTTTTATCTATTCTAAAACCCTCCCTCTTACGGTAAAACACACACATAGTGGCACAATCCGATTCATGCTAATCTTTTGCTTGTTTGCTTGTTCGGAATCATCACACGAGTTCACAGGTTTGATTTCGATGTCCTGAAACTATTTAAAGTTCTTTATAACAGTTTTGGGTCTCGGGCAGGTCACGGTTTGGGTTGACAACACAAAAATCAATTTTTAACCACGAGAATCCAAAATAGTTAGTCTACGATTATCTAAACACTGATTTCGAGTAATAAGAAAAAATGCGAAAAGCATTATAACTCTAATAATCTGTTTAGTAATAATTCGAATAAAGACTCTAATCCTTGATGCTGATTTGACAAAAGACAGAGACAGGAAGATGACTCGGTAAATCTGTATAGTTCTAGAATTCTAAATCCTTGATGCTGATTTGATAAAAGGCAGAGACAGGAGGAAGAATTCACTTTACAATAAGTTTAAATAAATTCCTCATAAATAAATAATACTATACATATGTATATTAGTTTTCGGAGAAATGTCGATGATATTGGGGGCATAGTTTATAACCGGGTTCAAGCAAAGCATATATATACCTAAAACGGTTATACACGAACTCAATTGGGTGTGCATAGCATTAATACTCGACATGATCCAATTTTTTAGTTAGTTAAATAAATTAAGAATAACGTGACATTTCCATCCAACAATGGAAGTTCAATGATACTTTGAGGAAAGTACGGGATTGGCAAAGTGTAATTATAAGTTGTATTCCATATAAGTAGATGTAATTAAATAATAGGGTGATTGCTTCTATGATGTCGATATTATACTTAAGAGGAAAAACATAGTAATAATCGGCTTATTCTTATGATTCCACTTCTAACGATATGATCCTAAAAGCAAACGAATCCCTAACAAAAAAGATTTACCTTTTGTAGGTTGCTAAGTAGTGTGAATATCTTATAGATAAAAATTACAAAAGGGTTTTGGGTTTTAGGTTAAGAAAACAACAACAAAATACAAAAAGATTTTATTTATATATTTATTTTCTTCGTTATTACGAACCTTGCAAGATTATAAGGTTTTATCGTGTGTGTTTGAAAACTTAAATGATTTTATTATAAAAAGGACAAAACATACGTTTGAAGAGTGTTTCTTTGTAAGTCATGATTACAAAGTGTAAATATTGGATCTCAGAGTTAAAGCTACTTCTTGGAAGTTAAAGACTCGAAGTCGTTCTTCATGAAGCCGTGGAGCTCGAAGATGAAGACTCGGTGATCAAGAGATTCAAGTCAAGTTGATTGCAACTTTGAAGACTGTTGGAGATACTTTGTCAGAAGAAACAAAGATCTTCAAGTTCAAGACTTCTCGAAGAATGAAGTTAAAGAATCCACTCTCGATCTCAAGACATCGAATATTCAAGAAAAACGTTGAAAGTACAAGCTACATCAAAGGGGGAGTTTGTTGGAGCATAAACCATTATTAATTGTAACTTGTTCTTCAAGTAGAACATGTCGTGTAGTTTGCAATGTATTTAGATCGAGTTGTAAAGCGTTGGCTGCATTTATAAGTTAGTTTCGTCAGTAACAGTTTCGCTAGCGGAACTGTTTAGTTTCGCAGTGAAACTATTTCCAAAGTGTTTCGCTGGCGAAACTTGTGACAACCGCAAATTTTGTAACACTTTTGCGTTTTACCGTTATTTTTATTTATTTTATTTTGACCCTATTATTATTGGTATTTATTTTGTTTCACGCGATATTGGTTTAGTCGGGATTTAAATTATTGTTTCGTCCTTCGTGATGTAAACGTTATAGTAACTAAGTGCCTAACAATTTTAAGTATTCTCGTAGGTTAATATTGGTATTTTAAAGCCTTCGTCTTTTCGAGAAAATTAACGTTTAAAATATTTCAAATTTTACCCTCAAACTAAAAATCTATTACAAGGTTAGTCCTTTAACGGAAGACTAACCTTGATAAACTGGGGAACCAATTGTTGGAACTGACTAAGAATCAGCACCCAGTCAGTTCCAAAAGTCACGAAACCAAAACCATTGATAAACTGGGGAACCAATTGTTGGAACTGACTAACATAGTAAAAACTCTAGTCAGGAACAAATCTCCTAATCACATCAGGCCCAAGACTCCTCCTAAGAGAATCTGTTACAATTGTGGTGAAAAAGGACATGAAGCTGTGTTTTGTAAACAACTGACTCAGTCTAGACCACAGAAAAACATATGTCAAAAGTCAGTCTCACCAAAACATTGGTCAGCGCCACATAAGTCAGTTTCACCAAAAGCTAGGTCAGTTTCATCAAAGTCAGTCTCACCTCAAAAGCAAAGAAACACTTCTAAATCGAAGACAACGTCTGTGAAACCAATCAAGACTAAGTCAGTTTCATCTCGAGTCAGTCTCAAAGATACTCCATGTAAATACTGTGGTGTCATAGGTCATTATTCTGTTAACTGCATGAAGGAAATAAATAAATATAACTATTCCAGCTCCAAAACTGACTGCAAGACTGAACCTGAACTTAAACCTACTTCAGCTCATGGATCCACTCTCAAGTGGGTACCCAAAAGGAACTAATATCTTCTATTTCATGTGCAGGACTCTACAAAATGGTATCTAGATAGTGGAGCTTCAAGGCACATGACTGGAATGAAGTCTTTTCTACAAGACTACAAAGAAGAAGATGGGCCTCAAGTGAGATATGGTGACAACGGGGTATCAATGACGCGGGGATATGGAAAGATACATGCTGGAGCTGTCACTTTCAAGCGAGTTGCATATGTGGAAGGCTTACAACATAACTTACTAAGTGTGAGTCAAATTACTGATGAAGATCATGAAGTCAGATTCAGGAAACAAGCTGGAATAATCTACAGTGCCAAGGGAAAACCATTACTACTCGCCAAGAGAGAAAGAGATGTATTTTGTCTGGATCTGAGTACGGCCAATGATGAAGCTGAGACATGTTTGTTCACAGAAACAAAAGAAGAACTTAATTGGCTATGGCATCGAAGGTTATCCCATCTAAATTTCAAAAATATAAATGCCCTGTCAAAAAGTAAATTGGTAAGAGGTCTCCCTGAACTGACCTATACCAAAGACAAAGTTTGCTCAGCTTGTGTGCTTGGAAAGCAAACAAAGACTCAATTCCCATCCAAAATGTTGCATTCAATTGATGAACCTTTATTTATGCTCCATATGGATTTGTTTGGTCCAATTGGAATTGAGAGTCAAGGAGGAAAGAAATACACCCTTGTAATTGTTGATGAATTTACTAGATTTACCTGGGTTATCTTCTTAAGGGCTAAAAGTGATGCAGCTGAAGAGATTATCAGTCTGATCAAAAGAGAACAGCGACAGAAAAACACTCTTGTTTGTCAGATGCGAAGTGACCATGGAACTGAGTTCAAAAACTCAGTCTTAATAGACTTTTGTGATCAATTAGGCATAGTTCAAAACTTTGCCTCAGTTCGAACCCCTCAACAAAATGGAGTTGCAGAGAGAAGAAATAGAACTCTAATTGAGGCTGCCAGAACAATGTTGTGCTATGGAAACATGAAGATCAAGTTCTGGGCTGAAGCTGTGAACACTGCCTGTTTCACACAGAATCGATCCATCATCGTGAAGAGACATGGAAAAACAGCTTATGAATTATACCACAACAAGGTCCCTTCCATTCATTATTTCCATATCTTTGGAAGTAGATGCTATATTCTAAATCAACGAGACTTGTTGTGTAAAATGTCTCCTAAAGCTGATGAAGGACTGTTCGTTGGATACTCAAGCATCGCCAAAGCATTCAGAGTCTACAATGAAAGAAGAAAGGTGGTAGAAGAAAGCATTAATGTCACTTTTGATGACACTACTCAGTCTGACAAAGAGGAATCATCATCACATACTGACATAGCCACTATCAATCAGCTTTGTGATGAATTACTTGTAACCATATTTGAAGCTGCCTCTCAGGCTGAAGCTCAAAATAATGCCAACGCCCATCAACATCAAGCGTCTGACACTGAACCAGATGAATCATCATTCCAGAGTGTCCCCGATGTTGAAAATGCTGAGCCCAATGAAATTGATGGAACTCAGACTGACACTCCTCAGTCTGACCAAACTCAGCTCCAAATTACTCAGCCTGATGATAATCAGACTGATGATACTCAGACTCAAGTAGAGGCAGTTTCCAACAACGAGATAGGAAACATCAAGACTGTCAAGGGACATCCTATTTCTTCAGTTATTGGTTCATTAACTGAAGGTGTCAAAACGAGAAGAAAGACTACCACAGCTAATTTTTGTTTCTATACCAATTTCTTGAGTCTGATGGAACCCAAGAAGGTTGAAGAAGCTTTATTAGATGAAGACTGGGTTGATGGAATGCAAGAGGAGCTTGGAGAATTCATACGGAACAATGTTTGGACAAAGGTTCCACGTCCCCTGTTGAAGACCATTATTGGACTAAAATGGATCTTTCGAAATAAATATGACAAAGATGGGGTGGTGATCAGGAATAAAGCTCGACTGGTTGCTCAAGGATACAAACAGGAAGAAGGCATTGATTATGATGAAACATTTGCTCCAGTGGCCAGAATTGAAGCAATTCGCCTATTCTTAGCATATGCAGCATTTAAAGATTTCTTGGTGTACCAAATGGATGTGAAGAGTGCTTTTCTGAATGGTGATTTGCAGGAGGAAGTCTATGTCAAGCAACCTCCAGGTTTTGTTGATCCTAACTTTCCTGATCATGTTTTTAAATTAAACAAAGCCTTATATGGTCTCAAACAAGCTCCCAGAGCTTGGTATGATACTCTGTCTGACTTTCTTCTTAAAAACAATTTTAAAAGAGGATCAATTGATAAAACACTGTTTATCAAAAAGGAAAATGGTCATGTGATTTTGGTCCAAATATATGTTGATGACATTATTTTTGGATCCACAAATGAAAAGTTGTGTACTTGGTTTTCAAAACTCATGTGCAGTGAATATAGAATGAGTATGATGGGAGAACTTACGTTCTTTCTTGGCTTACAAGTCGAACAAAAGAAGGATGGAATTTTCATAAATCAAAGTAAATATGTTCATGATTTAGTAAAGAAATTTGGTTTTGAAACATGTTCTGAAATGAAAACACCAATGAGTACTTCTGATAAGCTGCATAAAGACTCATCTGGCAAGTCAGTTTGTCAAGCTACTTACAGAGGTATGATTGGATCGTTGCTTTATTTAACTGCTAGTAGACCTGATATAATGTTTTCTACATGTCTATGTGCACGTTATCAAGCTGACCCCAAAGAATCCCATCTTAAAGCTGTCAAAAGAATTTTCAGATATCTTAAGGGTACACCAAATCTTGGTTTATGGTACCCTAAAGATTCTGGCTTTGAGTTAATTGGCTACACAGATGCAGATTATGCAGGATGTAGATTGGACAGGAAAAACACATCGGGAGGATGTCAGCTTCTGGGAGGAAAGCTAGTCAGCTGGTCAAGTAAAAAGCAAAACTCAGTGGCAACTTCCACAGCTGAAGCTGAGTACGTGGCTGCAGGGAGTTGTTGTGCACAACTACTTTGGATGCAACACCAATTAGCTGATCTTGAAATCAAGATTCACCACACTCCAATCATGTGTGACAACAAGAGTGCAATTCAAATCACCGAGAATCCAGTTTTTCACTCCAGGACCAAACACATTGAAATCAGACATCATTTCATTCGAGACTGTGTGGAGAAAGGAAAGGTCAGATTGGAATTTGTAGCCACTAACGATCAATTGGCAGACATATTCACGAAACCTCTGAGTGAGGACAAGTTTTTCTATTTGTTAGGAGAATTGGGAATGTTAAATCCTTAATCTGTCAAAATCACAAATCTCAAGCTGACCTCTGAGTCAGCTTGTGAATTTTCAGTCTGACTCGTTAGTCAGCTCCAGATCCATCAGTCTGACCACAAACTCAGACTGGGTGTAATTTTTTGTAAACATCTTTTATTTTTTTCTTTTATTTTATTTATCTTTTTTTATAGATTTCTCTTATTTTTTCTTAGTTTTTTATTATTTTATTTTAGTTTGAGTTGTTTGTAATATAATTTTCCGGGGTCATAAGTGTCATTAGTTTTAAATTACATGGACTAAATAAATAGTTTCCTAACTTAGTTACTTAAATTTCGCTCCTTCAGTTTATATTCAACTTAATTTCAATTCTTAACAAAATTGTATCTTTTCTAACTCTTCTGCTCTACTTCTTATCAATGGCGAATGCAAATATGGTTCTTCATGTTACAGCTCGTATGATTCCAGGCGCAGATTTTCAAAACATGGTCCAAATCAAGGACAACAACAGGGTGGCAACTGCTGATATTCCCGCTAATCGCCAAAACAGGGGATTTGAGCAACTGATTCAATACATGAAGGCACATCCTCTCTATGGAGCCTTCTTTTGTGAAACCATAATGTATCCACTGGTACTGTGTGAATGGTGGTATACCTGCACCGTAAACGATGAAAAGACCGCCATCACTGGCACGTATAATGATGGGAGAAATACGATCACCATCACTGAAGAAACCATTCGTGCAGCTTTACTGCTTCCTACGCTTAGTGAAGCAGGTGAAGGAGGTTTCCAGGTCAGACGGACCAAGCAGCAAGCTCGAACTGAGGCTTTCCCTCTAATTGGTCAGCCTGAAATTCAAGGGGTTATTCAATACAAATTTTTTACTGGCAAATGGAAATTCTTGTTTTCCATGATCACGAGGTGTTTGGGGGGTAAATCGGGCAGTTTGGATCAGATGAATGAATTTGAAACCCATCTGTTTCATTCCATGGTCACGGGTCAAAGAATCTCCTTCTCACAACTCTATTTCGATGAGATTCTCTCCCTTGCCCTGAAATCAAAACGACCGAATGATGTTCCATTCATTCGTGTCCTTTCACTAAGCTTTGAGGAAGCCATGGGCAAAGAAATCTATGATCAGCTTGAACAAACCTTTTATGCATGTGATCTCCCCAGGCTGACTCCCAAAATCTTTACTTACATCCACATTACTGCGGATGAGGCAGGGTTAACCCCCGTTATGCTTCAATGGATTGAAAATCCATTTATCGATCATGACCTCACTGAGTCTGACTCTTCAGACTCCGAGGTTCAATCCGACAGAATTGACTGGGAAATTGAGGGAAATATCCCTGCAGCAGATGCTGAGGTAGCGATGGGTGGGGTAGGGCAAGATGTGGCTGACTCAGGTATGCAATTCAATCTTTCACCTCCTCAGTCTGAGGGTATCCCCCCTCAGTCTGAGCAGTCCACTCCCAAACTTGATGTCTTAGCAAATCAAGCGACCAATCTCTCGAACTCACCAAGTTCGTTTGAAAAAGCACTCACATCAAGCCCCACCATAAATCGAGCACTAATGGACTCACTATTCCATGAGGCTGAGAGTTCTAAACTCCCCTCAAGTGCTGTAGATCAATTCACTTTTCCTGTGCTAGAGCAAGATGTGAATCTGACTACCCAGACTACCCAAAGCCAATCTAGCGTAGTCAACTTGGAGTCACACGTTTCTGCTGCCACACTGACACATGTGGTAAGCATTGAAGAAGATATTCCCCTCCTGAATATCCCTGTACTAAGTATGGGACCACCCCCTTCAGTCTCAAAGCCAGTTTCAAAGGCTATTTTCACTAGCTCTGTGCTAGTTCACGAAAAGGTACCATCAAATCTCTCACACTCTTATGCACAAGTCGTCAATGCCTCACTTCCTAAACTGAGTGAGGTACAGACTTCCTTTTCTATGGCTAAGGATCATTCTCCTAAACAACAGGGAGGGAGTGAAGCTGTACCACCTGTTTCAAATCCTACTGTTACACTTCTCCCTCAGTCTGAGGTTGCTTTGACTGTCCCTGTGCTGTTACAAGCCATTAAGGACATGTCAACTCGGATTGATGTCAAGCTGTGTAATATCCCAAAAAGGTGCAATGCAGACTGAGTTACAAGCATTGAAATGTCATACTACTGAGGAGATGAAGGAGTTGAAGGGAATGGTGCTGAAGCTGACTTCTGAGATCAGCATGCTGAGAAAAGGGAAACAAGTTGCAGAGGGTACACAAGGGGATGCTCAGACTCAGGGGGAGAAAACCGTTATACCAACTGATGAGTCTGACCTTCCCCAGCAAAATTTGAAAAGAAAGAGGGATGAAGGGGAGAAGAAGTATTACAAGACCACAAGGTTTAATTTGAAAACTGGTCAATCTGAAGTATTTTATGAGACTGACTACAGTGATCTATCAAGCAGTGAGTCTGAGAAAGAGGATAAGAAGGGAAAAGGGAAAGTTGGAGCTGACAGTGATACTGACCAACAAACTGATGAAGAGATTGATATGGAAGAGCCCCCAAATGTACAGTCTGAGATAGAAATTGAAATACAGAAAATAAGAGATGAAGCTGAGAGACTGGCTAAGCTTCAGAGGTATGCTCACAATTCTGGAATGACTGTTGAACAATACAAAGAGTATGTCAAAGGGCTGTATATGGAGAAGTTTGATGAAAATCCACAAGATCAGTCAATGAAAGCAGCTGAAGATCTTGAAGCTGAGATGAAGGAAGAAGAAAATTTGGCTGTTGAAGAAGAAAAAATGAGGGTAGAAGCTGACAGATTAATGGCCACACAGGTGTTTAGAGAAGAAGCCAGACTTGACTTTATTGAGAAAAATTTTACACTGAGGAAGCATAAGAATAAAATTCAAAACTTGGAGTGTGTAGATACTGTTACACTTCTCCCTCAGTCTAAGGTTGCTTTGACTGTCCCTGTGCTGTTACAAGCCATTAAGGACATGTCAACTCAGATTGATGTCAAGCTGGGTGCAATGCAGACTGAGTTACAAGCATTGAAATATCATACTACTGAGGAGATGAAGGAGTTGAAGGGAATGGTGCTGAAGCTGACTTCTGAGATCAGCATGCTGAGAAAAGGGAAACAAGTTGCAGAGGGTACACAAGGGGATGCTCAGACTCAGGGGGAGAAAACCGTTATACCAAATGATGAGTCTGACCTTCCCCAGCAAAATTTGAAAAGAAAGAGGGATGAAGGGGAGAAGAAGTATTACAAGACCACAAGGTTTAATTTGAAAACTGGTCAATCTGAAGTATTTTATGAGACTGACTACAGTGATCTATCAAGCAGTGAGTCTGAGAAAGAGGATAAGAAGGGAAAAGGGAAAGTTGGAGCTGACAGTGATACTGACCAACAAACTGATGAAGAGATTGATATGGAAGAGCCCCCAAATGTACAGTCTGAGATAGAAATTGAAATACAGAAAAGAAGAGATGAAGCTGAGAGACTGGCTAAGCTTCAGAGGTATGCTCACAATTCTGGAATGACTGTTGAACAATACAAAGAGTATGTCAAAGGGCTGTATATGGAGAAGTTTGATGAAAATCCACAAGATCAATCAATGAAAGCAGCTGAAGATCTTGAAGCTGAGATGAAGGAAGAAGAAAATTTGGCTGTTGAAGAAGAAAAAATGAGGGTAGAAGCTGACAGATTAATGGCCAAACAGGTGTTTAGAGAAGAAGCCAGACTTGACTTTATTGAGAAAAAATTTACACTGAGGAAGCATAAGAATAAAATTCAAAACTTGGAGTGTGTAGATACTGGAGGATCTGACCTCATGCTAGTCTGTTATCATAAAGAAGGATCCTTTAGGGTTGGAGTACACAGACTGCAAACATTAGGGTTAGAGGAATGGAAAGAGATTGCCAGTCTGAGCTCAGGAATAACTAATGTTGCTCACAGAATGGATGTAAAACGAGAAGTTGTATCGAATGTCAATGTAGCTCATGTGTTGAAGCTAATATCTGATGAGGATTATAGGGCATTTTGTACTATCCATAGAGTGAGAGCTGGAGCAAAATCTCTTGGTCTGGAAACAAGTTACACGCATCCTGTTCCTAAAGATGTCACATTTCAAGACAAGATGTATGTTAAGACTGACAAGCATGAGGGCTTGTGTTATGTAGATTGTGGGGGAGAGGAATGCTTCCAAGCCAAAGACAGACTGAATATGGCTTCGATCTACCATTGCATTGCTCTGCTTAACGAATGTGAGTCTGACCAATGCCTCCCCTTCCGAATGAAGCTGATTAGTTGGTTATTTAATAACCTTAGAAGAATTGAAGAGATGGGGACTTTGATGGACAAGGTGGATCTGATCAAGAAGGAGTATCAAATGCTATTCCATAAATCCGAAGCTGAAATGGAAAAACTGCTTGCTTGGAAAACAGAGAGGATAAAATGGGCAAAAGAAGTGAACAAGCCTACGCCATGGGAGATGCCTTTGAAAAGGAAAAGATCTGTCAAGAAGAGGAAGTAATGTGTATTCTGTGTCTTTTTGTTCTCAAACAATTTTTTTTAAACAATTTAAGTTTGTGTTTATTTTTGATGCATAATTTGTAAAAGACTTTAATCTAAACAGATAGGGGGAGATTGTTGGGAAAATCAACGATTTAACCCAAGTTAATAAATCTGTTTATTAAAGTCTTAGTCGTTGAGTCTGAGTGACCTTGAGTCTGAGTGACTCTGAGTCTGAGTGACTAGAATAAACTAAGGCATTGTGGAGCTGACTAGTCAGCTCCATAATGAAAAACGTAAGGCGTAACTTTAGGTAATTCTGTTAGATAAAATCTTCTATCTTTGTAGAAGATTTTCTAAGATTTATCCTTATCAAGCTCACTATTATTGTGTATAAATAGTGAGCTTGAACATTGTAAACCTTGCACCTTTCGACGAAACATAACTGTGTGTTATAATCTTTCTTTGTTATTATAAATTCCGCTATAATAATCTAAGAAACTGAGTAATCAATCGATTCATAATAATTAACGTCTAAATACTTATTTGTGATTGATTAGCTAGTGTTTGAGATCTTATTGAGACCTAACACCTTTCGCCTTCACGATTTTGATCTTCGTCGATTCATATTTCAAGCCCTCGTAAACCCGGAGAATCGCGAGTATATTGGTTAAGGTTGTCCGACTTACCTCGTCCACCTGGCGAAGAAGTATGATACAATGAAGATAAAGGATTAGCCCGATACTCGTGAGTAAGCGGATGTATTCCCGCAGAAATTTCCGAACTTCTTTTAAGTTGACAAGCTGAACTTAATATTTACCTCATTCTTGGAACTACGCTTTTGCGAAGCCCCCTTGATTTTCTTAGCGCCTTCGGAAGTGACAGAGTCGCCTAGTCAGAGATATTAAATTGTCTAATAGCGATATTATACGCCTTAGTCACTATCCGTGAAGTGCACATGAGAAATCTTCAAAGAAGAAAAAATGAGTCAATATAGTTGGGATTATTATTAACGGTAGAGATCCGTTAATTTTACCCCTACAACCGATGACTCATTTGATCAGTTTTAATTCTTATTACCCTACAGAAGTTGATCTTCGGTCTGATTATCATCAATGAAGGACGACGTACTCAAGACTATTTCCATTCTCCTTACGGTAATTACGAGTTCGTGCAATGTCGTCTGATCTGACAAACGCGCAAGCAGCTCTCGTAAATTTTAAGAAATCGTATTTTCCATTCGTACCTCGTCAAATAAGTGAATTTCCCTATCAACGACGTTCTTACTTCTTATAGCCATAAAGAGCATAAAGAACTCCCTAGTCTAGTTTTGAATTCATTTCAGAAGAAGCGTTTGTACGCTAAGTGTTCAAGGTGCAAGATAAATGGTATGAGGTTTAGTTCCCGACCACGTGTCTAACGCAAAGAATATTTATTAGATTCTTGCCAATGTCTAAACCGTGAAGAAGATAACTTCTACCGTAAGCGCCTAACGACATTCGTTCATCAAGAGAATAGTCAATCCCTTTTCATAAATTCGTCGAGAATCTTCCCAAATGTCGCCTTTGATGACGAAACTTCTACAACAGTTTGAACATATTATTTGATGGTCCCGGTCAGGAGGATGCTTACATTGATTGGAACAATGCGATGTTGCGGTTCCCATTCTAAGTCGGCCGGTGAATACCGAGAATCATATCAAGATACTAGTAAGATGAAGCGTGTCGTGTACGCTAAATTCAATAATTTCCCGTATACGAAGACTTGAAGGATTTCTAATAATAAGATCACCTTTGAGAAAAGTTGCGTTGGAACGTGACTATGAAATTTAATACCTTCCGAATCGAGTTAGTGAGAACACTGACGTGGTTAATCATATAAAGACAATCCAACCTATTCGCCTACGTTTGTAATTATTCCTGTGCAGAGAGCTCGAAAGCTCAATTTATTCGATCACAGAAGGATGAACGTTTCTTTAGTTCAGCTTAGCATCTAGAGACAAAGAATGACAACGCATAATTCCCCTTGATCATCATTAGAATCCGTGATTTTCGGAACTTCGTATGATCACAAATGCAAGTCTCACTTGTGTCTCACCAAGTTTGTCGGATATCTGTGGATAGAATTTTATTTGACCCACAGGACAATTCGAGTTCGTCAATAGTTTATCCTTTGAATATCATTCTCGTAAATCTCTAATTACGTTCCTTGTCGAGCGGAGGATTACGACTATTCGAAGATAGCAGACGAGGAGTCGCCCATAGGTCGCTCCACATTCTATTTGTTCGCTCGTAACTCGCGTTTCGTATTTCACGTCCTTTTTGGAGAACCGCAATGTAGCTGTTTAGCTCGTTTCCTACTGAGGTTTATCTTTTTATTCATATCCATCCAGTTACTTTTCCTGGAGTGATTCGAAGATGTTGTGATTTTATCCACATCTTTCCTTATGCCTTTGTCCAGAGTCTTACTCATAAGTAATTTCGAGGACGAAATTCTTTTTACTTGGGGAGACTGTGACAACCGCAAATTTCGTAACACTTTTGCGTTTTATCATCTACCGTTATTTTTATTTATTTTATTTTGACCCTATTATTATTGGTATTTATTTTGTTTCACGCGATATTGGTTTAGTCGGGATATAAGTTATTGTTTCGTCCTTCGTGATGTAAACGTTATAGTAACTAAGTGCCTATCAATTTTAAGTATTCTCGTAGGTTAATATTGGTATTTTAAAGCCTTCGTCTTTTCGAGAAAATTAACGTTTAAAATATTTCAAATTTTACCCTCAAACTAAAAATCTATTACAAGGTTAGTCCTTTAACAGAAACTAACGGAATATGTTACAAATTCAGTCCTTTTAACTGACAAGTTAACAAGGCTGTTAGGACCATAGAATGCTATAGCATTCTTGAGAATGCTGCAGCATTCTTGAGAATACTGTAGCATTCTCATTGCAGACCAGTCCAAAAATAAAACGCTTTTGATGCTTTCTTGAAACCCCAACTCACATGCAACCACGTGATTCCTGTACAAAACTTGCTCTAATTGGTATGGATGAGTAAATTATGGATCCTTGACCATTTCAACTCATCTCTCATCCCAATTTTGACCCTTAAACCAATTTCAACCCATTTGATCAACTTTGTGTCTCTCTCTAGAACTCAAACTCTCTCTAATTCCTTTCAATTCCAGGAACTTTGAGAGAGAGAAATCACATTCCAAAGTGATATTTGAGTAGAGAAAGACCATTAGAAGATTTCCCTTGAGTTCCTTCATCTTCCGGTAAGTAACTTTCACCAAGAATTCATTCTTTGACTTTTTATTTCAACTTCTTATTTGACACAAAGAGGATACTAACATCTCTCTTGTGTTCTTGCAAGGAGTCTTTCTCAAACAAAGTTCTATTCCACCTTGTTCTTGAGATTTGAGGAATTCTTCCACCTTAAGAAATCGGTAAGTAAAATTCTTTGTGAATACTTCCTTCCATTATTCTTCTTCTTAAGAATCCATTCTAACATTTTACTATATTGTTGTTTGGAGCTCTCTTTCACCACATTTACCTTGGAAAACTCTTCTGGCTTGTTCTTGGAGATTAGGAGTTTCCTTTTTGGTGAAATCGGTAAGAAAACTTCTTATAAGCGTTTTCTCTCATTTTTCCTTTTGAAAGTCCATATTCTAACGTTTTCATCTTTCTCTTCATGTTTGGAGCTTGTCATCCTCCGTTTTCGCTTTGAAGTCTTTTCCGGCAAGAACCTTGAGCTTTCTTTGCCATTTCAAAGACTTTCCGGTAAAATTACATTTTTACCCTTCCTTACTCTTTTCCTTTTATTATTCATTTTTGTCACCTAAAATCTATCATAAAAACTTATAAAAGAGTTAAAATGATTATTATGGCTAAAAACATAAAAATCATTATAAAACTTAATAACCTTGTCATGTTAATAGGTTATTAGAAAACTTAACCGAAAACGTTTTGTTTAACTTATATAAAACCGGATAATGACATATAGGTTTATTAGTAAATTCTCTATCGAAAATATTCCAACACCTTTCTTAAAATGTTAGTGGACTCGTAAAATCTAAGTATTTTATACCTATTATATATTATAAACGAACTTAACGAAAAATAACTAAAATCTTGTAAAATCGTGTAAAATAAGTATATGAATGAATGTATATATTTTATATAAGTTACTTATGAGTTATTTGACTAAATGATTCTAAATAACAATCTATAACTATTCACTTAAAACTCGAACTAACTAACCGGCACTAAAACGATCTAAACGATTTTTATCAAAAACTGAAAATTTGACATTCTGACCCCTGAATGCGCCTCATAGGGACCTCTATGCGCCGCATTCCAGGTGGTTTCAGCAACCGTTTCGTCGTTTTGCGTATTTTGACGTTTTAAGCATACGTAAACCTATTTTTAGTATACGTAAAGTATTATACACTGATAAACATATGTTTTGGACTCAAAACATAAAACGCAATCTTAAATGACATATTACTTACTATCATATATATTAAAAACAAACTTTTATAAAACTGACTCAAGTTATATTTTACTCAAATATTCAAATTATATCTTTAAAAATATTCAAATTGGTCAAAGGTTGACTTTCGTTGACTTTGACTTTCCTTCAAAACGGTTGACTTTTGTTGACTTTGACCAAGTCAAGTATCTTTGATATTGACTTTGGTTGACTTTGACTTTAGTTGACTTAAACTTGGTTGACTTGACCAAGGTTGACGTTGACTTCGGTTGACTTTGACTTTGGTTGACTTTGACTAAATCTAATACTCCTTTCAATCGACATTCCTGGTAGTCACTTTAGGCTCGGAATATCATTCCTATCTAACCGTATTTATAAACCTAAACGATCAATATTTCTAGAAGTCATTCTCGACTCGAAATATCAAGTACCTTTTATTCGTCATCTTGCTACGACTTATCGTCGGTGGATTCGACGACTTTAATCCTAAATATTTATCATTCGTCTAAACTCTACTAAACTCTAATATTTAATACAACGTTAATTAATATGAGGCTAAACCTATTACATTAGAGATACTTAGACCTTTTATGTCTTATGCTAGGGCACTTAGGCGGTGGAGTATTATTCTCCAGTTTGTGTCCACCCGACATACTTATCGCTCATTCGTGAGTTATTCGATGCCCTTTTACCGTTTTATAAATTTTACTTCGGGCATGATTAGCGTTAACTAAATTTTACATATCTTGATTATGCATGTTTAGATTATGATGCCTTTAGATTTAGTGTACCTCACTTATCGGCCTTGGTGGTAGTATAAGGCCCTCGATTAAACACCTGTTAACTCTAGTTGAGCCATCGGTATTTATATATAGATCTATATGGGTTTAACAAACCCTCACCCCTCACTATGCGCAGGGATGTTATTGTCGCGATGTTTACCTCGTAACTACCTTAGTTGGACACACTAAGGCAGAGGGTTATTGTTGCCTTTACGTTGTTGCCTTTACGTTGTTGCCTTTACATTAAAGTACGGTTCAGGTGTAGATGAATATCTAAGGTTTATGCATATATCGTACATTGTTATAATTCAAGATATTATCCTTTTATACTACTGATTTTTAACTATATTTCTAATGGGTCAAAATCTTCAAAATATTATGTTTTTATAAAAATACGAATAACCCACCAACTTTATGTTGACGTCGTATTTTTAACGCTTTTCAGGAGGTTGAGTTTTGCATCGAATATGGAGTTACTATTTTCGCTTTGGATATTGTATGGACTTTCGAAGAGACTTAGCTAGACGTAGTTAGTTTCTATTTAGGCCATGTACTATTTCGTACTGTTTTATTTTGTATTGTTGTAACTCCTAAACTTCATTTAATGTATTCTTATTGTTATAGTATTTATTCGATGTAATACTTGGTCTTCTGATACCTAATATACTGTACACCTCGGGTTTCCGCCTGAGCGGGGTGTGACAAAACTCTTAACCGACTTAAGAGTTTCGCATCGTGACTCTTTAGGTATTTATGGACACCTATAAATACCTCACTTTAGGATTATAAATGTAGCCATCACGAATCCCTAAGCAAACAGTTTCGTTGTCAGAGAAGATATCAACGTGACTCTTTTGTTTTGACGATCTCAAATCTTGTGATCACTTGTATTGATGTTATTCGTAATTGTAAACATTACGTGAGCTTTATAATATCAATCATTTATTTATATTCGTGTTTCTTCACCATTACATACTCATATTTGTGATTCCGCCACTTTAAGGTAGTAGGATTCTAATCAAGGTCCTAGCACGGGTTTATCAACAAGATATGGAGTTGTTTTTATTATTTTTATTAAGTAAATATAGAAATACCGACCAATTGTATTATCTTTTTTAGTTTCCTTAGTGTGTTGATTTTGGTACGTGTTTGATACATGATCTTTGGGTATTTTTGTTTGTAAGATAGTTATGTAGAAAATATACCGGTTGCATATATTAAGATTCTCGTAGAGGAGTTTTCGCGTATTACGCGAAAGCCCGACTCATGGAGGCATTGTGGAAACAACAAAATGGTTCCTTAGATCATGTCCCGTACAAGAGATATAAAGAGATTCTTAAAGCTAAAAGTTTGAGAGTTTAGACTCAACCTAATGTCAGTAACTACTTTTAACTGTTCTTGTTTTTCATTTGTCAATCACTTTATTCACTTTTGTTAGGTTTCAAAAAGCAAGCATTGCATGCCATTTTCAACGTTGAAATTAATTTTAGAGATTAAAAATTCCTAATGATGATACACTTTTGGGATGATATATACATTTGAGAGTTCTTTTATATAATTGGTTATAGGAAGGTTTATTACTAGTTGTTATAATATTTTTTTTTTTCTAAAACAAAATGATTGGCGACTATTACAATTTTTTTTCTTTTTTATCTTAAATTTCCTTTAATTTCAAATTTACTTTACCATTTTTCACTTGAAATTTGAGTTTGTATGACTTTATTATACTTTTTTATAGAATGAAAGTACGTTGTCTATATCGAGATAAATGAAAAATTAATTGACATTTTAGGTAGTTAACCCAAAATACAAAGTTTTTTTTTGCAGTAGAAACAGACTTCCTTCAAAGTTGCACACCATTGAGCGTCATATGTATGGGTCAACGACAAAAGTTTTCCGAGATCAAGCCTCTGGGTTTTATTTTATACATAATTTATAAATTATATCATTAACCTTGGTAAACAAATATAAGGGTCTATGTGGAAGGATTTGTAAGTTGGTTGACGAACTCGGTTTAAAACAACAAATTGGTTAATTATTTGTATTTATTGCCAATTTTTTCGCACTTATAAATTATTAGAAATTGTCTACATCAATAAATTGTGTTAAAAACTGTAAAAAAAATGCAAACACTACAAAGTGTAAAAATCTTATGTTTGAATGTTATTTTAAGTGTAGAGATCAATTATGCGTACATACCTAATTTATTATCACTTTCCTTGAACGAAGAAATCGGTTACGTATAATTGACATCTACACTTAAAAATGCATACAAAATATGATTTATATACTTTTTACTATGGATATCTTTTTTCCACCTTTTTTTAATAGAAATCTTTAAAATTTGTTCCCACCTATTATTGTAGTCAGTTTGTACTCATTAATAAGTCTGAATTAAAAAACCAAATCCTACGCCTTTTGTAATAAATATGTGTAAAACAAAATACATACATATGACAATTTTTCTGTAGTGGGTGAAGGATAGTGATGGTTGTAATTTATCAGGCAGGAATGAATAAGAAGTTGTAGTTTAGGTAACAAAAATTTGCGTCGATGACATGAGAATATCTTAGTCTAATAATTTTCCTAACTCTAACTCCTAAATCTTGAACATTGGCCTGTAAAAAGTCATGCATGATGTTTTCGTGCTAGATCATGTTCGTTAATGGCAGTGAAAATGTTCATTTATACAACATTAAATATAAACAAGGAACATGCACGACTGAGCACACATTAAAGAGAATAAAATGTAATAATTGTGTAGAAACAGAAAGAATATGTTTACTTAGGTTATTTTAATATTATAAAATATATGGTTTTATTAATTTATGACAATGGTTTAATAAGTTGTTATTTAGTATAGATGCATTAGAAATTCGTATTTTCATTTTTGATCTTATTTTCCTTTTTTATTCATAAAATAAAATATTGTCTAAAAAAAGTGGTTATAAGGACATAGAATGCAAAACTGATATCACATATTGGTGTTAATTTGTGATTTAGATACAATATTGGGTCGAACTTTATGTTGACAACATATAAAGAAATGACGGGTCACATATTTCAGGTAAGTTATCTCTGCTTATGTATTAACATGACATGAAAGTACTCGTTTGGAATTGACAAGGTCACCGGTAATGTTGTTATCGTGGGATTTGCTAAAAAAATGTTGCAATCGGACACTATTTTCAAACAAGCAAAGCATTTCCTTTTCACCAAACATACTCTATTTTCAAACAAGCAAAGATAAAAATAAATAAATAAAAAAAAAAAAAAGGAATGCTACATATACAAAGAGTTTACAAAAAGTTACATACAAAATGAGTAGTTATTGATATTGACCAATCACATAAACACAAACATTCCCTCTCCTATTCTTTTTCACCGTTTACAAAATGACAACTCATTTTGTTTGTAATATTTTATAAAACTTTTGTTTGTATATCATTTCTCAAAAAAAAATGATTATAAGAAAATATAAAGAGAGATAATATATACAATGACAATGAAGCGGTTACACTAAAGCCACATTACATCTCATCTTCATATATTCATATAAATTAAAGTAACCAACACTCGACTTTATAAAAAGGACGGGTATCAAGTTTTGGAAGAAGATTCCAAATATGCGAATAAAGTTTAAAAGAGTGAATAATAAGATGGACAATGTGTGGGAATACACTATTCAATTTAGCCATTGAACCAATGGTTAGTAATATATAAACTCGAATGTCCATCCATTCTATCTCATCTCGTAGATAGATATATAAGTTCAAATAAAAGTCCAAATACTTGAATAAATCAAGTTGTTTAACTAATCTTATTCTTTCGTTGTTCAAGTCAGTGTCTTAAGGATTTGTGGGTATTAGATTTTTTAGATTATATTTATATTTTTTGATTTGTGTTTTGATTGGTTGTTTTGAAATGGTGATTGGAAAAATTAAGTATTTGTGGGTATTAGGGTTTTTAGAAATTTGGGGAGTTGGTGGTAGGTAAATGGGAAAGATGGTGGTAAAAAAAAATTTGCCCTCACATGTTTCTCACATGATAACACTTAACGGCTCACTTAACGTCACATCCAAAATAGGGACTCTCCAGGCAACAAAATATAAACTTAGGGACGAGCGGTGTAATAAAAAAGTTATAAGGACGACCGATGCAAATAGTGCAAACCATAGGGACGACCCATGTAATTAACTCTAAATAAAAACTTGTTTTTACTTTTGAGCATGTATAAATTATATATATATATATATATATATATATATATATATATATATATATATATATATATATATATATATATATATATATATATATATATATATAATTTAGAGTTAAGTCCATAAGGTTTATCTCAAATTATGGATTTCGTCGCTAAGTTTAAAAAGTTGCATAAATCATCCACTTTTAGAAACTAATTACCTTTTTCGTCTCTAAGATTTGCTCCAATTACGGGTTTCGTCCCTAAGGTTTGTCCTCAATTACGGATTTGGTCCCTAAGGTTTGCCCCAATTACGGGTGCAAATTAGAAATTAGGGACGAAAAAAGTAATTAATTTCTAAACTTGGACGATTTATGCAACTTTTTAAAGTTATGGACGAAATCCATAATTTTCGATAAATCATAGGGACGATTTATGTAATTAACTCTATAATTTATTAAGATCACTACCCCACTCCCGACGATTGTCTACTCGCTAAAATCCAGATTGGTGCCCTAATTTCGCAGATTCACCGTCTTCTTCTACGAGCATCATAATCACAATCGCCACACCGTCATCTGCATCACCTTGATGGCATTGAGGTAATTAGTCTTCTTATTAAAAGAGTCATAGTTCTTAATCTTCATAATTCATCAGGTTGAAAGTAAAATCGGTGTAAATTGAGCAAAATTAAGAATTCAAAGCGAATTATACTTTGGAATGAAATAATCAGGTTTGAAATATCGGAGTACCGATCATTAATTTTATCTATAGGTTTTGAATTTCTCTCGGTTTCAACTAGATTTTTGATGTTTAATTTTTATAGGTTTTGATAATGTTTACAACATTTATTGCAGATCCTCCAATTTGTTTCTCCAAGGACTCTAATCACCATCACCCCACCATCATCTACATCACCTTGAACCTGATCAGGTACTTAATCTTCATAAATGATCATGTTTAAGATAAAATCGGAGTAAAACGAGTTGTAATTCTGAATCTATGATTAGGTTTAAGCTAAAATTGGAGTAAAACGAGTTGTATTCGGAATGAAGATCAGGTTCAGGCTTAAATCGGAATGGAATTATCAGGTTCGACCTAAAGTCCGAGTATTTTTGTGTTCTAGATTTCAATTAGGTCACAATGTTTAGGCGTTTGCTAATGTTGCTTAGTTATATGTTAGTTCTATGCCACAAAAATCAAGTGCGTGTTTAGATGACTTAATATACTAATGTGACTTTATTTCCTCCTTATTTAAATTAGTACATAATAGAAGAAAACACGTGTTTTTGCTCGAGTGAAGAAATAAAATTAGTCTTTCAGTAATTACATGCAGGTACATCCTCAGTTTCGCTTTGAAAATATATTTTGCTTGGTTGTATGAAATTAATTGAATTAGTTGTCACTTGTCAGTTTAGAAGTTTTATGGATTTGAATTTGGATTTAGGAAGATACTATGACATATTGAATGATCTCATTTGTAAAGATCGAATACTTAATGTTTTACTTTTTATGTGGAAAGGCTTATATACATGGAGAGAGGACATATCTCACTTGTCTTTGATTCCAATGTACATCAATGCAAAATGTATTGATAGTATTATAACTGAAGAATGTTACTGCATCGAATGCTATCAAATAACATGTTGTTGATGAAGTCTAATAAATAAATATTATAATTTTTTGTACATTTTATTTTCCTTTATCATGACGTATCCACCTAGACGCTAATTGTATCTAATTTTCAGGTCTTTTCCATTGAATCTTGGTGCAAATGCCTTGAGTAATCCATTAATGGTAAGAAGTTACATAACCATTGAAACATTTCTTGTGTTTGACGCTTTTAGATATCATGAAGTCTTCTAATAAATATAAATTATGTGGAAAATAGGTGTAAGCACTTAAATTCTCTTTTATAAATCTAGTAATGGTAGATATATTGGACGCTAGTACCACGACATGTTTTTGTGCACTTGCGGGACAAAAAATCGATCAAGTATGGCTTTCATGAACTTAAACTGAAAAGCTTCATGTTGTTAAGATGCATATGATTTCTTTCCCTATCTTTTTTGGTTACAATGAATTTTAATAATGTTATCTTTGGCATTCTAATAAGTAACGATGGATCTAAATCTTGTTGACCTTATTGGACAACCTTATGGCTTGCATAAGCATTACAATGTAAGTCATTTATCTCTGAAATTTTATAAGAGTAATCACATTGGTTGTTATTCCTTGTAATAATATCTAACATGTAGTTTGTTTTCTATTTTCCTGAAAATAAAAAGGGAACCGAGATCTTTATGTAAGACAGTCTCTGAATAGTTTATATGCAAGTTGGGGATCTGTATGCGAGAAATTCTTTGAGACTTGAGGGAGGCCTACAACCGTCGGTCTAGAAAAGCTTAACGAAAAAGCATTAGCGTGTCTCTTTAGGAATCCTTACTATTGTTTAGTCTGAATCAGAGAGTTTGCCTATGTTTAACTGTTCTAAATCTTTGCTGATTTCAGATACATATCAAGTCCTTTTAAGAATCTCAGAGAATATTGCAAATTAGGATGTATAAACTATTAAGAACACATGTGTGCATAGAGCGGGCCCTGGTGACGTGTCCTTACCAAAGTAAGAATTAAATGATACATATTAGATTTTCACACTAGCAAACTTTGAATCATGAAATAAACTCGATAGTTATTTTGATCTTAGATGGGAGTACTTTCTTTCGTGCATTGAGTCAAATTGATCGAGCTTGCAGTGAACCTCTTCCCACCCACTAGGAAAGATTTGAGATTTCTTTGTAGATGTTTTTGGAGTTTCAGGTATATAACAATTTTAATCCCAAGACATTTTTAATTTTATATCTGCAAAAGCCATAAAATCTTGACATCTAGTTTGTAATACATTGACTTTAAACTATATAAGTCATAATTCACTCTTTATGTGAGATGGTCTCTATATAGTTTAGATGCAGGTCGGAGGTTATCCAGTAACTGTAGCAGTCGGAAGTAGGATCTCTAGTCGAAAGTGGCTTGGAAAGAGCGTTGTAAGTCTTGTTTTTTTAGATATATTGTTATATATTTTTTCATTGATGTCAATTAGATAGTTTGTCGTGTTTTTTTCCCCGGGATATATGGAAAATAAGAAGAGTTCGGTTTTATCGTCCATGGAGAACTATGTCACAGGTTTTTCTTCGGGTTAAGATTAAATTTGCATATGGTGAACTTTTTACCATACGATGTTTATGTTGCTAGTTTCTATGTTTCACCCTTAATTGATTGTTATTTTTCAATATTGAATTTGCATATGGTGTTTTGAGGAAGTTTATGCTAGAAGAGAAAGTAGAGTAAATTCAAGATTTGGCACTAACAGCTGATAAAGAGAAGTCGTGTTTGATGTTGCTGCAGAAGACTTAGACTCCTTCCTTGCTGGTTTGTTCTCTTTATTCCTTTCTACAACAATCAATCAAATTCATAAAACATTCTGTTTTGTTTATGTTCTTTGGTTCAATTGGTCGTTTGGTAATATAAGCTAGGAAAATGCTAGCTGTGTAAGTTTGGAGGTGGTTAAGGAACGACCGATATTGCAAGAGAAAGAGCAGTCAAAATCAACACTCGGAAACGGTATTTTATTTTCACCTGTTAACGGTGCCCGGAATTATAGATTTTCTAGGGGGCCTTGTGGAAGAAGAGAAGTAATGGTGCTTTAAATGAACTTCAAAGATTTCCTACAGGGCCATTAGCTTGTAAAATTTAGACATGATTGTACCCTTTATATTTTGGACTATCTTTAACTGCATGCTTGTAATTTAAGAAACTTGATTTTTTTATGGGACATATGATGATCTTAGCTTTAAAATTGTACTATACGAAATTTATCCATTAATATATATATATATATATATATATATATATATATATATATCAATTCAAGTAGAGACGCCGGTTGCGACATATTTTAAGCGGTATATGAGGCGTCTTCAGAGGAACTGCGTCACAAACGGCGTCGTGTATAGGGACGACTTTCAAGAATAACGACGTACATTGCGACCGACATAGAGACATGTTCAGAATTGCGACACAAACTGCGACACAATACTCCATCTCGCAAACAATATTAGCCACCGTTAGATGTCGTTGGTGTCGTCTCCATTTGTAGCGACGTGTTTGTACATGTCGCAAAAATCTGCGACTTTTTTATAGAGACATTATGGTTAACATCATTAAATATGTCGCTAGCAAAAAATATGTCGCTATAGACGTCGCTAAAGGTCATTTATTTTTGTAGTGTACGATATATTATTCACAAACATGCTAATTATTTACCGAAATGTCAATAACGAGTTTGGCTTTGATTTTGACACTGAATCGACTCGGTCAGGTTTGAGGACTTCTTAGTAATTTCCCGCCTTGCAAAATATATATATATATATATATATATATATATATAAAGGTAAGATTGTAGACATTGATGAAATATGAACAAATGTTGTTCCAAATTATTTTCCCTTCTCTTTACTATTTTTATGGAATTACCCCTATATGAAATTCAGGGTAGACGTGGGAGTGTTAACTAGTTAACGATTTAACTCGTTAACTAAAAGGAGATGGCAAGACTTAGTCGTCCCGAATTTTAAACCGAGTCAAAAGTGAAACAGAGAGAAAGGAAAAGAGAGGGGAGAAGAATGGAATTGATTAAAGATGGGGTCGCTTTTGTAAATTATCATGTGACTATAATTGATTTTGTTACTTATTATTATTATTGTTACTATAATTATTTATCTGTTAAGAAATAAAGAACAATGACAAAGATAATTGAGGAGAAATGGAGAATTATTATTGATTGAGATCATCTCAGGGATTACATTGACACTCCTTATATAGGATTAGAAACCATAGGTTACATCTAAATACAGGAGATGAATAGACATAGTCCATTGGACCTAAATGACCCATTTAATATTTTACAACACTCCTCCTTGGATATTCATCGTTTATTATACGCTCTAGACTGCCTCATTTAAAAACCTTACCAAGAAAAACCCAATGGGATAAAAACTTGATGAAGGGAAAAAAAAAATGCAGTGCGCATAATGCTCCTCCTCAAATTAATGTATATCTTTTAAACGTCGAAGGCCAATCTTCTTAACCAGTTGCTCAAACACCTTCGCTGGCAACGATTTTGTGAATAAATCTGCCAAATTGTCACTTGATCGAACTTGACAAACATCAATAACCCCATCTTTTTGTAGATCATAAGTGAAGAAAAATTTCGGAGAAATGTGTTTTGTCTTGTCGCCTTTGATATACCCTTCCTTGATTTGAGATATACATGCCGCATTATCTTCATACAATATGGTTGGATTTCCTTTGATAGACCCGAGTCCGCATTCTTCTTGGATGTGCTGAATCATCGATCTTAACCAAACGCATTCTCGACCGGCTTCATAAAGTGCAATAAGTTTAGCATGGTTTGATGATGTAGCAGTTAATGATTGTTTCGTCGATCTCCAAGAAATTGCGGTGTCCCCATAAGTGAAAATATAACCTGTTTGTGATCTTGCCTTGTGTGGATCGGACAAGTAGCCAGCATCAGCGTATCCGACCAACTTAGATTTTGAGTTCTTTTGGTAAAATAATCCCATATCACGGGTACCACAAAGATAACGAAAAATATGTTTAATTCCATTCCAATGTCGGCGTGTTGGCTCGGAACTATATCTTGCTAGTAAGTTTACTGAAAACGCAATATTCGGGCGTGTATTGCTAGTAAGGTACATCAAAGCCCCAATCGCACTTAGATAGGGAATTTCAGGACCAAGAACTTCCTCATCATGTTCTTTGGGGCGGAACGGATCAAGTTCTCGGTCAAGTGAACGACAGACCATTGGTGAGCTTAGTGGATGAGCTTTATCCATATTGAACCGTTTCAATATTTTGTCTGTATAGTTTGATTGGTGAACAAATATTCCATTTGACAAATGCTCAATTTGCAATCCGAGACAAAATTTAGTCATACCAAGGTCTTTCATTTCGAATTCGTTCTTTAACAAATTTGCAGTATGTTCAATTTCATCAAGATTTCCGATGATGTTTAAATCATCAACATACACTGCAATGATTGTGAAACCCGCCTTTGATCTTTTAATAAAAACACATGGACTTATCTGATTACTTTTATATCCCTCTTTTGAAAGATATTCACTTAGACGATTATACCACATTCATCCTGATTGTTTAAGTCCATACAAAGATCTATTCAATTTAATTGAAAACATTTCACGGGGTTTATTTTCACAAGCTTCCGGCATTTTCATTCCTTCCGGGATTTTCATGTAAATGTCACTATCAAGTGATCCATACAAGTAGGCTGTGACAACATCCATAAGGCGCATTTGGAGCCTTTCAACATTTGCAAGACTGATTAAATATCTAAGAGTCGTTGCATCCACAACAGGTGAATATGTTTCTTCATAATCTACCCCAGGTATTTGTGAGAAACCTTGTGCTACAAGTCTCGCTTTGTATCTAACAATTTCATTTTTCTCGTTCCTTTTTATCGCAAATACCCATTTATAGCCTACCGGCTTCACCTGATTTGGGGTTAACGTCACAGGGCCAAATACTTGGCGTTTTTCAAGTGAATCTAGTTCAGCTTGTATGGCCTCTTGCCATTTTGGCCAATCATTTCTTTGTCGACATTCTCTAATAGTTTTTGGCACAGTAATTTCATCATTTATTATTTCACTTGCTATAGCATATGCAAAAATTTCATCAACACGTGTTTCATTTCGATTCCATGTTGTACCATTTTGTACAAAATTTATTGAGATCTCATATTCAGTAGTTACATGGTCATCTTCAAGAGATTTATCCACATTTTCTGTGTTATTTTTAATCTCTTTTGGGATGTTATTTATAACAACTCCTTGAGCTTTTCCAGTTGTATTCTTCTCTTTCTTTTTCCGTGGATTCGTATCTTTTAAACCCATTGGTCTTCCACGCTTTCTGCGTACATTTGACTCATCTAGAGTTTCAGGAATATCAATCCGAGAATGTGCATTTAAAGCTGGAATATATGATTTAGTAACTCTTTTTGTATCCGTAAATGCATCAGGTAATTCGTTTGCTATTTGTTGCAAATGAATGATCTTTTGAACCTCTAATTCACATTAACCACTCCGAGGGTCAAGAAAAGATATTTGTGATGCATTCCAAGTTACATCTTGTTTGTCCAACTTTTTATTTTCTCCTCCTAAGATTGGGAACATTGTTTCATCAAATTGGCAATCAGCAAAACGTGCTGTAAAAACATCTCCAGTTAATGGTTCCAAGTATTTGATGATTGATGGAGAATTAAAGCCAACATAAATGCCCAATCTTCTTTGAGGTCCCATCTTTGTACGTTGTGGTGGTGATATTGGGACATATACACCACAACCAAAGACTTTTAGATGAGACAAATTTGGTTCTCTTCCAGAAACCAGTTGAAGTGGAGAATACTTATGAGATGCACTTGGTCTTAATCGAATAAGGGCAGCAGCATGTAAGATAGCATGTCCCCATGCAGAAGATGGCAATTTTGATTTCATAAGTAATGGTCTAGCAATTAGTTGTAATCTTTTTATTAAAGATTCAGCAAGACCATTTTGTGTATGCACATGTGCTACAGGATGCTCGACTTTAATCCCAATTGACATACAGAAATCATTAAATGATTGAGATGTAAATTCTCCTGCATTATCAAGCCTAATCTTCTTGATTTGATAATCTGGGAAATGTGCTCTTAGTTGAATTATTTGGGCAAGTAACCTTGCAAAAGCAACATTTCTTGATGCTAACAGACAGACATGAGACCATCGGGATGATGCATCAATTAATACCATAAAGTATCTAAATGGTCCACATGGAGGAGTAATTGGCCCACAAATGTCTCCTTGAATTCTTTCAAGAAACAAGGGAGATTCATTTTCAATTTTATTCATTGAGGGCCTAGTTATCATTTTTCCAAGGGAGCACGCTCCACATGATAAATCTTTTGATAACAGGACCTTGAGATCCTTTAATGGATGCCCATTTGAGCTCTCAATGATTCTCCTCATCATTATATCACCTGGATGACCCAGTCGATCATGCCAAAGGGTAAATATTTTAGGATCGATACCCTTTCGGGTAGAAACCATTTTTATTTCTGTCTGGTTAATGCATGTAAAATACAATCCAGAAGATAAACCTTTCATTCTTTCCATTATGGACTTTTTTCCATTATTTATGGATGTAATTTGGAGATACTCAATATTATTTTCAGTCATGGTTTCAACATGATAACCATTGCGTCTTATATCTTTGAAACTTAGTAGATTTCTCCTCGATCTACTAGAATACAACGCATCATTTATTATTAATTGTGTACCTTTAGGTAACACAATGCAGGCTTTGCCAGAACCTTCAATCAAGTTGCTAGTACCACAAATTGTGTTGACATTTGCATTTGCTATATGAAATTCATAAAAATATTTTTTATTTTTCAAAATGGTATTTGTTGTTCCACTATCAACCAGACACTCGTCTTCACCGTTTTCCAAAATGCTTTTCATATCCTTGAACATAAAAAAATAAGTAAATAAGCATTTCATAATAAGATCACTTTAAAGAAAACAAATGGATATTGCATTAATTAAAGTTTCAAGCATAAGTAACGATGCTAGAACTAACCTAGCTTATTCAACACAAACTTAAAACAATTATTGTGGAAAAACTAAGTAAAATGAAACTAGACAACTAGTTGGCATTTTGATCATTGGAAAAGGAAGCAACCACGTCTTTGACATCATCAAAGAAATCCGAGGAGTCGAAATGCACATTTTGTTTTGGCTCATCAGCAACATTGAAAGTATCAATGAAATTTGTTTCAATGTCTTTTCCATTCTTCTTTAGTGATGTTTGATAAAGGTCAACAAAATGTCTAGAGGTACGACATTGTTTTGCCCAATGATTTGTCATGCCACATCTGTGGCAAGGATCTCTAGAATTCTTAGGAGCTTGATGTTGCATCCTTTTGCCTTTATCATCTTTTTTCTTAAAATCAGAGGGTTTTGGTTTGTAACCATCACGATGCCAAGCATTGTTTCGACCACGTCCATGGCCACGGCCACGACCTCGTTCATTGCCACGGTTATTACCGCATGCACGGCCATTACCCCTTACATTTGAGGTTGCATTTATTTCAGGTAACGCAGTAGAACCAGTGGGGCGTGCTTGATGATTCTTCATCAAAAGCTCATTGTTTTGTTCAGCAACAAGGAGAACGGATATAAGCTCATGGTATTTTTTAAACCCACGTTCTCGATACTGTTGTTGTAGGAGCATGTTGGAAGCATGAAAAGTTGAGAAAGTTTTCTCAAGCATGTCTTCTTCAGTAACCTTTTCTCCGCATAACATTAATTTTGATGTGATATTAAACATTGCGGAGTTATACTCGTTCACGCTTTTGAAATCCTGCAAACTGAGGTGCATCCAGTCGTAACGAGCTTTTGGAAGAATGACTTGTTTTTTATGGTCAAACCTCTCTTTCAATTTTTCCCATAGTTCTAACGGGTCTTTCACCGTTAAGTATTCCTTTTTGAGGTCCTCATGTAAATGATGACGTAGGAATATCATTGCTTTAGCGCGCTCTTGAGGAGAGGCTTTATTTTGGGGTTTAATTGTTTCTCCCAGATTATTAGCAATTAAATGGATCTCAGCATCAAGAGTCCAAGGGAGATAGTCTTTTCCGGAGATATCAAGAACATCAAAGTTTATTTTTGACATGTTTGCATTTGACATCTTAACTATGAAAAAAAACATACCAAACATTAAACAATTATACACCAAAAAAAAAAAACTTTATTCATAAATAGTATTTAAGTATTAGGACTACTGTTATCCTTTTATTCCTTTCAAATGTGTATAATGACAACATGATGAAAAATCATAACAAACAAACAAATGCAGGTATAATATACAAACGAATACTGTTTAAACAATAACAAAAGTAATAGAACATGAGGTTCTAATAGTTTTTTTTTTTTTTTTTTTTTTTTCAATAACACAACATGAGGTTACGTTATTTTTTAATTATCTCTTTATGTAATCACTGTAGAACATAGATTGTTCTTGTAAATTACTATAGAGATCAAATAATAACAAAAAAAATTGCAGCGTAATATGCGAATGAAAACATACGTACAGTACTCAATGCGAATGTAGTATACACGTACTATCAATGCGAATGAAATAGTATGCGAATGAAAATAAACAGGTAGTATCAATGCAAATGGAATAATATTAAACGGAGGAAAAAGAATCTGTGGATTATATGTAATCCGAATGATTTTAATTTTCTTTACCTTTTTTGGTTTTTGAGCAAAAAGCTCGTGCTGATAACGTGTTAAGAAATAAAGAACAATGACAAAGATAATTGAGTAGAATTGGAGAATTATTATTGATGGAGATCATCTCAGGGATTACATTGACACTCCTTATATAGGATTAGAAACCATAGGTTACATCTAAATACAGGAGATGAATAGACATAGTCCATTGGACCTAAATGACCCATTTAATATTTTACAACATTATCCTTATTATAATGAATGCAAATTGCAGAGAAACAAGTATTTGGAATTCGCGCTTTGTTGCGGGTTTTAAGTTTTTATTTATTTAGTTGGGTCGATTAAAATATATTAAATATGGATATTCGTTCGTTGCAGTAGTGTCTCATTTGGGAAAAGCCAAAGAAAAACAATCAATCATTTTATAAACCAAAATATAATAAACACCAATTCTAAACATGTCATTTGTTATAGAAATAATAAATAAATAAATAAATAAACATGTCCCTTTGAACAAAATAAAAGAGAAAAAACAAAGAAATCAAAAATATAAAAAAAAAAAAACAAATAAAAGATTTTAATGGCGCAACGGGGTTGAACCGTGCGCCTATACACCATCTCTTTTAACCACCCAAGCAATAATCTTTCTTGTTACAATTTATGGTAAACAATGAATTGTGAGAAAAAGAAAAAAAAAACAATGAGACAAGGAGGGTTCGAAGTCCTACTAACTTGTCTTATGTCATTGCCCTTAACGACTATGACAGCAGGATGTTTTGTGCTATAATTTGTTAAATATTTTATTTAAATCATAAATTAAGAGAATGGATAACCGTGTTTTTTAACTATTTTGAGCTAAAAAGTTTGAAATAATAATAATTTATTGTATTAAACGGCAAAATTTTGCTATGAAACGGCCATTTATTTTTTAAGAATGTATGTATTACTAATACTAATACTAATAATACTAATTTCTCAATCTTTATCTCTATTGGATACTAGTGTAATACCCGGACATTGTCCGTGATCGATTTATTAATTTCTTTCTATATCCCATGTTTATGCAAAACGTTTAGGTAGTATTTGGTATACAATAATTAAATTCGGAATCAATAAATTATTAGAGTATAATAATGAAAAGTGTTTGTTTACCATTTAGAAATGCATGAACCATTATGCAAGTAATTCAATTACAACAAATAAACGTCATTTTATTTCATTAGTTGAGAAATGTTTTTTTTCTCATTCAATTTGTAATAAAAGCAAAATTAAATAAAAATACTGTAACTTTTTCACTTCATTTCCAAAATATAACCACCATAATAAAAAATAATCGTATTTCTTTTTAGATTTCTTTTATTTTAAACTTATTTCTATTTAATTTTAATTTGGTTTTACTCTCCACCTAGCTTCACATTCCATTTAATTTAATTTTTTTAGACTACTAAACAAACATATCTGAGTCCAAACATGTAAACATTGAATTTGAAGCCATTTGTATTTGAAATAATAAATTTATATTATGATAAAAAATAAGAAATTAAATAACATTATTATTATCATTTATAATAAAGAAGACACAGACATCGAATAGGGTGTTGATAGAGGCACCCCCCCCTAAACCATTTTTCGGTTATCAACACCCCCCCAAGGGTCACATCATTATTACTAACTAGATTATTACCCCGCGATAGCGCGGACAAAGATAAAGTTTGACTCGTAAATTTTTGTTTCTGTAGATTTTAAGTTATTATGAGAAGATAATGTCATACGTATAATAACATATATACGTTTACGTTTATACCTATGTTGCTTATAGTTAAAATAATATATATACTTTTACGTTTATATACCTGTTTTAATATTTTTATGAGGAGATTTTAGAATAACAATATGGTACATCATAGTCTAAATTGAGCGATTTATAAGTAAAATAAACTTATGTTTTTTTATTTCAGTGGAGATGTAAATGAAAGAGAAAATGTAATTATGTATTGTAAGAGGGTGTAAAATAGAAATAGTCTTTGATGACATCATCATTCTGATCTAACGGCTGAAATCAAAGAAGATAACTCATCCAATGGACCTTATTTCGCCATGTGGCATTTAAGGCCCCTCTTTTATTATATATTAAAGATTAAAGATTAAAGATATGATTTTTTTTTTCTAATTTTAGATATAGAAAGTATATAATTGTTTTTTTATTATCTACATATCGTATTTTATTTATTTAAAATTTAAAGATATATTTGTTTTATAACTTTTTATTTTTTTGTATTTTAAAGATTTTTTTAATAGGTTAAACTCGTGTTTTAATAAGTAAAACAATTAAATTTTATCAATTACAACTTTATATTTATTTATGTTTATTATAATTCAAATATACATGTTAATTTTAAATAATCAATATTTATTTTTTATACGTTAGGAAATATATTTAACACGTTTTAACCTGTGTAAACGAAAATAATAATTTACGATTTTATTTTATTAGATTTTATTAATAGTTTTTTTTATTTAAAATTATTTTAGTATACCTTTCTATATAAAATAAAATTTACAAACAAAAATAACTAATAAACTAATATATAATTATAAGATTTTAAATATAAAATAAAATAAAACTAAAAATAAATAAATATAAAAATTAGTAATAATAATAATTAAAAAAAGGGGGGGTGTAGATAACCATTTGGGGGGGTGAGGTTATCCCACCCCCATCGAATAATATAAAAAGTAAAATAAGTAGCTTTAATGGTTTCACACAAAAGAATTATGTGATGTATATAAATAAGTGTATTTAAATAATTGGAAAACATTATACTTTTTAATTTTTAGTTTCTATTATCCCGTTCTATAAATTTTTGGTATAATAAGATAATCTTAATCTTAAATCTTAAATCTTAAAAAAAAGCATGCAACCTTTGTTTTTTTTTAAAAGAACGATTGCATAGACGATTCTTAAGTCAAAATGTAATTGTTTCATTTTCAAATTGATTTAAACAAGGTTTTTCTCTAACCCGTGCGTTACGGCGGGGTGGGTTTTAAAATTATATTATTTTGATTGTCGGTTCAAATTTTTTAATTAGATTGTATTTATTCTTTTAAAAATAAAAAGTTTATACTCATATTTGTTAGTTTTAACAATAATATATAATAATTACAATAATTTAAATAAAGATTATAAATATGATACCAATACAATTAATAATATTAAAATATTTATAGTTTAGCGGTATCATAATTATGTTGTTTATCTCCCTCTTTAAAATTAAAAGTTTGAGTTTCGTTGAAGAAACAATATAATTATATAATGAGTTGTTTCTAATAATTTGTCTTTCTAGTTTTAATTTTTTTTTCTTTTTAAATAAAGTAGTTTATTGTTCTATGTCTTTTTTTTTTATTAATAAAGGATTAAAAGTGAAAAAACAAATAACAAAGTTCAAGGAAACAAATTAAAAATATAAATAATTAAGGAAAATATAACAATAGAAAGAAGAAGAAGAAAAAAAAAAAGGTGCGCAGAGGTTGAACTCAAGACCCTCTCAGGACAAACTGATAATAGTTTACAACTCAAACAAGTTTACGTTTTTAGCTACCTAAATAATATTTATATATTAATTTAAAATATCACTGTTCACTAGGGCTTTATTATGAATATTGAGTATATGGGAATAGGTTTGCAATGTGTTTGCCTATACGTTTAATCATATTCTTTAAAGGTATATAAATATAAATACATAAAAAAAAACATTATATTTTTCTCAATATAATTTTATTGATTAAGTTTTTATGTATTTTAATTGATTATTTTATCTAATAAACCAACATCTTTCACTAAAATAAATAAATAATTTGTAATATATATATATATATATATATATATATATATATATATATATATATATATATATATATATATATATATAAAGTTTAAAAAAACAAGTTTTGATATGCATAAAAAAATATGTCGTTTAGGGCAGTGCATCAAATTCATTATTTTTGTGTAGTAAATATATTCAAATTTGACCCACAACGACAAAACAACCCATTTTTTGATGTACAACAAAACTTCGTTTTTTAAAGTTTGAGATATGGTTAAAATGAACGATAATGTAAAATATCTAACTTTATAAATTATTTTTTAATTTTCTTTTATCTATTTTATCTTAAGGTTTATTTTACAAAAACCTTTTCTCTCTCTCTATATATATATATATAAGAACAATAATGATTGTCGAATTACAAGCATCAATATATTACTCTTAGAATGAATGAATAATATATGTGTTTATCTTAGTACAAAGATCCATGTATATATAGACCTTGAGACTAACCTAGCTAATCTAGGAAACTACTTTACAATACCAATTGTATTATGACTGCAATTACAATTGCATCATAATCACAATTGCTATATTTAAGGAAGAGATAATTACAAATATAATTGATAATTATCTAAACTATACTTGTTGTAGTAACGAGAAACGGGCAGTAGTAACGGGTTCCAGCAGTAGTAACCATCAGTTATTGTCTTTGTCTTCAGGAGTGATAGTTATTCTTCAGGAGTATTATCATGCAGTAGTAACTGTCTTTGTCTTCAAGCAGTATTATCTTGAGCAGTATTAACTAGCAGTACTAATAAACAGTATTAATGAAACTAAACTATTAATCTAACAGTTTAATCCCAACAATCTTCCCCTAATTTGAACTTTGATATATCATCAAAGTAACAAGTTTTAACAACAAGTTCATTACAAAATGATGATTACTAAACTCTTATTTACTTCCTATCTTCTTGGCCTCTCTTTATTCCTTTAGCCTTTGATGTTCTTCATTTCTTTGAAGTACCATCCTTCAAATTAAATCATTTTCCATCTGGGAGGTTCTTAGTGCAAACAGCTTAATGGTGATCATCTCATGAAGAGTTCCAAGATCCAAATTGTATCTTCTATCAACCAAGAAGAATCTGATAGCACCATGTCTTCTAAAAATAGAATGAACTCCACTTCTTTCATATAAGTACCATCTTTCAAATGGATTATGTGCTCCTCCTTTATGAAACACAGAGCTCACCATTTCTTCTTCAGGATCAAACATCCCATTCAACCAGTCAAGTGCAAGATCTGTGCCTGTACAAGTACCTCTGTTTCGAGAATACTTTCTAACACCAATTTCATATAATTTCTTCACATCTTGTCTTGAAAGTCTCTTATAATCCTGTAGAAGGCGGGCATGACATACTTCTTCTGATCAGCTCTTGTCACCGCATATGTTGTTTTGTTTGAACCTCCAACATATTCCCAGTCAATGATTTTTGGAAGATACACATGCAAAGGCTCTACATGAATCCCTTCTTCATGAACAATTAAGGTAGAACAATCATTGGGTGAAATCTCCACATCTCCCTCTTTCTCCACAATTGATGAAGAATCTACCAAGATAAATTGATTAGATGCAGTAGTTGATTCATCAATGTGTACCTCAGCTCGAGTAGATTCAACTGTAATTGGCTTCTTTTCAGCAGGATCAACTTCCATGTTTAACTGCTCAAGTTGATGTAACCATTCCTTGTTAGTGTCAGCATCAATTTCTTCCTCTTTATTACTTTCCACTGTTTTCTCCCCCTTGATTGCTTCACTATCATCTCTACCTTCTACTTGATTTTTATCTTCCATCATTGGTTCATTAGTAGCAGTGATGACAGTTTCATCACTTTGTTCTCCTTTCTCCTTCTCTCCTTCCAAACTTACTTCAACCTCCTCTTCTATTGTAGGTAGTACTGCAACATTAGCAGATACTGCAATATTCCCTTTTGAAGCAGTAGAAACCACTTCAACATCTTTTACCTCCTTCTCTATTTTCTCCCCCATTTTGGAATCATCATTGGCATCATCTGAAGATCTAGATGAGCTTGAGGGCATAAGGGAAGTTCCAACATCCTTCTTTTTAAGCCTTTGGTTCTTAAGTTGTGTTTCAAGATTTTGTTGTTGCTTCACCAACTTAAGAACCATTTTCTTTAGAGCTGCTAGTTCCTTTCCTTGTTGATCAACTTTAGTGATAAATTTTTGGCACAGTTCCATCAATTCCAAGTTAGTATATTCATAGCTATCCTCACCCCTTGCATGTTGAGTACCAACAGGTGGAAGATCATAGGAAGTAACAGAGGGAGCCTTCTGCTTAGCAGAAGCATATCCCTCCCCCAAGGTTTCTTGGCACCGGGTTCCACTCTCTAAAGCTGCTTCAAAAGAAACATCTTCAGAGAATGTTGCCATTGGTTGGGTCTTAAAGCCTGTCAAACTGTCCTGTGCACCACTAGGTGGTGCATCAGTAGTTTGAGCCCTTCCAATATGGTCATCCCTCTCCTTAAAGACCACCTCATTGATCTTGGGAAAGAGCTCATTGTGTTCCCATAAAAGAGCCTCACCTAAACATTGTCAAGGTAAGGGAGTGGAAATAATTGGGGTAGGGGTAGGTTTATACACAAGAGTAAGAGGACTTCTCTTTGCCTTTCTTGAAAAATGTGCAAAAAGTGGAGGTTTTGAAGAGGTCGAGAAGCAGATGGGATTATAGGTTCAATCACAATAGTGGTGACAGTAGTAACTAGAGGAGTACTTACAGTAGGAACAGTAGAGGTACCCTCAGTAGTAACATGAGTAGTACTTGCAGTAGGAACTGTAGAGGTACCCTTAGCAATAACAGGGACAGGTGTGGGTTGAGACACAGGTTGAGTACCTTGTCTCTCACCTGTAGAAGGAGTTACTCCCACCATTGTAGAGAACAATGGGGTAACATGTACAGAAAAACCTTTGTTTTGTCTACTCATATTTGAAATTTTTTTTTTGCCATGAGACTTGGCAGGAAACACAGTTTGGGATCTTGAAAGATCCAAGATTTCACAGTTTAAAATATGTTGTATGAATCTTGGATACAAAAAAAAAAAATTTGATCTTGATGTGCCAAGTTCCACAACATTCCATCAAAAATAAGTTTGGAAAAGTTAAAAGTTTGGTTTGTTGCAAGACAGACCATGGCAGTAGCCAAGGAGCTGCCCACTTTATTCCATCCAGTTCTTTTCTGAGACATGGACTGTTGCATAGTGTGCATTAAAAACTTCCATTGAGGGGACAACAAAACTTTTTGAAAAGTGGTTGTTGTAAGAGTCCCCTCATAGCCCATTCTTTGAAAATTTTCAAATAGAGTTTGATTGGGTAAAGTGGAAATACCTTCTGCATCCTGTAGTTGAAGATAAGTCCTTAAAGTTGCGTCTGTTACTGTGATTTTGGTTCCATCCACTCTGCCTGAGATAGTGGGAACATATTCTTCTGAAGTAACAACAACAGTTCTCCATAAACTTCTTAAATGTTCTTCATGAATATCTGGAGAGATGGTTAGAGCATAATGGATGTATGAATTTGACAGAAAATCTATGATTGGGTGGAACTCTTTATTGTCTTTTGTTTTGATCAAATTAGAAACCACATTGTTGCCTTCAATGAACTTTAGAGATGCCATTGTTGTTTTGAGAAAGAAATTTCCAGTTTCAACTATTTTGAGTAAAATTAGGGTTCTTTCAATTTGGGGATTTTGAAAATTTGAATTTTAGAACGAAACCCTTTTTATAGGCCCATTAGTGTAACAAGTTGGACATGTTGGACTAGACGGGCGCCGGATTTTAAAATTTAGGTCCAATTGTTAACTACCACGTGTAAAAAGTTAGTTGCAACTTGAAGTTTGACTTGTCAACGCAGTAGTAACAGAGTAAGCTATTGTTTAAAAATTACCCTGCAGTACTATACAGTAGTAACACATAAGACAATAGTAACTAGGAAAGCAGTAGTAATAACAATACGGGCAGTATTAACTGGTCCTGCAGTAGTAATGAAACCACTAGCATTATTATCCAGTTAATCAGTAGTAATGAAATTACTAGAAGTACTAACCATTCCGGTAGTATTAACAAACCTTTTGCCGAAATTAACATGTCCTGCAGTAGTATTGAGACTACTTGCAATACAAATTATTACAAACGGTAGGAATGAGAACACTTGTCGTACTAATAATACTTATGTCTAAGGTGATACTACAATTACTATAGCAGTAGTAACATAGTGCAGGACTAAAAAGTAAAGCACTAATGATCATTTAAGGTTACTACTACAGGACCAAAAGGACTTAAATTTATAACATTTAAAGGACTATTTGGTACTTTGTTTATTCAATGTTGATCATGCCAATACTGGTTATCAAGAATGTAAATCTTCCCACATCAAAGGCTTTTGTGAGAAGATCTGCAAGCTGCTTATCATATGGACCTTTTCAACATGAATTAGCTTCTTCTCATTGCAATCTCTTATAAAATGGAATCTGATCTCTATGTGCTTGGTATTGGAATGTTTCACATGATTGTTGATGATGCTAATTTTACTCTTTTTATGTATGTAGATAGGAGTATCTATGAATGCATATCCATAGTCCATCATCTGATTTTGTATCCACAGTACTTGAGCACAACAACTTGATGCTGCTATATACTCTGCTTCTGTTGATGAAGGTGACACAATTGTTTTCTTTTTGCACTGCCAGGACACCAATCTTGATCCCAAAAATTGACATCCACCTGATGTTGATTTTCTATCAAGCTTTCACCACCATAGTCACTATCAGAATAAGCAATTAGTTCAAAAGGAGAGTCCTGGGATACCATAAACCCAATGTAGATTTTCCTTTCAAATATCTAAAGATCCTATTGACTGCATGAAGATGAGACATCTTGGGCTTTGTTTGATATCTTGCACATATACACACACCATACATAATGTCAGGTCTTGATGCTGTTAGATACATTAAAGATCCAATCATTGATCTATAATTGTATATATCTACATCCTCCCCCTCAAGATCTGTAGTTAGTTGCTTGTGTGTCTCCATAGGTGTACTTGCAATCTTGGCTTCCAAAAAGCCAAACTTGGTCAAGATGTCTTTTACATACTTTGATTGACTGATGAAGAGTCCATCTGTCTGCTGTTTGACTTGAAGACCAAGGAAAAAGGTCACTTCTCGCATTGAACTCATCTTGAATTTGTTGTGCATTAATTGCTCAAAACCCCTGCACAAAGCATCTTTGGTGGATCCAAAGATGATATCATCCACATAGATTTGAACAAGGAGAATATCTGGGTTGACCTTTTTGATGAAGAGGGTCTTGTCAATTGTGCCTCTATGGAAATTTTTATTGAGCAGGTAGTCAGAAAGGGTTTCATACCATGCTCTTGGAGCTTGATGAAGAGCATAGAGAGCTTTATCCAGTTTATACACTAAGTGAGGATGTTTAGGGTCCTCAAAGCCAAGAGGTTGTCTCACATATACTTCCTCTTCTATTAGCCCATACAGAAAAGCACTCTTGACATCCATTTGAAAGACTTTGAAGCCCTTGTAAGATGCATAGGCAAGAAAGATTCTAATGGCTTCCATCCTTGCCACAGGAGCAAATACATCTTCATAGTCAATCCCTTCCTCTTGAGTGTATCCTTGAGCTACCAGTCTTGCCTTGTTCTTGATTACTATTCCTCTCTCATCCTTCTTGTTTCTGAAAATCCACTTAGTACCAATGACTTTCTTTCCGTTGGCAGCTGCACCAATTTCCAGACTGATTGAAGTTTGAATTGTAGAAGTTCTTCTTGCATTGCCTCAATCCAGTTTGGATCTAGAAGGTCCTCTTGGACTCTCTTTGGTTCAAGCTGAGATAAGAAACATGCATACAAACATGTGTTTAGATCTTTGTGAGTATCCTTATGTGGCTTGGTTTGACTCCTTGTTTGCATGGAAATGTCAAAATCACCCATTACTTGAGTGATGGGGTGGTTCTTGTGGATTCTGAAAGTGGGAACCTTCTCCACCTTTATGGAAGTATCCAAGTTAGTGTCATTGAGTTCTGGTACCTCATATCCAAAGGAAGGAGGGTCAGTCTTTTGAGGAGTACTCTTGGGAGTGAAGACTTCATCATCACTATCTTCATCAGCTACTACATGTTCCACCCCATCTGAATCAAATTCTATCATGTGTGGGACTCCATTTGAGACAGATGTATAAGGTGGAGTAATAGTATCATTTGTGCTGCTCTCTCCAGTATTACTACTACTGCTGTCATCTACTACTTTGTGTGATACCTATTCTTCTATCTCCTTGTCAATAGTGTCATAAATGTTCAGAGGATCTTCTGTGGAGATGGGAAGGTAGTCATATTCAATGACATCCAATCTTTCAGCTCCAGTAACTGTTGGGGTAGTTGGTGTAGCAGTAGAAACAGGTGGAGTATTAACAGATGATGGGTGTGTGAATTCATAGTTGAAGTCCAAAGACTTTGTTAAAGCATCAATATCAAACAACCAGTTTGGTCCTTGGACTTGTGTGTTTGGGGTGCTTTCATTAAAGGAGACATTGAAACTTTCTTCAATTATGCTGCTTCTATGATTGTAAACTATGTAGGCTTTGCTTTGTGAGGAATATACAACCAAGTACCCAACATCAGCCTTGCTTTCAAACTTGCCAAGATAGTCCTTTGAGTTTAGGACTGTACAAGGACATCCAAATGCTCTTAAGAAACTTATTAGGGGTTGTCTCTTATGCAGTAGTTCATATGGAGTCTTGTTTTGGGACTTCACCAATAGTACTCTGTTTTGCACATAGCAAGCAGTATTAACTGCTTATGCCCAGAAAAAGATGGGTAGATTTGAGTCTGCTAACATGCTCCTTGCAGCCTCAATAAGTGTTCTATTTCTTCTTTCAACAACTCCATTTTTTGGGGAGTCCTTGTTGCACCGAATTTCCTTTCAATGCCCTTTAGCTCACAAAAGTCATTCATCACACTGTTCTTGAACTCTGTCCCATTATCAGACATGATCTTCTTAACCTTCAGGTTGATTTGATGTTCAACTTTAGTGATGAAAGAGATGAGTAGCTGACTTGTCTCATCTTTGGTTGCTAGGAAGTACACCCATATATATCTTGTATAATCATCAGTGATTACAAGACAATAGGAATTTTGGCTATACTATTTACATTTGTGGGACCAAAAAGATCCATTTGAATTAAATGTAAAGGTGTAGTAATGGTGTTGACTTCCTTTGATTTGTGAGAGGTTTTGTGCTGTTTTCCTTTCAGACATGCAACACAATTGTCTTCAAGTGAGAATTTCTTGTTTGGAAATCCTCTTACTAGATTGGATTTGACCAATTGATTGATGTTCTTGAAGTTCATGTGACAAATCCTCATGTGCCATAGTGGGAATTCATCAATTGTTGCTTTGGAAACAAAGCAATTTACTGCTCCAGTTGGGAAAACCTTGGACAAGTCAAAGCAGTAGACATTGTCCTTTGTTGGTGTTCTTAGCAGTACTTTGCTCTCATCGATCACATATCCAGGCTCCATGATTAAGCATTCTGTAGCTGTGAAGATTGTAGTATTCTTCTTGTCACACACTTGTGACAGACTCAGTAAATTGTACTGTAGCTGCTGAACATAGAAGACATCTTCAAAGCTGATTCTCCCATTGCTCACAGTACCTTTTCCAGTTATCTTTCCACCTTTTGGATTTCCACCAAAAGCAACATATCCTCCATTGAATGGTTCAAAGTTTTGAAGACATGATATGTTGCATGTCATGTGCCTGGAACAACCACTATGTACATGCCAACTGCTCTCTTCCTTCTTTGTTGGCTCTTCCTACACATAGTGAAAAGGATTAGTTTCTGTTGGGAACCCAAGCAAAAGTTGACTTGGTTTACCCATCTCATCAAAGTAACTCACCTTCCTCTGGATTAGATTTTCAAAATCAATCAGTTAATTTGACCTTTGGTTTCCAAACCTTTTTAGTTGTTTTTCTTAAAGAAGCAGTATTAATTGATTTATTTTAACAGTATTAACAGAGTTAGTTTTGGCAAACTTTCGTTTTGCAATATTAACAGGATTCTGTTGTGCAGTATTAACACCATTCTGTTTTGCAGTCTTAACAGACGCAACAGTAACACAATGTTGTTTTGTAGTATTAACATTTGCAGTATTAATACAATTCTATTGTGCAGTATTAACACGTGCGGTATTAACTCTGTTTCTACTGTGTTTTGAAACATGTGGATTTTTTCGAATACCCCCTCTACTTTTCAGTACTAACAGAGTTATAATTTGCAGTATTAACTTCATTAGTACCGTGTGTGGTAGAATTTCTTTTTGATTTACTAACAACTATAGGTTTGGACTTTTTAGAAAATTTTCCATGGTTTTGAGATGATTCAAACTTGTTATTATACCCCAATCCCCTATGATGCTTTTGAAGCATTTTCTCTTGATTTTCAAGGTTATAAAAACAAATTTTTGCATAATGATTAGCCTCTGCACAGATGAAATACACTTTTACAGGTCTTTTAAGAATTTGGCATTTTTGAGCTTTTAACAGGTTCCTATTTCTTTGATTTCCTCTAGTATCTATGTGAACCCAAGTTTTTTCTTTTTCTTTAAGACCTTTAGTGTTTTTACAACAGTTACATTCACATTTATTTTCTTTCTTTATCTGTTGAGTGGGCACCATGGACACTAGACTTTGTGAATTTTGTTGAGTAATACCTTCAATTGTGATCAAATGATTTTCTAGAGGAGTATCATTGTTTTTCACAATCTTCAGTTTACTCTCTTCCACTAAGTCCTTAATCAGAACTTCTTCATAGTTGATTGGATCAACTTTGAATGATTCTATTGGTGGTGTCTGAGATATAGGAATTCTAGGTTTTTCTAAAGATGGAGGAATGTAATTTTGATTGAATGGTGGGGAAACTTCTTTATAACCTATTCGTGTCTTTGCTGTACCAATGATTTGATTTTGAATAAGGTTATTTACAGATTTTGAAGCATATTCTAATTTCCCTACATTCAATTCAACTTTTTCTTTTTCCTCATTGATTCGTTTAATTTCCTCCCTAGCTTCTTTAAGTTTCACTAACAAATCATCTCTTTGCCATTCTACAAATTTAATCTTTTCTTGATAGCTTAACTCATTACCTTTGTAAGATTTAGTTTGTGTTTCTAGGTTTTCTATTCCCCTAGAGGCTGATCTTCTTTGTTCTTCTAATGTTTTAATGGTGTAACAAATAAGTTGATTATGATTCCTATACTTAAGCATAACATCTTTACATTCAGAAGAACATAGTTTAGAATTTACCTCAGTTGTGAGAGATGATGATTCGGTGTCCTTGGAAGATGCTGCAACCGCCATAAGAGTCCTATTTTGTTCACATTCTTCTGCAGCTTCATTCCAGTCAAATCCAAAAGCATCATCGTAATGGCAGTAGTAACAGATGCAGTAGGAACATCAACTGCAGTAGAAACAGTCTCTGTAGTAGAAACCATATCTGCAGTAGAAACCACATCTTCAGTAGAAACTACATATGCCATTAGTGCTCTGTTTTGAATGGTCTCTTCAGCAAGATCGTTCCAATCATATCCAAACACATCTTTTGTGATCAGGGATGTTGATGTACTTTCTTGATTGTTCCTTGAGTTGTTGGGCTTTGATTTATTTTTGCATTCTCTTGAAAAGTGTCATGGTTCACCACAATCAAAGCACTTGACTTTGCTCTTATCAAATCCAACCCTGTCACTGTTTCTAGGAGTGAATCTTCTCCCAGTTCTATTCACAAACCTTCTTGCTCTCAATGATAGCATAGTCAGTTGCCACTTGAGATCCATATCTTCTAAATCATCTTGACGAACTTGTCTCAAGTCTTCATTGGTTAATCCAGAACATGAAGTTTGTGACAGAAAGGCTTCAAAGGGCAAATCTTTAACGTTGTCATTCCGAGATGTTCCAGCTGGTGTGATAAGTGCAATATTAAAAGTATTAATATTGTTCTTGCTGTTGACTGGCTTCTTGGCTTCAACTTCTGCTTCAAACACCCTTAAATCATTGTAGAGATCATCCAGCTCCATCTCTTCAAGCACATCACCTTGTCTGTAAGATACTGTGTAGATGATCCATTCATCTCCCAAAGATCTGAGAAATTTTCTGTTTAGATCATCCTTATCAATTCTTACTCCTGCACTGCTAAACTCTCCAATAAGCTTCTTGTAACTGTCAAAAGTCTGAGTCATTCTTTCTTCCTTTAATGCCTTAATTTCTCATACTCTTGTTTGAGAAGAGCTTTCTTGTTCTTCTTGGTGTTCTTTGTTCCACTGAATCTCTTCTCAAGAGATTCTCACAGAGACTTTGCATCATTGTATCCTTCAAACTGTGGTTGATATTCATTAGGAATAGCAATTAGAAGGATACTTAGAGCCTTGATTTCAGTTTGTTTCTGTCTTCTTTCTTGGTCTGTGGTAGGTCGATGAAGAACTCCAGGTGTTCCATCAGCTGACAGATCAAGAGCTTCTTTGTTCCTATTCACAATAACATCCCATACTGCATAATCAGAGAGCAGTATGTGTTGTTTGATTCTTAGCTTCCAGAGATTAAAATCGTTGCTATTGAGGACAGGAACCTTGTTAACTACCACACAGCCATGATTGATAGTACTTTGCTTCTTGTTGAGACTTCTATAACTTGTTGATCAATAGATCTTGAGCACCTCCTGTGCTCTGATACCACTTGTCAGGATCAATATAGCTTATGTAAACCAATACGTCGAATATAGATCTTGATCTATCAAAGAAGTTTAGCACCGGATAAACACTTTGATATTACAAGTATATTGAACAAACAAATATTGTTTTATTGATAATATAAGAACAATAATGATTGTCGAATTACAAGCCTCAATATATTACTCTTAGAATGAATGTATAATATACGTGTTTCTCTTAGTACAAGGATCTATGTATATATAAACCTTGAGGCTAACCTAGCTAATCTAGGAAACTACTTTACAATACCAATTGTATAATGACTGCAATTACAATTGCATCATAATCACAATTGCTATATTAAGGAAGTGATAATTACAAATATAATTGATAATTATCTAAACTATACTTGCAGTAGTAACGAGAAACGGGCAGTAGTAACGGGTTCCAGCAGTAGTAACCATCAGTTATTCTTCAGGAGTATTATCATGTAGTAATATCATGCAGTAGTAACTGTCTTTGTCTTCAAGCAGTATTATCTTGAGCAGTATTAACTAGCACTACTAATGAACAATATTAATGAAACTAAACTATTAATCTAACAGTTTAATCCCAACATTCTACTTGCAACATTAACCATTACTTGAAATATCAACCATGACTTATAGTATAAACCAACATGCAATAGTAACCAACACTTAGCTATTTTATATTTGCAACAACAATACAATATGTACATATGTGACACTCGAGAAATTTTCGGATTCTTTAGAACCCATTAGCACTCGTCACAATCATTACTAGAAAAGCTGGCATACACGGCGAATTTGCGACCTAAATTGTTGTGGCAAATTTTCGTCGAATTTCCGACCGATTTTTGGCAAAATTTTCGAAATGTTTTTCCGACAACCTATTGACGAATTTACGAGGGATTAGCGACCGAATTAAAGCTATTGAAAATTTGTCGGAACTTTTTGACATATTTGCGACGGAGCCCTAAAAATAAAAATAAATAAACAAATAAATAACATTCTATCGGGTATTCGTCGCAAAAAATAACCCTATACATCGCAACTATGTCTCAAAACTTTCTTTAAACCCTAGACCCTAGTATTCGTCGGGAATCCGTCGAAATAGTGCGACGGATTTACGAAGGCTATAATATTTTTGAATTTTGCCTTTTCCTTTACAAAATTAACATGCACACGAGTTGATTGGATACATACATGAATTTGTTAAATAACACCACTTTCTTCCTGCTTTAATGAGTTGATTGGATACATACATAAATTTGCATAAATCCATTTTAAGATATATTATTCTTAAAATTATATTACTAACACTTCTCTACTTTTGAACCAAACTATATAAGAGTTATTCAGGTTCGACTCGTTAAAAGTTCGATTCATTCATATATCAATTTACGTAGTTAAACATCTGTTAATGAACACCTATTTTCTTCTTGATTTAACGAGTTGATTGGACATATACATGAATTTGCATAGATCTATTCAAAGATATATATTATTCTTAAAATGATATTACTAACACTCGTATACTTATGTATAGGGATGTGAATGAGCCAAACTATTCGAGAGCAACTCAGGCTCGACTCGTTAAAAGTTTGATTCTTTCATATATCAGTTTACATAGTTAAACATTTGTTAACTAACACTATTTTCTTTCTACTTTAACGAGTTAATTGGATACATACATGAATTTGCATAAATATATTCAAAGATATACATTATTCTTAAAATTATATGACTAACACTCTTATACTTATGTATAGGGATGTAATTTGAGAGCAACTCAGGCTCGGCTCGTTAAAAGTTTGATTCATTCATATATCAATTTACATAGTTAAACATTTGTTAATTAACACCTATTTTCTTTGTGATTTAACGAGTTGATTGGATACATACATGTATTTGCATAGATCTATTCAAAGATATATATATTACTCTTAAAATGATATGACTAACACTCATATACTTATGTATAATGGTGTACATGAGCCAAACTATTCGAGAACAACTCAGGTTCGACTCGTTAAAAGTTCGATTCAAATTGCGCCAAAACGAGCTCGAGCCGAACTTAAACTTAATTTGGAGATCATTTAATAAACAAGCTTGAACCGAACTTGAACTTAATTTGGAGATCATTTAATAAACGGGCTTGAATTCGAACTTCAGACATCAAACCCGCGAGCTTAAACGAGACTGTTACATGTAAACGAGCTTAAAAGTTCGATAATAAATGTTACTATATCAAAAGTTAATTTAAATAATACATTATATATATAGTTACGTATTTTAAAGAATATATATATATATATATATATATATATATATATATATATATATATATATATATATATATATATATATATATATATATATAGGGGTGGGATAATGTAAAAAGATTTTAAAATAAAAAGTGTAGGGAGGATTCCTAGCCACACAATTAGTCAACAAAAAGGAGGTTTAAAAAAGTCAACGCGGTGACATTTTTGTAATATTTTCAAACTTTTATGCCCTTTTCGTAATAAGCAGAAATATGTTTTTTTTTTTTTTTTTTTTTTTCATTTTACTAGATTACTCATTTTTTGAATCTCTGTGCATAACTTTTATCAATACGTGTGCATCGATTTTATTGTGCATCGATTTTATCAAAATAACGTGTGTATTGATTTTACGTAAGTTTTTTTTATACAAAACATATCCACCGCCGGAAAATCCACCGGAAATCAATCCACCAAAACAAAACAATCAATCCATCTATACAAAACATATCCACCGCCGGAAAATCCACCGGAAATCAATCCACCAAAACAAAACAATCAATCCACCAAAACAAACATGTGCATAAAGAAATCAATGTGCATAAAAATCAATCCACCAAAACAAAACATGTGCATAAAAAATTAGATATATTTGTGCATCAAAATTACAAAAAAAATTAGATATATCCACCGCCGCTACCATCGCCGGAATTCACTGCCGCCACAGTCGCCGGAAAACCACCAGCCGCCACAGTCACCTCCATCAGCACCTAATCCTTTCGTCACCTTCATTTTCCGGTCTTCCCCATAGTCACAGTCACCACTGATCCCCAATTCCACCACCGCAAAATGCTACCATACACCACCATCTCCGCCGCCATCTTCAGCGTCGCCACTGTCATCTTCACCGTCGCCACTGCCACTGTCCTCTTCATCCGTCGCCATCTTCAGCGTCATCACCATCCGTCGCCATCTTCAGCGTCATCACCATCCGTCGCCATCTTCATCTTCATCCGTCGCCATCGGAGGAGCAGTCATCGCCATCGGAGGAGCAGTCCCCGTCGCCACTGTTCATCCACTGTCATCGCCATCGGAGGAGCAGTCACCGTCGCCTTCATCCCCGTCGCCACTGTCACACCGGAGCAGATTCATTTAGAGAGAGAGAGAGATTTTAGTTGATTTAGGGTTGATTTTGGGATTTAAAAGTAGATCTGAAAATTGTGTTGTCAAAAAGACGATTATACCCTTTATGATATAATAATGGTTTTTTTTTTCTCTGACACGTGTCACTCCCTTATCACTCCCTATTCTTTTTATTTTTCATGTCTTTTTATTAGATCCTAGTTCTCTCTCTCTCTCTCTATATATATATATATATATATATATATATATATATATATATATATATATATATATATATATATATATATATATATATATATCATAAATAAATATATAAACGAGCTTATACAAGTTGAGCTCGAGTTTGAAAAATCACCCATGAGCCCAACTTGAGCTCGAGCACCCTAAACTAACGAGCTTAAGCTTGGGCGAGTTTGGGTTTGGTTTCACTCGTTTACACTTATGTATATGTGTCTATGAATATATGAATATGTAACTACTAATGAGATAATGTTTATCACCTTCCATCTTTATTCGACAAACTTCAACATTTCGTTTATCTTTAATCTATAACTTATTTCCATTAATTGATTAACCAAAATCGATTTATCCTGTAATTCCATCCCGAGTACAAACTAAGTATATATACTTGTATTATTATAAAATAAAATACAAACAATTTTATTTATAAATTACTTTTTTTTTTACTATATTATTTTGTTAGAAATCAGTCGACACATATTTTCGATAGAAAAATGTAAGTTTCTTTTATAATTTTCTTTTATATATTATCAAAAAACTATGGCGTGGGAAAATCATGTTAAATATTCAAGAGGAGGGAAAATTATTTGGGAAATTAAAAACCCTAGTAAGCAAGCCACCCCCTTTCAACTTTCACAACAAACGTTCTGCTCTCCTTGTCACACAAAGCCATGACCATTACCATCTTTAATGTTAACTATGGTTTTGATATTACCTTCAATTTAGTCTGAAATCAAGTTTTATTTCTCTTCTATGATTTCTAGAGTTTTACTGCAGTCTGAAGAAGAAATTGCAAATTAATTTTGTTGTTTTTTTCATCTTTTCTTCATCCAAGCAAAGGTAATCTTATAATATTTATATTTTATGCTTAAATTTTGATAATTTTTCAGATTTGAATCATACTGTATAGTATATTAGATCGAGTTTTAAATGGACCAGATCTATGAGTTGAGTTGGACAAGATCCGAGCAAATTCAAAGTTGTGATTGTTAATTGCAGTGGCGGCCCTGGGGATGTGCTGGTCGTGCGGTCGTGCGATCGCACGGGGCCTCTGATTTTTAGGGGCCTCCGATTTAAAAAAAAAAAAAAAAATTGGTACAAGCTTACAAATTATCTTTGTCCCACATTTGAGTCACAAGAGAAAGAAGAGTTTAATTTTTACATTTGTCCCACATCGGTGGAAGAAGAAAATGATTAATTGATTAGATAGCTATAAATTAACCTACCTATGTCTTTGAAAAAATCACACGACAAACTTTCAGTTTCAGGTACGTATTTGATTATTATTTATGTTTAATATTGCAAAAGTATCGTATTGGATAGTTTATATATTGTCTAAGAATACAATATATACTATTTGTTACACAGTTAGTTAGTAGATAATTGTTAACTTGTTAAGTTTTTATTTATTTTTTATATAAAGGATGCCTCCAACTAGAAATTTAAATCGGGTTCTTCTAAACGCAAAAGAAAAGAAAAGGAAGAACGTTTTATTCGTAATCAAAGAGGTGTTATCGATAAATTCATTATCAAACAAGTACGAGAAGGGGTAACAACTGAAGCTAATCGGGAATCATTTCAGGTAGAGGAAACAATAATCGAAGATAATACCATAAATGTTGATAATGTTCAATCTAACGAGTATCATAGAGAAGGTGTAACACGAAACAGATGGAGAACCTAAAGAACAGGAAAATATTTCAGTCAACATATATGATCCTACGAATTAACTTAATTGTTATGTTTCAATATATGTTGAGACGTGTAGACTCTTCAGATATCATATATGTGCAAATTCAAAGTTGTGAATTGTTAATTGTTAGGTTTCAAATACATTCTCAAGTACCTAACTGTTAACAAAATGAATTGTTTTGAAAATGTAATTGAAATGTGAAATGCTCATTCGTGAAGTGAAATAAAATGTTCTTGAAGACTCCATGCCAAATAAACTCTTAAGTATTTGAGAATGTATTTGAAAAATTGTCAACAAAAGGTTGTTGAGTGAGTTCATAAGTTTAAAGACTCAATAAAATATTAGACTACAAGATTTATGAAGTAACGTCACTTGAACATATATGGTATCCGTTGCAAATACTCATGTAATAGAAACCTTAACTGAGATAATTTAAATATCAATAGTGTGCCTTATAATGTAGATACAAAGACAAGTATATTCGAGATGAATCAAACAATATCTGTCCGTTGATAGAAATCATATGGGCGCTACCTAATCGAACATAGTTGTCACAACTCAATAGATCTATTCGCAAGGTTTGCGTTTAAGTCCATAACTAACTATCAATGATGAAGACAAATATAGTGTTAATGTTATCTAAGCAATGTAACAATTTAGTGTACTTGTGTCTAAAACGTAGGTAAATAATATTAATGCATTATCCCCCAAAATAGTAATAAAACCGTAGTAAAAAGGGGAACAAACTCACCTTGAAACGAACTCTTGAAAGATTGTTGAAAAATAGTAAGTTTCTATATAGTAAGTCTACAATAGGATTTAGTCAAATTCTATTTTTAGTAATTTTCCATATTTAGAAAGTTTCTTGTTTTAGAAAGTTTCCGCTTTAAGTAAGTTTTCAGAAAGAGTGAGTTGTTGAAAAATAGTAAATTTTTATAAATACTATTATCTATATTATGTAGTACTTTCTATTTATATACTTAACCCGAATGTTATAATTGTTAACCTACTTTACTTAGCCAAACCCTTTCGGTAGGTCTACTTAGGCGAACCAGGCAAGACAGTGAGAGGGTCCAGTGTGACTACCACTAGTTAAATTACCCTCACTAATCTTGCCTAAACATCACACTGAAATAGATGAGTCTATTTGGGAATAGTTCATAAAGTATCTAACATGAACTAACCAACTTGCATATGTAAGGGTCTAATACGTAAATAGTTTATACACAATATAATATAACATTAAATAAATTAAAAATAATATTTATACATACATATACATATTCGACATATATACACCTTTACATATTAGGGTTTCAAAAATTGTAAGTAAAACATGTTCATAATAAAAATCTAAGTTTACCGAAATAATATTGTTTTGATCCAATCTAAATTCCATTGATTAGATGTAAATTAATATCAAACAAATACTTTAGTAAAATTAGGTTTATAAAAATGTATATGAAAAACTAAAGAAAACGAAACAAATAATAAAAAATTAAGTTAGTTTTTAGACGTACTTCGAAAAACTAGAAATCCCTAAACCGAAAACCAACAAAATCAATTTCCCTCTTCCCCTTGGTTCGTTCGATCGAAAACCAAAACACCAAAATTATGATTTTTTAATAATGATTTAAGCTTTATATTTATAGTGTTAGAAATCTTTCTCCCAAAGAAAACTATTCACTATTTTAGTCCTTGTTCTCTAACAAAAATCAAAAATAAATATATACATATATATGTTCGGCCGACCTCCCTTGGGAGCCCAAGACGTTGATTCCACGTGTCTTGACTGGTAGAAAAAAATGCAAACGGAGTAGAAGGTGCGGCGAAAGTGGTGGGGTACAAGTCACCATAGCTATCACATCGAAGTATTGGGTTTTGGGTCCGACGGTCCTTCACAAGAAAACCAAATTCTTCAAATTCAATACTACATTTATTATCTTTTGCAAGTTTTTGAACAAAAATGAGGTTTTTAATTATTTTGGGTGAGACAAGTACATTTTTAAGATACAAAGGGCGATGTGGTGTATTTAAGGTACTATGGCTAGTGTGGGTGACGGGTATTGAAGATCCGTCACCAACAAAGATAGATGGTATATTGCGCGTATTAAAAACAGTACTAAGATTACCTGCGTCCGAAATTAAATGCGATATTGCACCCGTATCCATGTACAACTCAGAAGTCCCTTTGTCATTGAACGGGAGATTGGCGAAAGCTTGAGGAAGGTTGACCGGCTGGTCCTGGACAGAAGAGTAAACCGTGAACGCTGACCCAGGAGTATAGATGCAAACCGGAAACCGGCTTTTTTCAAAACCGAAACTGAACCGTTAGGATCGGTTAAATATTTCCCAAAATTTCGGGTTTTTTCGGTTTTTTAAAATTACCGGTTAAAACCGTTTTTTTTTTGAAAAAAAAAAACTGTCTGTTAAGTAGCTTTAAGTGTCAGTTAATTACCATTAAGAGCCGTTAGGAGCGTGTTTTTTTTTTTTTTTTTTTTTTTGAGTTTTTTGGCACCTCTAAGTTCTTTATAAATAGTTTTAACTAGTTTGGGGAGAAACCACACCAAAAACTCAACTCTTCTTCTCTCAAAATCACTATAATCTCGCATTCTCGCTATATATATACTTTTTTTTTTCCCGATAAAAACTCTAATTCTCAAAAGTACGAAACATCAAAGTACGAAAATGGAAAACACACAATCATAAGCTTCCGCTTCCGCTAGTAGCAATGTTCGAAACGTCAAATTTTACACAAATGAAGATATAGCGCAAATTATACAAACTTCCCGTAACAAGGAAATTTGGGTTAATTATGATTTGTGCGTAATGAATGACGGGATGGAAAAAGCACGTTGCAAGAGGTGTGGGAAGTTTTTAAGCTCTAATTCAAACACAACACTAAAAACTCACATAAACGGGTCTTGTAAAGTGATTAGTCAAGAAGCATCACAATCGGAACTTGGTGCGGATGGGAACGTATTTATATACAATAATGATGCGCTTCGAGAAGCATTTACGAAGTTTGTCATTCAAGAGGGGCTTCCATTCAACCACTTCGACAACCCACGACTTACGAAAATTATCAAAGAAAGGCTACAACCCCTTAGAAACGATACTTTTAAATATTGGGAAAAAACTAAAAATGAAATAATTGAGGGTTTTCGAAACTATAAATATGGGGTAAATATTACTTGTGATGTTTTGACCTAACCACATGGTACGAAAAATTCTTATTTAGTCGTTACAGCCCACTGGTTTCATGAAAACCAAAATCTCAAATCTTGGTTATTAATGAAACGTACAATTGCTTTTAAATTGTTTGGTTATCCGCTTACGGGATGTAATTTGTGAAAAAATATAAATGACACACTAGTTGAATATAGTTTAGACGATAAAGTTTTTTCAATTTCACTAGATAACGCGTCAAATAATACTAAAGCAATGAATTTACTAAAATTACGTATAAAACCACTTTTAGATGGCGCTTTTTTTCATGCTCATGTTCCGTGCAAAATGCATTATTAATATGTGATGATTTTCGTCAAAAAATTTAGGAAATTATTAACAACTATATATAGTTGGAGTAACGAACGACAAGCTAATTATAGACGTTTTCGAAAACAATGTGGTGAACCTCCCCTAGGACCTTGCTTCGATAATAATAGGTGGAATTCTACCCACACTATGTTTGAAAATATATTACGACAACGTGATACTTTAGATGCTTTCAATGACATTTTAGTTTCTAAAAATAAGTCTGTATCTATTTTCTCTTATGAATGGGAACGACTAAAGGATTTAACTTCGTTTTTATTATTTTTTAAAGAGGCTACAACCATATTATCGGGTGTATATTACCCAACTAGCCCTTTAGTTCTAAACCAAATTTATATAAAGACCGGAAAATTAAAAGAATTTGAAATCTCTGAACATCAAATTTTTAGAAGAGTGGTTGGAGTTATAAAAAAGAAATTTATAAAATATTATCGTTCTTTGCCTTTGGTTTTTACTAGTTCTGCCGCACTAAATCCTTGTTTAAATGTTGGCGGGGTACAAAGTTTAATCAAATCAATTTTGGAAAATTAGGGTTACACCATGGCAAACACTCGTTATATATTGAAAATGAACAAACTAGATTTCAAAATAATTTTGATGCATTATTTGCTATATATTGCGATAAATATAGTCAACAAAGTATCCCAACTGTTGACACAATGTGGGCGGGAACATCTCAAGGGAGTCAAGGGAATCAAAACTTAAATATAAACCTTTATAATACTTTACTTCAGGACGCTATAAAGCGTCAAAGAACATCAGCTCCAACAAGCGAATTGGGACAATATAAGGCTACAAATTTCTTTGTCACTCTCGGTGTTGAGGGGTTTCACAATTTTGACATTTTGGCTTGGTGGAAAGAAAGAGAAGTACAATTTCTCATTTTAGCCGCTGTGGCTCGGGATTTATTATCCGTCCAAGCTTCGACGATAGCTTCCGAATCGACCTTTTCCGTTAGTGGTAGAATAATATCGGAAAGAACGTCAAGACTAACCCCTCAAGCCGTGGAAGTATGTGTATGCTTGAAAGATTACTTGGACGGAGTCGAAAGGATACAAAATGTAACAACGTTAGAAGGCCCACTATTACAAGACGTTGAAGAAGTTATCGAACAAGAAGAAATCAAAATAGGGATATAACATACAACTACCGAAGTAGATGAATGTGAATTTGAAGAATTTGACATAGAATCTGAGGAAGAAGAAGACTACTTAAGTGTATTCGGGTGATGGCAATGCCGAAGCTCGATATACTTTACTTCACGATTGTATTAAATTGTAATAAAAGTTATGTTTGTGTTTTATATTTTTAGTTGTAAATGTATTATTTAAAATTGAAATAAAAGTTATGTTTGTATTTTATATTTTTAGTTGTAATTGTATTGTTTAAAATTTAAAGAAAAGTTATATTTATATTTTATATTTTTTCCAAATTCGAATCCAAAAAAAATCAGAAAAAAACTAACCGATTAAAACCGGTTCAAAACCGAAAAAACTGATTCCGAACATTCTAAACCGAAAAAAACCGAATGCGAGAAAACCGGTTTAACCGAAACCGTTTTTTTTAAAACTAGTTTATTCTAAACCGGGTTTTTATAAACCGAAAACCTATTCAAACCGGTTTCTTGCACCGATACCCAGGAGTGGCAGTAGAAGAATGATTTGCTGGGAATTAGGCTGGAGGCCTGTATTCAGATGGGCCTGGTTGGGCTGTGAGAACTGGGTACCCGTCTACTACCCGAGAGGCGAGAAGCCGGGTGGGGCAGTGGTTGGGGCGTTGCTGGGCGGGGCAGGTGGTCCATACCCGTGAGGATGAAACCCGACAGTAAATGGAGCAGGAAGCGGGCCTGTTGTGGTAACTGGGTCGGGGTAGGTATCTGTTGGGCTGGACTATAGAAAAACTGACTAGGGAATTTATTCCCAGTGGGACTATTATGAGATTGCTGACCATCACGATTATCACTATTCTGCCTTCTATGTTGATCAGAATTTAGCAAAGCATGAATGTATAATAACAATGGCAGAGAGATTTGCTCAATGAGATTGAGTTTATTATGGCTATATGAGTATATATATAGTACATAATACAACAAACTTTGAGATTGGATAGATGAATAAGATTGACTTTGTTAGTGGAATATATCAGTGTATTAGCTTGGCCTTGATATGTGGATGTGTTCGTTGAAGCACGTGTGACAATCCGTCTTTTCGAGGTATATTTTATTTACCGATTATTACTCTTTTTATTCGCAATGATTTGGACCCTTGTATTTCGCTTTATTTTACTCACGTTTATTGCATTTGAGTCGGGTTTATGTATTTTATTACTTTGTCTCTCGAGACGGAAGCTTTAGAATCACCTAAGTGCCTAATATCTAGTATTCTCACGTTATTAAAGTATTGCGTTTACGCCATAATCGTCGGTTAAAAAAAAATCATTATTTCGAAATTTCATTACAAAGTTAGTCCTCTAACTTAATCTGTTACAAGGTTAGTCCTTTAACGGAGAACTAACGGAATCTGTTACAAATCTAGTCCTTTAACGGAAGTTGACATTTTTGGCCATGGGAAACCCTCGGTGCGCAGCACCAAGAGGGTGGTGCGCAGCACCCCTTGCATTTTCGGCTAAAATCCATTTTTTCGAGTTTGTGGTCAATTTCTTGAGATTCTACAACCCCTTTTCACGTGATTTCTTCTGCAAACTCCCCCATTTGGGTATGTTAGATCCATTTGTGGATCTCTAAACATGTTTTGACCCTTTCTCTTTCCAAACTTTCATTTTTACATCAAACACCTTTACCATCCTTCTCTCTCATTCTCACTTCCTCCAACCCTTACTTTCTCTCTAAAATTTCCAGAGAAGTAAGGATAGAATACATCCAAGTTGAAGTGAGAATCCAAGGGAAAGAGTTGGAGAAAAATCATCTCTTTCAAGCACACATCGAATCTACATAATTTTCGGTAAGATTCCATGCTACTTCCTATATCTTTTCTTCTCTTTTCTTCCATTAAACTTAAGGTTTCTAACACAAACCTTATTTCTTTTGTCTCTACCAAGTTTTGATTCCAATGACACCCATGAAGATGAAGAGTTTCGGTGATTTTCCTTGAAGAAACTTTTGTTCGGTTTTGGGGTATGTAAACTCTCCGAAAATTTCTATATCTCTTTCTTCTTTGGAACCCCTCTAACGTCTTTCTATTCATGTGTGAAATGGAAGCTCTCTTACTTTCCCGGAATCCTCCCATCGCCTTGGAGCCTAGTGACGTTCGGTGAAAGTGACATCTTGAAACACTTGGTAAGAAAGTTCCTTCGAAAAACCTTTATTCTCTTTTCTTTATAAGACTTATGCTAATGATGGATTTTTGGTATTTTGGAGCTCCTTACCTCCTCACCACCACCATCATAAAGTCTCTCTTTCCGATATCCTTGCAAGTATCAATAATCGACACGTCTTGCGGGTGAAATCGGTAAAATATTCTTAATCTCTTATCTTTCATTTCATTACTTTTAAATTCGGTTTTAAGCCTTGAAAATGGTTAGGTTAACATATTAGACCAACACCAATCGATCTCAGAAACTTTGGACTTAAAACGAATAAAATGTGTAAAGATAAGATATTTACCGAAATTAACATATCTTATGATAAATATATGTAAAACCACACATTTAGACATATATGACACTTGGTAAATGTTAAATGAACCTAAACTAACAATTTATCAGTTTACACTTTCGCCTAAAAACGTCAAACGAAACAGTTAGCAACAAAAACGTAAAATTCGGTTTTCGGGAAACACCCCGGTGCGCAGCACCTACACCCTGGTGCGCAGCACCGGGGGTCTGATCTTCAAAATTATCATTTTTTGTTACTTTTCGACTTAGACTCGTAACGTGTTTTGACCTTAAACTTATAACAGTAACTTATTATGTATAAAAGTATCATATAAGTCAAATTAACGTCTTTGGACTCAAAGACATTATCGCAATCTTAAACTTTATTGGGAATATTTAAACAAACGTTTATTTTACTTTTACGGAAAATTGTTTAAAACCGTTCTAAATCATTTTACTCTATTGTTTGAAATAAAGGAATTTTACTCTTAAAGTGTCAAGTTAACTTCCATTCTATAAATCGTTGACTTTGACTTTTATTCAAAATTGTTGACTTTTGACTAATCTAAATCAACATCTCTAATTTTGACTTTCCTTTCAAATGGTTGACTTTGACTTTGATCAAGTCAACATCTTTGACTTTGACCAAGTCAACATCTTTGACGTTGACTTTGGTCGATCTCAATAAACTTTGGTAACAGTATTCCTTTCAACTGATGTTCCTGGTAGTCATTCGTTGGGCTCGGAATGTTATTCCCTTCTAATAAGTCATATATGACGTGAAATTATCGATATTTTCCTATCGTCCCTATCGACGCGGAACATCGTCACCTTGAACCGTCATCACGACCCGACTTTGGAAATCGTTGGAATACCTTATTAAATCTTAAACTCTAAACTTAACCGACAAGGCTAAACCGAACTATGTTATTGAGATACTTAGACTTGTTATATTGATTTAGGGCACTTAGGCGGCGGATTATTAGCTCCTTATTGATTATTACCCGATCTCTTGCCGAGCTTATTTTGTGAGTTATTCGAAGCCCCTTTTTCTCTTATTATTTTGGGCTGGAAAGCGTTTTTGAACTATTGTATGATGTATATCTTGTATGCCTAGTGTATCAGTATCACCTTAGATTAGGATGCTTTAGGCTTGGGTAAGCCCCCCTCATACACTTGTTAGCTATTTGCCCACGGTTGCATATATATAGATCTATATGGGTTTGACCAACCCTCATTACTCGAGAGGATATCCCTACGAGTGAATGTTATGGCCGTATGTTATTTGTTGCCTCTGGTATTGCATCGCCTTAGGTTAGGGGATTTGGTCAGGATCAGTGTATATTAATCTTTGGTATCTATACTCACACTAGGGTTATACATCAAGATATGCTTTTGAAACTGTATATGTTTACTAAATCTTTTATTGGGTCAAACCTTATTTACTTATTGCGAATAATTCACCAACATTGTGTTGATGTCGTTTTTAACGCTTTTTCAGGAGTTTGAGGATTTTAGTTGATCATGCCTTGCATCTTTTGGGATCATATATTTATTTGTATTTGGAATTCGTTTGCTTGATGTAATTCCTGTATGATCCACGTATTTGACATTTGCTATGTATTTGTATTCAGCATTTGGTACTCTTTGATCTTGTATTGTATTTTGTAAACTTTGAGGCATGATTAATATGATTCGATGTTTTGTTTATGGTTGTATGTTGTAATCCTTGACTCTTGATATCTTTAACTGGAACACTCTGCGTTCCGCTTTTAGCGGGGTGTGTCAGAAATTGGTATCAGAGCCAGGTTATAGCGAACCAAGTGGCTTTATGAAGGAAATCACTTGGACTATGACCGGAGGCTTTATAATCGATTTTCTCTGATTTGCTAAGTGTGCATTATTTGTTTTACGTGTTTACTTCCTTGCTTTTGCTTTTGTCATCTAACTCTATTTTATCGCCTATCTTGCTTAACACGTTTATACTTTTAGGACGATGCCGCCTAAGAAGTCAGCACGACGTGGTCGCCCAAGTGCGAAGGCTAGAGATGCGAGTACGAGTACGAGGACTACACCTGTTACGAGGGCTAGAGGTCCTACTCCAGTCACGAGGACTAGCGGTCCTACTCCTGTTACGAGGACCGGCGATTCGGGTCCAGAGACTACACCAGACTTGGCTCAGCTTGTAGCCCAGCAGATAGCAGCGATGTTGCCGACTATTGTTGCTCAGATTAGGGAGAGTACGGTGCATAGCAGTGACGGTACTGGTACTGGTGGATGAGATCAGGGTGGTCCTGAGCCTATTGTGGTTGGTGGAGGTCCCGAGACTACGGGTACTGGATCGGGTGGTTCTGGACACGGTGGTCCTGAGGTTGTGGTTACTGGATCTGGTGGACCCGAGTCGGGTATGCATGTGGGAGGTTCTGGTTCTGGTAGAGCGGACGACTCTACTCGACGCACCATTATTATTGATGACACTCCACGGAGGGGATGTTCACTGAAGACCTTCATGGGATGCAAGGTCCCCGAGTTCCGAGGTACTGAGGGAGCGATTGGGACACTCCAGTGGATGGAGAAATTAGAGTCTATTTTCAGTACAGTTGGTTGCGCAGAGGAGGATAAGGTCCGCTATGCTACGTTTGTGTTTCAGAGTACAGCGTTGACTTGGTGGAATTCCATAGTGAGCGTTCGAGGTCGGGTGGAGACGGATATGATGACCTGGGAGCAGTTGAAGGAGTTGATCCTTATCGAGTATGTGCCCGAGGCGGAGCTCGAGAGGCTAGAGGAGGAGCTGTGGAAACTAGAGATGGTTGGGTCGGATATATTGGGATACACTACACGGTTTTACACTTTGTCGCAGTTGGTTCCACATTTGGTTCGTCCGGAGCCTAAGAGGATTAGTCGTTACATCCGTGGTTTATCCAAGGAGATTCGGGATAATGTCATGTCGTCGAAGCCATGTACATTTCAGAGCGCAGTGGAGCTCGCGACCACGTTGACTCATAACGCGGTTCGCGATGGTAGACTACCACCCATGGTATCTAGGCAGCACTCCGGAGGGAAACGGAGTGGGGGATTCCGTCACAGTGATTCGAGGAAGAAGAGTAGGAGGCAGGATACACCTCATGTAGTGCAGTCTTATGCTGCGGTGACCCCGGATGCTCAGAGCAAGTATCCGAAATGTGGGCGGTGTGGTAATCATCATTCTCAGGAGGCGAAGTGTTGGGAGTGTGGGAAATGCAAGAAGTTGGGACACACTGATAGGTATTGCCGTGCCCAGAGGGGCAAGTGTTTTGAGTGTGGTTCCACTGATCATCATCGGGACAGGTGTCCCAAGTTAGCTTCGGCCGGTACTGGTACGACATCTGGTTCGGGCTCACGTGGTAGAGCCTTTGTTATGGGAGCTCATGAGGCACAGCAGGATCCCAGTGTTGTCACGGGTACTTTTCTTATTTGTGATCAGCCTGCTTTTATTTTGTTTGACTCTGGTGCCGATAGGAGTTTCATATCTACTGAGTTTAGGACCATGATTAGTTGTACTTCTAGACCATTAGTGCCTACTTATGAGATAGAGCTAGCCGATGGTAAGCATTTACGTGCCTCTGAGATACTTAGTGCTTGTAGGATTAGCTTTGAGGATCATACTTTTCCTATTGACTTAATTCCTATCACACTGGGTAGTTTCGATGTTATTATTGGGATGGATTGGTTGGCGACACACCGTGCGGAGATTGTATGTTTTGAGAAGATGATTCGTATCCCGTTGCCAGTTGGTGGTCCGTTGTTAGTTCAGGGGAACAAGGCGGGGAAGCGCCTTAAGATTGTTTCTTGCATGAAGGTTAGGGAGTACATCAAGCGGGATTGCACACTCTTTCTGGCACACCTTGTGAAGAAAGACACCGCGGGGCAGATTGAGGAGCAGCCGGTAGTTCGTGACTTTCCCGATGTATTTCCGGAGGACTTACCTGGGTTACCCCCTAGTAGACAGGTAGAGTTTCGTATAGACTTGGTTCCTGGAGCAGCGCCGGTGGCGAAGGCTCCTTATCGGTTAGCACCTTCGGAGATGTTAGAGTTATCGAAGCAGATTCAGGAGTTGGTGGATAAAGGCTTTGTTAGACCGAGTTTCTCTCCTTGGGGCGCGCCGGTACTCTTCGTGAAGAAGAAGGATGGATCTATGAGGTTGTGCATCGATTATAGAGAGCTGAATAAGTTGACGGTGAAGAATCGGTATCCCTTACCACGCATAGACGACTTGTTCGATCAGCTTCAGGGTTCATGTTTCTTTTCGAAGATTGATTTACGATCCGGATATCATCAGTTGAGAGTGCAGGAGGAGGACATTCCGAAGACCGCCTTCAGGACGCGTTATGGCCACTTCGAGTTTTTGGTTATGCCTTTCGGTCTTACGAATGCGCCTGCAGCTTTCATGGACATGATGAACCGTATATGTCGTCCTTACCTCGACAAGTTCGTGATTGTTTTCATCGACGACATTCTGATATATTCTCGTAGCCGGGAAGAGCACGAGGAGCATTTGAGACTAGTGTTGGAGTTACTGAGACAGGAGAAACTTTACGCTAAGTTCTCTAAGTGCGAGTTTTGGTTATCGGCGGTTCAGTTTCTTGGCCACGTGGTCAGCGGTGAGGGCATTCACGTTGATCCTGCCAAGATTGAAGCCGTTAGAGATTGGGTCGCTCCGAAGACACCCACTGAGATCCGGTCATTCTTGGGTCTGGCAGGCTACTATCGTCGTTTCATCGAGAATTTCTCGAAGATAGCCTCGCCTATGACTAAATTGACCCAGAAGAGTGAGGAGTTTATTTGGGGTGAGGAACAGGAGGAAGCTTTTCAGTTACTGAAGAAGCGGTTGTGTGATGCGCCTATCTTGAGTCTTCCCGAGGGTACCGAGAATTTTGTAGTATTTTGCGACGCTTCGCATAAGGGACTCGGTTGTGTACTGATGCAGAATGGGAAAGTGATTGCCTATGCTTCTCGTCAGTTGAAGATTCATGAGCAGAATTACACGACACACGATCTAGAGTTGGGCGCAGTAGTTTTTGCTTTGAAGATCTGGCGTCACTATCTTTATGGAACTAAGTGTACCGTATTCACCGATCATAAGTCGTTACAGCACATCTTTGATCAAAAGATGCTGAATATGAGGCAACGTCGATGGGTTGAGTTGCTCAACGATTATGATTGTGAGATTCGCTACCATCCCGGTAAGGCGAATGTTGTAGCCGATGCGTTGAGTCGCAAGGAGTCGGTTAAGCTGGTGAGGATTCGTGCTATGATGGTTTCCATTCAGTCGAGCTTGAAGGCTCGTATTATTCAGGCTCAGCAGGAGGCTCTCACCGAGGATCGCCTTAAGGATGAGGGTTTATTCAGTTTGGCACGACAGTTGGAGCCGAAGGACGACGGGGTGATGTACTTCATGGATCGTATTTGGGTTCCCGTTGGTCTTAGGCAGTTGATTTTAGATGAGGGTCATAAATCGAATTATTCCGTTCATCCTGGAGCGGATAAGATGTACCATGACCTGAAGGAGTTCTATTGGTGGCCTGGTATGAAACGGGCGATTGCCGAGTATGTGGGCAAGTGTTTGACGTGTTCGAAGGTCAAGGCTCAGAATCAGAAGCCTTCCGGCCTTCTCCAGCAGCCCGAGATTCCACAGCGGAAGTGGGAGCGGATCACGATGGATTTTGTTACGAAACTTCCTCGATCTTCAGGAGGTTATGATACTATCTGGGTTATTGTCGATCGGCTGACTAAGTCAGCGCACTTTCTTCCTATTCGTGAAGATTACCGAGTAGAGAAGTTATCTAGATTGTACATCGACGAGATTGTGGCCAAGCATGGCATTCCAGTATCCGTTATTTCAGACCGTGATGCACGATTTACTTCGAGGTTTTGGCAGTCTTTACAGCTATCTTTGGGTACCCGATTGGATATGAGTACGGCTTATCATCCTCAGACTGATGGTCAGAGTGAGCGTACTATTCAGACATTGGAGGACATGCTTCGAGCTTGTGTGCTAGATTTTGGTGGGAGTTGGGATCGACATTTGCCATTGGTCGAGTTCTCGTATAATAATAGTTACCACTCCAGCATCAACTGTGCACCATTTGAGGCTCTTTACGGGAGGAAGTGTAGATCTCCGATTTGTTGGGCCGAGATAGGAGACAGTCAGATTACGGGTCCCGAGTTGATTCAGGAGACGACCGATAAGATCTTCAGGATCAAGGATCGTTTGGTAGCCGCCAGAGACCGTCAGAAGAAGTACGCGGATTTGCGTAGGAGACCTTTGGAGTTTCAGGTTGGAGATATGGTTCTGTTGAAAGTTTCTCCGTGGAAGGGTGTGTTTCGATTTGAGAAGCGCAGCAAGCTTAGTCCACGTTTTACGGGTCCTTTCAGGATATTGTCTCGTGTTGGTCCAGTGGCTTATCGTCTTGAGTTGCCACCTGAGTTGCGTGGTGTGCACAACGTATTTCATGTATCGCATCTCAAGAAGTGCCTTGCGGATGAGACCCTGATTGTACCACTGGAGAAGCTATGTTTGGATGACTCGCTTCATGTGATAGAGGAGCCGGTGGAGATTGTTGACCGAGATGTCAAGAAGTTACGGCGGAGTCGGATCCCGATAGTGAAGGTTCGATGGAACTCGAAGATTGGAGCTGAGTTTACTTGGGAGCGGGAGGACGAGATGCAAAAGAAATACCCACATCTTTTTGCTAGCAGCGGTGTTCAGTAGAATTTCGAGGACGAAATTCCTTTTTACTGGGGGATGCTGTGACAATCCGTCTTTTCGAGGTATATTTTATTTACCGATTATTACTCTTTTTATTCGCAATGATTTGGACCCTTGTATTTCGCTTTATTTTACTCACGTTTATTGCATTTGAGTCGGGTTTATGTATTTTATTACTTTGTCTCTCGAGACGGAAGCTTTAGAATCACCTAAGTGCCTAATATCTAGTATTCTCACGTTATTAAAGTATTGCGTTTACGCCATAATCGTCGGTTAAAAAAAAAATCATTATTTCGAAATTTCATTACAAAGTTAGTCCTCTAACTTAATCTGTTACAAGGTTAGTCCTTTAACGGAGAACTAACGGAATCTGTTACAAATCTAGTCCTTTAACGGAAGTTGACATTTTTGGCCATGGGAAACCCTCGGTGCGCAGCACCAAGAGGGTGGTGCGCAGCACCCCTTGCATTTTCGGCTAAAATCCATTTTTTCGAGTTTGTGGTCAATTTCTTTAGATTCTACAACCCCTTTTCACGTGATTTCTTCTGCAAACTCCCCCATTTGGGTATGTTAGATCCATTTGTGGATCTCTAAACATGTTTTGACCCTTTCTCTTTCCAAACTTTCATTTTTACATCAAACACCTTTACCATCCTTCTCTCTCATTCTCACTTCCTCCAACCCTTACTTTCTCTCTAAAATTTCCAGAGAAGTAAGGATAGAATACATCCAAGTTGAAGTGAGAATCCAAGGGAAAGAGTTGGAGAAAAATCATCTCTTTCAAGCACACATCGAATCTGCATAATTTTCGGTAAGATTCCATGCTACTTCCTTTATCTTTTCTTCTCTTTTCTTCCATTAAACTTAAGGTTTCTAACACAAACCTTATTTCTTTTGTCTCTACCAAGTTTTGATTCCAATGACACCCATGAAGATGAAGAGTTTCGGTGATTTTCCTTGAAGAAACTTTTGTTCGGTTTTGGGGAATGTAAACTCTCCGAAAATTTCTATATCTCTTTCTTCTTTGGAACCCCTCTAACGTCTTTCTATTCATGTGTGAAATGGAAGCTCTCTTACTTTCCCGGAATCCTCCCATCGCCTTGGAGCCTAGTGACGTTCGGTGAAAGTGACATCTTGAAACACTTGGTAAGAAAGTTCCTTCGAAAAACCTTTATTCTCTTTTCTTTATAAGACTTATGCTAATGATGGATTTTTGGTATTTTGGAGCTCCTTACCTCCTCACCACCACCATCATAAAGTCTCTCTTTCCGATATCCTTGCAAGTATCAATAATCGACACGTCTTGCGGGTGAAATCGGTAAAATATTCTTAATCTCTTATCTTTCATTTCATTACTTTTAATTTCGGTTTTAAGCCTTGAAAATGGTTAGGTTAACATATTAGACCAACACCAATCGATCTCAGAAACTTTGGACTTAAAACGAATAAAATGTGTAAAGATAAGATATTTACCGAAATTAACATATCTTATGATAAATATATGTAAAACCACACATTTAGACATATATGACACTTGGTAAATGTTAAATGAACCTAAACTAACAATTTATCAGTTTACACTTTCGCCTAAAAACGTCAAACGAAACAGTTAGCAACAAAAACGTAAAATTCGGTTTTCGGGAAACACCCCGGTGCGCAGCACCTACACCCTGGTGCGCAGCACCGGGGGTCTGATCTTCAAAATTATCATTTTTTGTTACTTTTCGACTTAGACTCGTAACGTGTTTTGACCTTAAACTTATAACAGTAACTTATTATGTATAAAAGTATCATATAAGTCAAATCAACGTCTTTGGACTCAAAGACATTATCGCAATCTTAAACTTTATTGGGAATATTTAAACAAACGTTTATTTTACTTTTACGGAAAATTGTTTAAAACCGTTCTAAATCATTTTACTCTATTGTTTTGAAATAAAGGAAATTTTACTCTTAAAGTGTCAAGTTAACTTCCATTCTATAAATCGTTGACTTTGACTTTTATTCAAAATTGTTGACTTTTGACTAATCTAAATCAACATCTCTAATTTTGACTTTCCTTTCAAATGGTTGACTTTGACTTTGATCAAGTCAACATCTTTGACTTTGACCAAGTCAACATCTTTGACGTTGACTTTGGTCGATCTCAATAAATTTTGGTAACAGTATTCCTTTCAACTGATGTTCCTGGTAGTCATTCGTTGGGCTCGGAATGTTATTCCCTTCTAATAAGTCATATATGACGTGAAATTATCGATATTTTCCTATCGTCCCTATCGACGCGGAACATCGTCACCTTGAACCGTCATCACGACTCGACTTTGGAAATCGTTGGAATACCTTATTAAATCTTAAACTCTAAACTTAACCGACAAGGCTAAACCGAACTATGTTATTGAGATACTTAGACTTGTTATATTGATTTAGGGCACTTAGGCGGCGGATTATTAGCTCCTTATTGATTATTACCCGATCTCTTGCCGAGCTTATTTTGTGAGTTATTCGAAGCCCCTTTTTCTCTTATTATTTTGGGCTGGAAAGCGTTTTTGAACTATTGTATGATGTATATCTTGTATGCCTAGTGTATCAGTATCACCTTAGATTAGGATGCTTTAGGCTTGGGTAAGCCCCCCTCATACACTTGTTAGCTATTTGCCCACGGTTGCATATATATAGATCTATATGGGTTTGACCAACCCTCATTACTCGAGAGGATATCCCTACGAGTGAATGTTATGGCCGTATGTTATTTGTTGCCTTTGGTATTGCATCACCTTAGGTTAGGGGATTTGGTCAGGATCAGTGTATATTAATCTTTGGTATCTATACTCACACTAGGGTTATACATCAAGATATGCTTTTGAAACTGTATATGTTTACTAAATCTTTTATTGGGTCAAATCTTATTTACTTATTGCGAATAATTCACCAACATTGTGTTGATGTCGTTTTTAACGCTTTTTCAGGAGTTTGAGGATTTTAGTTGATCATGCCTTGCATCTTTTGGGATCATATATTTATTTGTATTTGGAATTCGTTTGCTTGATGTAATTCCTGTATGATCCACGTATTTGACATTTGCTATGTATTTGTATTCAGCATTTGGTACTCTTTGATCTTGTATTGTATTTTGTAAACTTTGAGGCATGATTAATATGATTCGATGTTTTGTTTATGGTTGTATGTTGTAATCCTTGACTCTTGATATCTTTAACTGGAACACTCTGCGTTCCGCTTTTAGCGGGGTGTGACAGCACGTGTGTTACTAATACGCCCCCGCAAGATGGAGGTACCATCTGTAACTCCAATCTTAAACGAAACTTGAGAAAAGGTTGTCGAGAAAGTGCTTTCGTGAGAGTATCTGCTAGTTAATCTTTGGTGCTGATATGTTGAACTTTGAGTGTACCATTTTGAATTTGTTCGCGGTAAATATGGTAATCAAGGGAAATGTGTTTCATCCGGCTATGAAATACAGGATTGGAACACAAATGCGTCGCTCCAATATGGTCACAAAATAATGTAGGTGGGACGCTGATCCCAGCACCTAATTCTGCTACCAAATTCCTCAACCAAATAACCTCTGAAGCGGCATTGGCTATGGTTTTATATTCCGCTTCAATTGTGGAATGAGAGATGGACTTTTGTCTTGCTGATTTCCAGGAAATAATATCCCCCCCCCCCCCCCCCCCCCCCCCCCCCAGATAAGCAATATATCCAAGTAATTGATCTGCCATTTTCTTTAGTCCCACCCCAATCAGAGTAGCTAAATGCACTCAAGGAAAGATCTTGGGCACGTCGAAGAAATAAGACAAATTGAATGGTGCCCTTCAAGTAGCGTAACAGTCTTTTAAGTGCCTGCCGATGTGAATCAGATGGGTTATGCATATACTGTGAAAGCTTGTTTGTGGCGTATGAAATTCGGGGCGAGTCATCGCTAAATATTGGAGTTGACCAATTTTCGAAATGATGTAGAATCTGTTGTAGCTGAGGAATCATTAGGAGTGAGTTGTGCGGAATGGTCCATTGGCATGGATACTTCTTTAGCGCCATCCATATGTTGAGTCTTTAGAATGTACCTGATATGTTTATGTTGCGATAAAAAAAGACCATATTTAGTGGCAATAACCTGAACACCAAGAAAGTCATGAAGTTCACCAAGGTCCTTTAACACATAACGATTATGAAGTTGCTGCCCAAACTTATCAATAAATGTTGCATTGTTCCCGGTAATGATAATATCATCAACATAAACGAGAAAATATATACTCACTCCAGCTGATTGGTATGAATCTGCAACAGAATTAGTAAAACCAATTGATGAAAGAAAATTTTTGAGTTCAGTGTACCAAGCTCTCGGCGCCTGTTTGAGCCCATAAATAGCTTTTTGAAGCTTGCAATTGTGATTTAGGTATTCATGATGAATATACCCGTGAGGGTGAAACAGTATACGTCCTCTTGAAGAGTTCCATTCAAAAAAGAATTATTTATGTCAAGTTTGTGTATTGGCCAACTCTTAGATAATGCAAGGTACAAGATAACGCGAATGGTGACCGGTTTTGTAACCGGACCGAATGTATCCGTGTAATCAACACCCGGGCGTTGGTGGAAACCTTTTGCAACTAATCGAGCCTTGAATTTATGTACAGATCCATGTGGAAAACGCTTTACCCGGAAAATCCATTTATTATCAAGAGGATTTCCGAGACGTTTTTGGAACAAGATCCCACGTATGGTTCCGAAGAAGGGCGTTAAACTCATTAGACATTGCATCACGTCACTCCTTTTGCTTTAGGGCTTGTGTGAGACAACTTGGTTCAAGTTCAACAGGAAGTGGATGAGTTGTGACATGATTTACAAAGGTGGGACCAAAATATTTAGGATTTTTTTCCGTTCACGAGTGGGTCGTGGTGAAATAGAAGGGGTGGATGTATGTACTGGAGAGGGAGAATTTGACGATATAGAACTTGACAGATATGTATGATCAGAAGGTGAAGGGGATGTGCCTGGTTCACTAGTATGCGAACTATTGTTTGATTGCGAGAGAGACGTGTTTTTAGAAGGTTGAGAAAATGATGTAACGCTATGAGTATGCAACGGAGTATGAGATTCTGTTTGAACATATTGTTCGTGGGCAGGAGACGGAAATGATGGATAAGGAGCATAAGTGTATGAGGTACAAACAGGTGATAAAGAAGGTGTTTCAAGATATTCTTCATTTTGATTTTCGTTAACGATTCTGGCGGGTCTTTCGTGTTCAGGCCATGGAAATTTGAATGATCGACGTGCCCCTTCTTTAAAGGGAATTCATTCTCAATAAATTGCACATGACGTGATATGAATATTTTATGGAAAACGAGGTCATAGAATTTGTAAGCCGATTGTGACAAAGAATATCCAAGAAAGACACACGATACTGATTAATGGGTTTGGAAGCATTTTTTTGTTGGGTCTCGTAATCAACAAGTTGTTCATGAAGCTCGTCAAAGGAGATTGGAGTGTCTCGTTCCCAAACAGCTTCACATATTTCTTTGAAGTCGTTACCCAAACGATGTAGAATGTGGAGAACAAGATCATCCTCATCTACATGGAAATCAGCTAGAGAAAGTTCATCAGCAATGCCGCACATTTCTTGTAAATAGGTTGATGTACAAAATCTAGTCTTCCCAAATGCTTTCTCTAGACCACAACACCGGACATTGTACCCTTGTCGGTTGTAGTATAGTTTTGGCAAGTTCGGGTTCGAACACAGGGACTAATGTGAATTAAGAGTTTAACTTAAACAAGTAGCAAGTAAAAAACTGGGGGTTTATACTATAACTACAAAGTAACGTTTTAAAAGTATTTTATAATTCAAGATTAAAGAGACGTTTGCTTAAACCATTCACGAATGTATGATCTTTTCTAAGTAATGAAAAGTTTATTTACTTCTTATGTAAAACTAAGTTCCTTTCGAATACCGGATTTCTCTAATTACCCAACCGTGAAACCACTCCTTTCGAATATGGTTAACACCACAAATAGTTATGCATAAAGAATCAAGCCGATGTGTGATAATTAATCTTTAAACTTCCTTTCGAATAGTTTACTAGTTTTCTAAACCGATTTCTCTTATTTATAAACTAGCATTCGTGTTTAAGCTTAGTTATTTTTTTTACTATTATCGATTCCTTTCGAATACCGATAAACTATATCAACTAAAGGCCAGTTGAATATTTCGTTCAATATTTTAGCAAACTCTCGAGTTCTTTTCAAATACCCAAGTTTTATACCAATAAAGAATATATGTAATCGAATAACATGATTAAAGCTTAAACCAAAATGGATTTTCAATTAACCAAACACATCTATCAAACATATCACACCCAAAATCAATCAAAACATACGATCACATATTCAAGCAAACGATTAAGAAATTAGCTACGCATAATTGAAATTAAACATGGAATATAAGGAAAGTTGAATATGATACCAAGTGTTTGATGAAATGTCAATGTCTGAGATACCCATATTGAAATGAAATTAAAACCAATCTTGTGAATGTAATGACAATTGAAATGATTTTGCTTTCTTGAATGGTGAATTGCCCAATGAATTTCTTCTCCACGGCTCTCCAAATCTCCCATAATGATTGTGTGTTTTTTTTTTTGTGTTATAGAAAAATGATGGTGAGTTGTGATGGTGATAATGTGACTCTTCAAGTGTAGTAATCATGGACAAGAAAAGAAAAACCCTCCAATGCCCATAATTGATTACATTAATCAAATAAAATAAAACAACCCGAAATGGTCCAATTGCGTCGCAGTCATACACCACTGCCACGCAGTGGTGGTCCGGACCAACATGTTTTGCGTTTAGCTCCTTTTTCTAGCGTTATGTTAGCCAATCTTGATGTAAAATCCTCATTCCAATTCTAAATAACTAAGTACATACTTTTACACAAAATGTAAGTAATAAGGGGGCATATCCATCATGTTTTAGACTAAAACATAATAAATATCGCGAATAAAAATGTATATAACTGAGCGATATCATAGGTGGATACCGATTTGTCTTCGGTTAGGTTTTCGATGAGACGTTGTTTGAGAGAAATGATTCGAGTACGATATTTGTTCGCATAAAGAACCACAAGTTGATCACATGCTTCTTTCGAAGTGGATACAGACGCGATGTGGGTTTGTATAGTGGTTGTGCAACTACCCAACGTAGCATTAACAATGACTTGGTCTTGACGATACCATTTAGAGTATGTTTGGTTTGATTTATTTTCAATCACTTTGGAAGGAGCTTGTACCGTACCGTCAACATAACCAAGAAGATCATACCCAATTAGGGTCGAAAAACGTTGTCGGCGCCAAACAATAAAGTTGGTTTGGGTTAGTTTTGTTGGATGATGATTGGGTGCTTGTAGTTGTATAATGTCATTTTGGTTTGCCATGAGATTAAAAGAAATGAGGATCAAGGCACGTTGAAGCCGATTGGAGCTCTTGATACCATATAATAAAAATGGCAGAGAGATTTGCTTCAATGAGATTGAGTTTATTATGGCTATATGAGTATATATATAGTACATAATACAACAAACTTTGAGCTTGGTTGGATGAATAAGATTTACTTTGTTGGTGGAATATATCAAGGTGTATTAGCTTGGCCTTGATATGTGGATATGTTTGTTGAAGCACGTGTGTTACTAATAGAATGAACCTACACTTGGTACACAAAACTCGCGTTGACAGTTCCTGCATAATTGCGGTACATTATTATTATTAGAATTGCGATTAGGAGTATTACCGCGAGCATAGAAAGTCGAGTTCGATGATGAGGAATCTTTGGCAGAAGGCAGATTAGGAGACCGGTTAATGTGTGTTTCTTCCATCTCAAGCATTGCTCTTGTGTCAAGGAATGAAGGTAGCGGTTTTATGAGTCGAATAAAAGTCGCAACCCCATCAAACTTACCGCGAAGGCCGTTGATAGTGTGCCTGACGAGGGTTCGTTCGTCAATTAGTTGATCGATGTTTTTAAGGAGGTCGAATATGACCTTAGGTTTGTGACAATAATCCGCCACCGAAAGATCTCTGATAGTAATATTACGAATATCATCGTTTAACTGCATGGTCGGGCGTCTTTGTTATATTGAAACATGTCGTCTAAAGCTTTCCATAGTTGTTGAGCGGTCTAGCTTTTCTTCATGACTATTTGAAATAACGGTTTGCTAATGGTGTTGTATATCCACATCTTCACCAAATTATCGGGTTTAAGCCGGTTTTTATCGCCCGGTCCTTTAGGTTGAATTGAACCGTTGAGGAAACCATCTACCTCCCACGTGATACAGTGCATCTCGAACATCCTTTTCCATTGCGTATAGTTTAACTCGCCCATGTCAAGAGTGACCGGAATATACGCCTTGATGTTTGTAATGTTGAAAGCTTTCTCAAATTCTGAACCGGAAGCGGAGTCATCGCCTGGCATGGTGTTGTTTGATGGTGGAGAAAAATAGACAGCATGCTATAACCACTTGGACAAACCATACTGATCTATCTATCTATCTATCTATCTATCTATCTATCTATCTATATATATATATATATATATATATATATATATATATATATAATTATTTACAAGTTCTAATAAAGAAAAGCTAATTGCCATCCAAGTTTTGTCATAGATCAAGTAACGATATGACCCCATGATCTTATCACTCTCCTTATTCATGTGCGAAGGTTATCCGCATTTCTTTCGCAAACAACATAAACAGAGTGAAAACAAAAAAAAACCATTAAACTAATAATTAATGCTGTACAATGATACATGTTGGTTGTAATTCGAGCCATTTCAAAACCAAAGAATCAAGAATCATTTTCACAAACAACTTGTAGGCATCATTATCCACACATTTAGTACTCAAACTTCTAAGTTCTAATCTTATTGTTGGATTTGAATATGACTCAAAGGGCATAAAGAAAATTTCACAAGGTGAAGCATATTCACAAATATCTTGTGGGCATCATATAAAATGGAGTTTCAGCATAACAACATAAAGATTAAATTAAACGACAAATTAAACACAAAAATTAACAAAAACATACAAATTTTATCTTGAATCTTGATGAATGATGAACATGAGTTTAAGAATGTCAATTAAGATTCATCTTACTTTTTGCCTTTTCGATCAGTTTCTCCCGGTTGTCGTCTGTACAAGTATAGTAAACTTACATAAAATTTTTGATGCCCCTAATCTTCGCGATGACCTGGGCGGTCGTCTAGTTCGCCATGTAACAGGGTCGACCCTGGACTTTTGCTTAAATGCAAAACCCTTTTCAAAAGAGTTTAAATAATTTCACTCAAAAGAGTTTCAAGCGATTTTTATCAACTGAGTCTAAAGAGTCTAAACGCTAAAAACTAAATCTTTGATCGTGACTTCGAAACATTTTTAAATAGTTTAGTCAGAAAAACAAAAACAAAACAAAAACATCAAAAAATCAGAAAAACATAAAAAAGGGAGAAAGTTTGTGAAAATCTTAGAAAATGATAGTTCATTAAAATGATCGAGTCATAAGTTTATGATTGATATATTAGTAGGTACGGCTAATAACATCGAAACAATTTCCCGAAACTATTTGAAATGGATCACACGGCTTTTTCTGTTGGAAAATGTTGATGAAAATATGATTTTTTCATCAACTTTGGACGTCTATAAAGTAATGCATATTTAATATTTACGAAGAATATTTAATATGACTGTGTAGCCCTTAGAAAGGGCTTTGCAACGATATATTATACGTCCAAAACGGAGTTAAGGTGAATGGGATATCGACACCTAAAGAAGGGTCAAAAAGAGTATAGGTCAAAAACTCTTGCGAGCCCGCGCGACCTGCGGACACGAATGCAGCTCCGAAAACCTGGGATCGAGCGGTCCAATTTTTTAATTTCTTTAGTTCGGATCCAGTTTAGTTCGAGGTTAATTCGGGTTAGCTGAATAGTTTAATTCGAGAATTTGGTAACGAACAACTGTTACAATTTTCTTTTTAATGGGCTCGTTAATGCCATTAAAACAGAATTAAACCCAAACGCTCCCCCTTGGCCTATAAAACCGAAGCTCTTGGCTCAGTCACAAAACACATGTTTTCTCCGATCTATCTTTTACTGCAACAAACATTTTCGATCAAATTTCAAGCAAGTGAGTAACTCCGACAGTTTCGAATTGATTGTTCCGCAATTGTACCATGGGAAATAAACCGTGTGATAATACTAGGAATTTGTTTTAAGGGAATCGTGTTTATTACGAGCCTTGGCCTTTTTCGTTATATATTTTAATCTATTGTTTCGTTTACATTTCTATAATTGTATTATTTGATTTTGTTTAAAGATAAACGGTATCTGTTGGGAAAAACAACGATCTATCCCAAGATTAATAAATCTGTTAATCAAAGTCTGAGTCTGAGTGACATGAGTCTGAGTGACTCAGTCTGAGTGACATGAGTCTGAGTGACTCAGTCTGAGTGACATGAGTCTGAGTGACTCAGTCTGACTAACTCAGACTCATGAGAGAAGTCAGGCGTGATTTAAGGGAGTCTAGTTAGTTGATATCTTTTATATGTTTAAAAGATCTTCTTAGATTGATCTTTATCAAACTCACTATAATTGTGTATAAATAGTGAGTTTGAGTTTTGTAATCGTTACCACTTTTACTGAAATATAACTGTGTGTTATTTTCACTGTTTCTATATTATAATTCCGCTATAATATATACTGAAACTGAGTAATAAATCGATATATAACAATTAACGTCTAAATACTTATTTGTTATTGATTTGCCATTGTTTGGGATCTTAGTGAGACCTAACAACTGGTATCAGAGCAAATAAGATTTAAATTTTAATAAATTTATAAATCTTAAACGATCAATACCTAAAATCTCAAAACAATGTCATCATCTTCAAACATAACAACAATGGCTGGAAAAGGAATTCCTGTGTTCACTGGTCATAATTTTGCACATTGGAAGCTCAAGGCTGAGTGGCATTTATCAGGAATTCATGAAGAAATGATAAGAATCATAACTGAAGGACCCATAATTCCAGGTAAAAACATTGATGAAGTAAAAGAAGGTGATAAAGTTGTCCAACGAGCCAGATGGGTTCAAACTGCCAAATCTCAATGGACAGATCAAGACAAGCTCTTATACAATCTTGATCCCAGAGCCAGAAGCATTTTAGGAAATGCAGTGTCAGAACAAATCTTTTCAAAAATTGCAGGCTGTAAAACAGCAAAAGAACTATGGGACACATTAATTGTATCATATGAAGGTGTCCCAGTAGTGAAAGAACAAAGACTGAACAGTCTCATTAGAAATTATGAGAATTTCTATATGAAAGAAAAGGAAACTTTGGCTGATGTTCATACCAGATTTCAAATTCTACTGAATGATATGTCAGCTCTGGGAGTGACAAAAGATGATGATGATATATGTAAGAAATTTGTTGATATATTACCTAACAAATTTGAATCTGTTATCACATCACTTGTAGTAAGTGAGAAACTGTCTACCTACAAGCTGCCAGGACTTTTTGGTCTATTATTAAACTTTGAAGAATCTCAAGAAAGAAAGAAGATCAATAATAGGCGAACTGCAAAGGATCCAGAAGCTGCATTAGTTGCAACCAGCAGAAGGAATAAAGAAATTTATTCTCAAGCTGACTCATCTGAGTCTGAGTCACACTCAGACTCAGAATCTGAAAATGAATCTGAAGTCAAGAAACTAAAGAGTCAACTTGCTCTGTTAACTATGAAGCTTGAACAAAAGACAGGCTACAAAGGAAAGAAACCTTTTGATCTGAAAAGGGTAAAATGTTTCAAATGTAATGAACATGGACACATGGCTGCTGACTGCAAAGTGAAGAATGCCCAGACTGAGCACATGGATGAAGTTGCTGAAAGGGCCCAAAGATACCGAAACAAGTATCTAAAATACAAGAAAGGCAACAGTTCCAACACTCAAAAGCCTCAAACTGAACAAAAAGCATTCTTTGTTGAAGAATGGTTTGATGAGGAGCTATCCTCAGATGAAGAAGAAGTGGTAGATCAATGTTTGATGGCAGTGGTGGAGGAAGCTACTGAAGCTGAGAAATCCGCTTCTCAGTTCGAAAAGGATCTAAAGGAAGCTGAAAGAATGAGTTGCAATTCAGACTGGAACAAGTCAAAACTCTATAAGGTACACAACTTTGAAACTTACACAAATGAACAAAAACTTCAAATGTTTGAGTATATTTTTGTTGACTTGACCACTACTTTAGAAGAACAAACTGACCTCAAACAAAAATTCAAAGACCTTAAAAACTTTCTAAAAAATAAAGATGATAAAATAACTGAATTAGAAAGTTATAAAGTTCTTTTAAATGCTCAGACTGAAGCCTATAGTGATCTTGCAAAAGAAAATCACAAACTTAGAGAAGAAACTGAGCACTATAAAAGAATTTGTAAATCATGGTGTATATCATCTTTAAAAAATGAGGATTGCTTAAACAGACAGGTACCCAATCAAGTTCAAGCTGTGTTGGGTGAAGGGTTCAGTGTGAAGAAACACATGACAGAAGAGGAAGAAGAAGCTCTGAAGGCAGAAAGAGAAAAAATCATTTTTAAACCAGAAATTCTTCCAAATACTTTTACTTATTTGAAAGGAAATAAAACAATGATGTCAAATGCATTTGTCAAACCTGTAATTTCTCAAGTTTTGAATAAAAATAATCTTTTGTCTTCATCTTCTTCTAAACCTGAATGTGTTACCTTGTCTGAGACTGATATGCAGATTGAAAAGGATTCTACATCCTTGACCAAAGTTACTCCCAAGGTTATGAGAAAACCCAAGAGTCAAACTCCTGTCAGTTCCAAAAGTCATAACAAAAGTCCTGAATCAAAGACAATTGATAAATTAGGAAATCAATTACTGGAACTGACCAATATTGTAAAAACTTTAGTCAGGGATAAATCACCTAATCAAGCAAGGTCCAAATCTCCTCCAAAGAGAACCTGCTATAACTGTGGTGAAAAAGGACATGAAGCTGTGTTTTGTAAATTATTGACCAGGTCTAGATCTAAAAATCCTTATGTTCAAAAGTCAATTTCATCTAAACAGTGTTCAGCTTCATATCAGCCAGGATCATCAAAATCCAGATCAGTCTCATCAAACTCAAATTCATCTTCAAGAAACACTTCTCCATCAAAAGCTAAATATGTACAACCCTCTAAATTTAAATCAGCCCCATCTAGAATCAATCTCAAAAATGTTCCTTGTAAATACTGTGGTGTCATAGGTCACTATTCTGTAAATTGCATGAATGAAATAAACAAATGGAATTATACAAGTCTCAAAACTGAATGCAAGATTGAATCAGCACCTAAACCTGTCTCAGTTCATGGATCCACTCTAAAGTGGGTGCCCAAAAGGAACTAATTTCTTCCTTTTTCATGTGCAGGATTCTACAAAATGGTATCTAGACAGTGGAGCATCAAGGCACATGACAGGGATGAAGTCCTTTCTACAGGACTACAAGGAAGAAGATGGACCTCAAGTAAGATATGGAGACAACGGAGTATCAATGACTAGGGGATATGGAAAGATTCATGTTGGAGCTGTCACATTCAAGAGAGTTGCTTATGTGGAAGGATTGCAGCATAATCTACTCAGTGTAAGTCATATAACTGATGAAGATCATGAAGTCAGATTCAGGAAACAAGCTGGCATAATCTACAGTGCCAAGGGCAAACCATTGCTGCTAGCCAAGAGAGAAAGAGTTGTGTTCTGCCTGGATCTGAGTACAGCAAATGATGAAGCTGAGACATGTTTATTCACTGAAACAAAGGAGGAATTGAATTGGCTATGGCATAGAAGGTTATCACACTTAAACTTCAAGAACATTAATGCTCTATCCAAAAATAAGCTAGTAAGAGGGTTACCAGAACTCACCTATACCAAAGACAAAGTTTGCTCAGCTTGCGTTCTTGGAAAGCAAACAAAGTCACAATTTCCATCCAAAATGCTACATTCCATTAGTGAACCCCTGTTCATGCTACACATGGATCTCTTTGGACCAATTGGAATTGAAAGCAAAGGAGGAAAGAAGTACACTCTGGTCGTTGTTGATGAACACACCAGATTTACTTGGGTCATATTTCTAAGAGCTAAGAGTGATGCAGCAGAAGTGAATACAGAATGAGCATGATGGGGGAACAAAATTTCTTTCTGGGATTACAAGTGGTAAACAAAAGGAGGATGGAATCTTTATAAACCAAAGCAAATATGTTCATGATTTAATCAAGAAAATTTGGCTTGCAACCAGTTCTGAAATGAAAACCCCAATGAGCACATCTGACAAATTGCACAAAGACTCATCTGGCAAGTCGTCTTGTCAAGCGACTTATAGAGGAATGATTGGTTCATACTACTATCTGACTGCTAGCAGACCTGACATCATGTTCTCTACATGTCTGTGTGCACGTTATCAGGCTGATCCTAAGGAATCTCATATTAAAGCTGTTAAGAGGATTTTCAGATATCTTAAGGGTACACCAAACCTTGGACTATGGTACCCTAAAGATTCTGGTTTTGAACTAATTGGGTACTCAGATGCAGATTATGCAGGTTGTAAGCTTGACAGAAAGAGCACTTCAGGAGGATGTCAGCTCCTAGGAGGCAAGCTGGTTAGCTGGTCTAGCAAGAAACAAAACTCAGTCGCCACTTCCACAGCTGAAGCTGAGTATGTGGCTGCTGGAAGCTGTTGTGCACAATTGATTTGGATGCAACATCAATTGGCTGATCTGGACATCAACATTCAAAACACACCCATCATGTGTGACAACAAGAGTGCTATTCAAATCACTGAGAATCCAGTATTCCACTCCAGGACTAAACACATTGAAATCAGGCATCATTTCATTCGAGACTGCGTGGAGAAAGGAAAGGTCAGACTGGCGTTTGTGGTCACCAATGATCAACTGGCAGACATATTCACCAAACCTCTGAGTGAGGAAAGGTTCTTCTCTTTGTTAGGAGAACTTGGCATGTTAAATCCTTAGTCCGGTCAATTTCAATTTTCAAACTGACCACTATGTCAGTCTGACTATTTTCAGTCTGACTAAAAAGTCAGCTTCAGGACTCTAAGTCTGACCACAGTCCTCAGACTCACTGTATTTTTGGACCATATTTTGTTATTTTTTTTCTATATCTTATGTATCTCTTTAATTAATCATTAGATAATTTTTTTTTATTTTTTATTTGGTCAAGTCCTGTCAACGGTCATTCATTGCAAGTTGTAAAATTCTAGGGGTCTAAATTGTATTTTTTTCTAAATTAGTTTAAAATCTTCGCTATATTAGTTTAAAGCTAACAGAATTTCAAATTTTTAAACCTAGATTTTCTTCTTTCTAATTCTTTGATTATCTCTTCTCTCATGGCTAACCCTAATATGATGCTTCATGTTACTTCAAGAATGATCCCAGGTGCTGATTTTCAACAACGGGTTCAAGTTAAAGACTACAATCGTGTGGCGACTGCTGACATTCCCGCCAATCGCCGAGACAAGGGATTTGAACAAATGATTCAGTTTATGAAGGCTCATCCTCTATATGGTGCCTTCTTTTGTGCAAACACTATGTGTCCTCCACTTCTATGTGAATGGTGGTACACCTGCACTGCCAATGATGAAAAAACTGCCATCACTGGCACATACAATAATGGGCGTGCAACTATTGTCATCACTGAAGAGACAATCAGGAGTGCTTTACTCCTTCCCACACTTGCTGAGGCTGGCGAAGGTGGCTTTCAGGCTAGACGGAGCAAACAACAAGCTAGGGATGAAGCTTTTCCTCTCATTGGTCAGCCTGAAACACAGGGAGTAATCAAATACAGTTTATTCACTGGGAAATAGAAATTCTTGTTTTCTATGATTACAAGATGCTTGGGGGGTAAATCGGGCAGTCTGGATCAGATTAATGAGTTTGAAACTCATCTGTTTCATGCTATGGTCACGGGTAGAAGAATCTCCTTTTCACAACTCTATTTTGATGAGATTCTCTCCCTGGTTATCAAAACAAAACCCCCTAACGATGTTCCATTCATTCGGGTGCTTTCTCTTTGCTTTGAGGAAGTTCTGGGCAAAGAAACATATGATCAGCTTAATCAACGATTTTACACTTGTGAACTGCCCAGGCTGACTCCAAAAATGTTTACATACATCAATATCACTGAGACTGAAGCACCACTTACTCCTGTGATGCTTGAATGGATTGCAAATCCGTTCATTGATCAGGAACCAACTGAGTCTGACTCCTCAGACTCAGATGTCCAAGCTGCAAGAATTGACGGTGGGCCTGAGGGAAATATCCCTGCTGCAGATGCTGAGGTGAATCTGGGTGGGGTTGGGCCTGATGATGTAATCCAAGGTATGGACATTCCTCTCACTCTACCTCAGTCTGAGAGTATCCCCTCTCAGTCTGAGCAGTCCACTCCATTACTTGATGTCCTCGCTACACAAGCGACCCAACAGGTGAACTCACCAAGTTCATTTGATAAAGCTCTCACATCAAGCCCCACTGAAAATCAAGCACTAATGGACTCACTATTCCATGAGGCTGAGAGTCAAGCACTCCCCTCCAGTGCTGCAGTTCAGACCAGTCTCTCTCTGCTAGAGCATGAGTTGGATCTGACTGCTTGGACTACCCAAAACCCCAGTCTGATAGTCAACTTGGAGAACTACATTGCTGCTACCACACAGACACATGTGGCAAGCATTGAAGAAAGTGTCCCACTCCTGGACATACCTGTACTTAGTATGGGACCACCCCCCTCAGCTTCAGAGCCTATTCCAACGGCTATTTTCACCAGCTCTGTGCTGGTTCACGATAAGGTACCACCTCCAAATCTCTTACACTCTCTATCACTAGTCGCCAATGCCTTACTCCCCAAACTGGGTGAGGTACAGACTTCACATTCTATGGCTTATGATCATTCTCCTAAATCACAGGGAGGGAGTGAGGCTGTGCCACCTGTTACATCAACACCTGCTACTACTTCAACCCAGCTTGAGGTTGCCTTGACTGTTCCAGTGCTTTTACAAGCTCTTATGGATGTGTCAACTCAGTTTGATGACAGACTGAAGGCAATGTAGACTGAGGTTCATGCTTTAAGAACACACAATGCGGAGGAGTTGAAGGAATTGAAGGACATGGTGTCCAAACTGACATCTGAAGTCAGTCTGATGAGAAAAGGCAAGGCAGTTGCAGAGGATTCACAGATTCAGGGGGAGAAAAAGTCTACTACAGTTATTGAATCTGAGATCCCCAAACAGAAATTGAAAAGGAAAAGAGAAGAGGGGAGAAAAGATACTACAAGACAACCGGGTTCAACACTAAAACTGGGCAGTCTGAAGTATTTTACGAAACTGACTGGAGTGATATTTCAAGTGATGAGTCTGAGAAGCTAGTCTACAAAGGGAAAGGCAAGGTTGGGTATGTAAGTGACCAAGAACAGACTGAAGAAGGGGAAGGGGACAAAATGGAGACTCAAACTGAACCTGAGTCTGAAGTTCAAAAGAAAGTGTCTGAAGCTGAAACAGAAAAAGAGACTGAAACAAAAGAAAACAGATTGAAGCTGACAAATTGGCCAAACTTCAAAGATATGCTCAAAGTGCTGGAATGACTGTGGAGCAATACAGAGAGTATGTGAAGGGGCTATACAAAGAAAAATTTGACTTCAATCCATATGATCAGTCTGCAAAAGCAGCTGAAGAATTTGAAGCTGAGATACATGCTGAGGAGGAACTGGCTATTGAAGAAGAGCAGATGAGGATTGAAGCTGATGCCCAAATGGCCAAACTTGTTCTCAGAGAGGAAGCTAGGGTTGATCACATTGAAACAAACTTCACCATGAGAAAGCTTAAGTACAAGATTACTCACTTAGACTGTAAAAGTCATGGTGGAACTGACCTGCTACTCACATGCTCACATAAGGGTGGATCTTTAAGAGTTGGTTTAACAAGACTGCACACCATGGGATTAGAAGAATGGAAAGAAATAGCAAGTTTGAGCTACAACCTAACTGACAAAGCTCAAGGCATGGCTATAAGAAGAGAGGCTACCTTCAACATAAATGCAGCTCATATGCTGAACCTAGTGGCAGATGAAGACTACAGAGCCTATTGCACCAAGCACAATGTGAAAGTCAAAACTAAATCCTTGGGGTTGGAATCAAGCAGTATGCATCTTGTTCCTAAAGATGTTGCATTTCAAGACAGAACTTACATTGAGACTGAGAAGCATACAGGGTTATGTTACACTGATTGTGGGGGAGAAGAAAGCTTTCAACCTAAGGACAGTCTTACCACAACTTCTATTCATCATTGCATAGCTCTGCTCAAGGAATGTGAGTCTCCTCAATGTCTTCCATTCAGAATGAGGCTGATTAGCTGGCTGTTCAATAACCTTAGAAGAATTGAAGAAATTGGAACATTGTCAGATAGGGTGGAGCTGGTAAAGAAGGAATATCAGTTGCACTTTAATAAAACTGATGCTGAAATGAAGACATTAATGGAGTGGAAGAAAGATAGGTTGAGGTGGATGAGGGAAAGAGATCAACCTGTGCCGTTTGAGACTTCATTGAAAAGAAAGAAGAGAACTGTGCAGAAACAGAAGTAATCTGGCTGGTGCTTGTTTTGTTCACAAACAGTATTTTGTTTAAAGATTTTTATGTTTGTGTTTATTTTCATGCATCTTTTGTAAAAGACTTTGGTTGAAACAGATAGGGGGAGATTGTTGGGAAAAACAACGATCTATCCCAAGATTAATAAATCTGTTAATCAAAGTCTGAGTCCGAGTGACATGAGTCTGAGTGACTCAGTCTGACTAACTCAGACTCATGAGAGAAGTCAGGCGTGATTTAAGGGAGTCTAGTTAGTTGATATCTTTTATATGTTTAAAAGATCTTCTTAGATTGATCCTTATCAAACTCACTATAATTGTGTATAAATAGTGAGTTTGAGTTTTGTAATCGTTACCACTTTTACTGAAATATAACTGTGTGTTATTTTCACTGTTTCTATATTATAATTCCGCTATAATATATACTGAAACTGAGTAATAAATCGATATATAACAATTAACGTCTAAATACTTATTTGTTATTGATTTGCCATTGTTTGGGATCTTAGTGAGACCTAACAGTATCGTCTCCTACAATCTTAAAACAAATTTTCTTCTTATAATACCGTTTATAATCAGAAAAGATTAGACTCAAAACCAGTTTTGTTTCGACTCTTTTGCTGCAAAAAACAACCTCCGGTCATCACAAACGAGTTTTGTTTTGAACGGTTGTTTTTATTTGTTTTTGCGAAACATATTGCATTTTTGCAAAAACAACTTGTCATTTTGCAAAACAGAATGTATTATTACGAGTTTATTATTAGTTTATTGCTTAACTTTTGCAACCATATTATAATATTGCTCCAGTTAGTTGTTCCCGAAACCGTTTGCGGGTTCATTTTGCAACAGCAAGGGTTTTACATATTATTGTTTTTTATTGGGACAATAAAATAGCAAAGGTTTTATATTACATATTACTGTTTTAATATAAAACAACCTTAAGAACAGTCTATTTAAACATTGATTATTACGACAAGCGTTTTATTCTATATAAATTCTCTAATCGTTGTCCTTTCAGATCAGTTTGGAACTTGTTATATCCATATAATCTCTTTCCGTTTTGTTTAAAAGCAGTTGTGGATCAAGTTTAGAATAACAGATTCTGGAAAGTTATTACGGTTTTCGTTGTTATACATATCAGTTTATAACAAGTTTATAACAAGTAAATACAAATTATTTGCAAACATATTTTCGTGTACAATTTTTTGTAAACAGATTATTACTTATATTATTTATTATTGTTACTATTTAACAATTCTAAGCATGATGTCTAATTCTTAAAATTTGCGAATTTTCAGAATGTCGACTCAACCTCTTGTGACCTCAACTATGTTCACACCGATCATGACATCCGTTGTAACGGTAAGTCCAATTGTGGGAGCACCACTTGCGAACACCGTTGCTAATCATGCGGAAAAACCCGAAAATCTTTCGGGTTTGAACTTCAAGCGTTGGCAACAGAAGATGTTCTTCTACTTGACCACGTTGAACCTTGCTAGGTTTTTGACCGAACTCGCTCCCCAACTTAACGAAGGGGACACCGACGCTCAAGCTGTGAGTGTGGTTGATGCTTGGAAGCATTCGAAATTCTTATGCCGTAACTATGTTTTGAATGGTTTAGTGAATGCGTTGTATAACGTGTATTGCAAATCAAAGACTGCCAAAGAACTATGGGAGTCATTGGATCGCAAATACCAAACTGAAGATGTCGGTACAAAGAAATTTGTTGTGGCTCGTTTCTTGGACTATAAAATGGTTGATATGAAAACCGTGCTTAGTCAAGTACAAGATTTTCAAGTTATCTTGCACGACATCCACTCCGAAGGGATGACACTTAGTGAGACATTCCAAGTTGCGACAATCACTGAAAAGTTACCTCCAAGTTGGGTGGATTTCAAAACTACCTCAAGCATAAGCGAAAGGAGATGACCATTGAGGAACTTGTAGTTCGCCTTCGTATCGAAGAGGACAACAGGAAAGCACTTAGGGGTAGCTACTTTCCAACTTCGGTAAAAGCTAATGTTTTGGAATATGGTCAATCCTCAAAGGGTAACAAATGCAAGGATGGTGGAAAGGGCAAAGCTAAGGTCGGGAATCTCCGACCTAAAGCTGGGAATATGAAGAAAAGGTTCCAAAAGCCCCAAAAGCCCCAAAAGCCCCACAACTTTGATGGTGTGTGCTATAATTGTGATCAGACGGGTCATAGAGGTGCTAGCTGCAAGATGCCAAAACGGGAGAATCCCCGTCAAGCTAATATGGTGAATGATTACATGTATCTTGCTGCCATGGTGACCGATGTCACTAATATGATCTCCGAAGTTAACTTGGTGGGATCAAACTCAAAGGAATCGTGGATTGATACGGGTGCTACCCGTCATTTTTGCTCGGACAAGAATATGTTTACCACCTTCAAGGATGTTGAGACTGGTGAGAAGTTGTTCATGGCAAATTCGGCTACGTCCGATATCAAAGGGGAAGGTTCTGTGATACTCAAGATGACCTCGGAGAAGGAGCTCACTTTGAACAATGTGCTCTATGTTCCGAAGATTCGTAAGAATCTTGTGTCGGGTTGGCTTCTCAACAAGTTTGGTTTTCGTTTGCTTTTTGAATCAGATAAGGTCGTGTTGACCAAAAGTGGTGTTTATGTTGGTAGGGGATATGCCCTTAATGGCATGTTCAAATTGAATGTAATGGTTATTAAGCGTGATATTAATAAAATTGGTACTACTTCCGCTTACTTGCTTGAGTCTTCTAATATTTGGCATGCACGTCTTGGTCATTCCATTCGTCAGTTAATTAAATTTAAATGCATACCATCATTCCATATTGATTCAACCTATAAATGTCAAACATGTGTTGAGGCCAAACAAACAAGATCATCGTTTAAATTGGTTGAAAGAATAACCGAACCCCTTGATATGATCCACACCGATGTATGTGACTTAAAATCGGTTCTCACAAGAGGTGGAAACAAATACTTCATCACCTTTATCGATGACATCACGAAATAATGCTATGTATACTTACTTAAGAGTAAGGATGAAGCCATCGATAAATTCATTCTTTACAAGAATGAAGTTGAGAATCAACTTAATAAGAAAATAGGGGTTGTTAGAAGTGACAGAGGAGGTGAATTTGTCTCACCATTTGCTAACTTTTGTGAGCAACATGGTATTAGACATGAACTAACCGCCCCCTATTCACCTCAACAGAACGGTGTCGCTGAAAGAAAGAATCGTACCTTGAAAGAAATGGTTAATGCCATGTTGATAAGTTATGGACTTAGTCCAAACATGTGGGGGGGGGGGGGGGGGAAGCTATCTTGTCAGCTTTTTATCTCTTAAATAAGCTACCTCGAAAGAATAAAGAAGAAACCCCATATGAAATTTTGATGGGAAGAAAACCATCATATAAATACCTAAGAGTGTGGGGGTGCCTAACCAAAGTATTAGTGCCGACACCTAAGGTCTTAAAGATAGGGCCTAAAACTGTGGATTGCATATTCATTGGATATGCTCACAACAGTAGTGCCTATCGATTTCTTGTGCATGATTCTAAGAATCCCGGTATACACAAGAACACGATAATGGAATCAAGGAGTGCTACATTCTTTGAAAATATATTTCCCTTTCTAAACACGGAAATTGGAAGTTCTTCTACACTCGTTGATGAGTTTGTCCAAAATGAGAGACAAGAACAACATGTGGAAGAAGATGTTGAGCCTAGAAGAAGTAAAATGGTTAGGGTTGAGAAATCGTTTGGTTATGACTTCCTCACATTCATGGTGGAACATGAACCTAGAACCTACCGCGAAGCGGTTACTTCTTCGGAAGCACTTCAATGGAAAGAAGCCATCAAAAGTGAAACAGAATCTATTTTACAAAACCATACGTGGGAAATAGTGGACCTTCCTCAGGGTTGCAGTGCACTAGACTATTGATGGCTCTTTAAAAAGAAGATGAGGGCGGATGTAAGTATTGAGGAATACAAAGCAAGATTAGTGATCAAAGGTTATAGACAACGAGAAGGTCTAGATTATTTTGATACATATGCGCCTGTAACGCGAATCACCTCCATCAGGATGGTACTTTCTATTGCCGCCATAAGAAATTTGGAAGTTCACCAAATGGATGTAAAAACTGCTTTCCTAAACGGCGATTTAGAGAAAGAAATTTACATGAAACAACCTGAGGGTTTTATTGCCCCTGGACAAGAGAAAAACGTTTGCAAGCTGGTTAAGTCATTATATGGCCTAAAGCAAGCTCCCAAACAATGGCATCAAAAGTTTGATCACGTCATGTTAGAATATGGTTTCAAAATAAATAAATGTGACAAGTGTGTTTATGTGAAAGACACACCTAATGGTTATGTTATCTTATGTCCCTATGTAGATGATATGCTTATCATGGGTAGTGACGATAAGATAATAGCATCAACAAAGGATATGTTAAAATCCAAATTTTACATGAAAGACATGGGCCTAGCGGATGTGATTCTTGGAATCAAGATCACACGAACCCAAAATGGTCTTGTGTTAAATCAAACACATTACGTGGACAAGATTCTAGAACGATTCAATGTGGGGGATTACGGCCTAGCTAGAACTCCAATAGACACCATTCAACATCTATCTAAGAATAGAGGTGAAGGTGTTTCCCAACTAGAATACTCAAGAATCATTGGTAGTCTAATGTATCTGATGAGTTGTACCAGACCCAACTTAGCATACACTGTTAGTAGCCTAAGTAGGTACACAAGCAATCCGAGTTCTGATCATTGGAAAAGTATGACAAGATTACTTCGGTATGTAAGATACACGCGAGAGTATGGACTACACTATAATAGACATCCAACTGTTATCGAAGGATACAGTGATGCAAACTGGATTTATGATATAAAAGATTCCCGATCAACAAGTGGATACGTGTTTACACTTGGAGGTGCTGCTGTAGCATGGAAATCTTGCAAACAAACGGTTATAGCAAGATCAACAATGGAATCTGAATTCATTGCCCTCGATAAATGTGGAGAAGAGGCAGAATGGTTGCGTCAATTTGTAGAAAACATACCAAAATGGCCTAAACCGGTAACGACCGTATGTATACATTGTGATAGTCAATCGGCAATTGGCAGAGCTCATAGCATAATGTATAACGGTAAGTCAAGACATATTCGACGTAGACATAACACGATACGACAACTACTCTCAATAGGAGTTATCTCAATTGACTATGTGAAGTCAAAGTATAACATAGCGGATCCGCTTACGAAAGGATTAAGCAGAGAGTTAGTTAGTAAGTCGTCAAAAGGAATGGGACTAAAGCCCTTGAATGAATAAGTTTATGCAAAAGAAACCTAACCCAGTTGACTGGAGATCCCAAGATCTTGGTTCAATAGGACAACCTAGTTGTATGAATGAACGGAGGTCACTGTGGGGGTATTTTATCTACCTCTTAAACCATCTAAGGGAGTTCACAAATTCACAAACTTCCTAGTCCATTCCTAAGATCAGTGACAAGGTGAAGGATAAGCATACGACTTTTAATGATTCTAAGAAATAACCATATGTGGTATAATTATTTCTAACGAATCACCTATGTTAGAGAGAAGTGTGGTCGCTTCGAAGGGAATTATAAGGGCGTAATTCCTAAAAGCTCTAGCAGAACCAGGATAGTGTTCATGACCATAACGAACACGACTATGAGGAGTTGACATTGTCATGAAGAGTCCTGTGTGAAATGTATTGTCGTCTACGCAAATATCAGCTCAGTTCAAAGACATCAAGATCTACTGACAGTTAGGAGACTAAGTGCATTTCATAAGGGAAGGTTCAAAGGGTAACACCTACCTATCCTATGCAGGACTCCACCGCCGAAGTTTCATCGGGAATAAATGTTGTTAAGATCGATCTCCATTCATGTGGGGGATTGTTGGAAAATGTTGATAAAAATATGATTTTTTTCATCAACTTTGGACGTCTATAAAGTAATGCATATTTAATATTTACGAAGAATATTTAATATGAATGTGTAGCCCGTAAAAAGGGCTTTGCAACGTTATATTATACGTCCAAAACGGATTTAAGGTGAATGAGATATCGACACCTAAAGATGGGTGTTTGGTGCAAACTGTTTTGAGCTTAAACTTGTCCCACATCGGTGGTGGAGAACATTTTGTGTTGTTTATATACAAGAACTTTGAACCCTTAGTCATCTGACTTGTGGTCTATACGCACACAAGCTCATGCCCTCGCGCGCAGGGGGGGTGCAAATTTCTGGTCCAAAAGGGTATGGGTTAAAAACTCATGCGAGCCCGCGTGACCTGCGGACACGAATGCAGCTCCGAAAACCCGGGCTAATTGCTTTTTCATAATTAAGACCGATGGTTTAACTCTGGAAACTAAATTGTTTAATTCGGATCCAGTTTTAGTTCGGGGTTAATTCGGATTAGCTGAATTGTTTAATTCGGGAATTTGGTAACGGACAACTATTACAATTTTCTTTTTAATGGGCTCGTTAATGCCATTAAAACATAATTAAACCCAAACGCTCCCCCTTGGCCTATAAAACCAAAGCTCTTGGCTCAATCACAAAACACCTGTTTTCTCCGATCTATCTTTTACTTCAACAAGCATTTTCGATCAAATTTCAAGTTGCCACACCCCGCTAAAGCGGAAACACGGGATGTGAAGCGCGAGAGTATTCATTGCACAAGTGTATAGATAAGCACCAAGTTATATTAAATAAAACATGAATTCAAAGTTTACAAAGTTGTTAAAATCATTGTTTACATATCCGTTTACAAAATGAAAGTGTTCACATCCAAACCACCCGAACCATTCCCTTTCTTGAAGTCATCAGCCAAAAGCGTCAAGCAAAAGTCTACAAGCATTGTCTCTGCTTACTCGTTTCCTGAAAATACGAGTACAATGTTAACTACGGGAGACGTAGTTAGTGAGTCACAAGTTTAAGTATAAGCATTCAAAGTGTTGACGCACATAACATTGCGTAAAGTATAAGTATATAAGTGTGTAGGCATTGACCACATAGTGTATGACTATGTGACAATCCTAAAGTATTTCCCAATGATCGTTGCTAAGCCTCAAAGCCTACCCAATTAATAATCATGCACCATCGTTGTTGGCGTTGTGGTGAGGGTCAACCTACTCTAATAGCGCTATCCACAATTACTAACGGTCCTTTCCAAAGGGATTAATAGAAACTAAAGCGTACTTCTTGGAAGTGTGGGAATTTTAGTGGTATCACACGTACATGTTGGACACATCCGCAACATGACGACCAGATGTTTAGTTCATTGGCAATATAGTTTTAGCGTCCTCAGCATTGTTGGCAAAACATCCAACAATGCTGGCAATATAGTTTTAGCGTCCTCAGCATTGTTGGCAAAACATCCAACAATGTTGGCAATATAGTTTTAGCGTCCTCAACATTGTTGGCAAAACATTCAACAATGCTGGCAATATAGTTTTAGCATAAGTGTTCAAGCATAAAGTTATCTCGTTTAAGTATTCAAATAATGTTTTAGCATAAGAATAGCGTTTAAAGCGTAAGACTCGTGTTTCACCCCAAAATGTATAAAGCGTTTAAAAGAGGGGTTTGTAACTCACAGTTTGCGAAGATTCTAGCGTGCTCGGAAGGTGCTCGGAATCACCGATATCCTAATATATATCAAGTTTTCGTGTAAGTATCATTACTTGTTAATTATTATACTCGTTAGTCAACGAGATCCTTGTTTTTAAAGTGTTATAAATATGTCTAACGATATATAGGCAGCGCTTCCGCGCTATAGAATTTATATCCAAAATTTATACACTTTCCCGCTTACAAATGTTATATACAATATTCTCTTTAATTTACAAAACACAACATGAGGATTATGTGTTAAATAAGTTACTTTAAACACAAGTTTTAGTCCATTCCAGCCACTTTTATACAGATTCTAAATAATAAGTTCAAGGTTACAAATGTTATAAGGGATTGAATAAGTTTTCACAACCTGGCCATTAGTTACGCAGCGTAACTGTTCCAAATAGTTACGCCAGCGTAACTGTATGTCTGTTTACAGTTACGCAGCGTAACTAAAATCGTTTTTGTGTTGTAAATTCATCTTTTGATGGTGGATTTAGACATGCAAGTGATAAAATCTTAAAATACTTTCTAATAACAGTTTCTTTTAGATTTTCAACCATAAAAACAAAGATCTATGTAATAACTTTATAAAAACTTGTTTTCTTATGTAAATCACCATGAAACTTCATAAAAACTTATTTTTGTGTGATGGATCTAACATGAAATTGATTATTTATGTAAGGGAAAGTGATTATACCCAAAGGAAAGTGAATGGATTGCGATTTCTAGTTGCTTGATGGTGATTTCGGCTCCAAAGTGGTGGAAGATGATGTTGTAACCAAAGTGGTGAAAGTTCTTGATAATATTGATGTGATTAGTGGTTTGTTACTGATATTTTGATGGATTTTACTTGCTAAGTGGCTGGAAATAATGAGTGAGTTTGAGAGAGAGAGAGAGAGAGAGAGTAAAGTGTATGTGTGTGTGTAATGTGGTGTAAAATGTGTATGTGTGAATGAGATGCAATCAAAGGTGTTAGAGAGGTGTTAGGTGACCTCAACCTAGACTCACGGAGGTCATGCCACGACTAGGGGCAGGTGTCAAGTGTTCCTTACATGCAAGAGTGAGTCATCAATCAACAACAAAAAGTATGTCCAGGCATTAGTTACGCAGTGTAACTGTTAAAGTTACGTAGCATAACTGTTCCCAATAGTTACGCCAGCGTAAATGTATGTCGGTTTACAGTTACGCAGCGTAACTAATTAGGTTTTGGCCTTTTCGTTTTTCGTTTGTGTTATCGTAAAGCATTTGAGTTCGTTTAAAGTTTACGATTGTTTTGCAATGAACTTAGGCAAGTTCATTATATGTTTTCTTGGTATTAGGATTCATTTAATGATTCGATTCTGATTCCGATTCCGAGACACACGCGTTTAATGTTTATGTAACGTAAACCTACGTTAAAAGTTTTTGCGTGAGTTACATAGAGCTCATCTAAATGAGTTATGTTTACGTAACTACGTAACACATAAAATTAGTTGTAACAAGTATCACAAATAAGTAATCGAGGTTAATAGTTAGCAAACTCGACCTGCGTTTACGACGGTTGTCACACAAGAAAGTGAGTAGCTCCGACAGTTTCGAATAGACTATTCCGCCATTGTACCCGGGGAAACAAACCGTGTGATAATACGCGGAATTTGTTTTAAGGAAATCGTGTTTATCACAATCCTTGGCCTTTTTTGTTATATATTTTAATCTACTGTTTCGTTTACACTTCTGTAAATGTATTATTTTATTTTGTTTAAATATAAACGGTATCGTCTCCTATATTTTCTGCACATTTTAGTGATAAGTTAAGGACTTTCGGTCAATTGGAATTTTTCACCGATTGGTTTATATATATATATATATATATATATATATATATATATATATATATATATATATATATATATATATATATATATAAACAATTTCCGGAAACTACTTTTAATGGATCACACGGATTTTTCTTCACATTTCAGTGATAAGTTAAGGACTTTCAGTCAATTAGAACTTGTCACCAATAGGTTTATATATATATATATATATATATATATATATATATATATATATATATATATATATATATATATATATATATATGAGAGAAAAGAATAAGGGAGTAATAAGAAAAAATGAGAAAAACAATATAACTCTAATAGTCTGTTTAGTAATAATTCGAATAAATACTCTAATCCTTGATGTTGATCTGATAAAAGGCATAGACATGAGGATGAGTCGATAAATCTTTATAGTTCTAGAATTCTAAATCTTTGATGGTAATTTGATAAAAGGCAGAGTGAAGAGGAAGAATTCACTTCACAATAAGTATAAATAAATGCCTCATAAATAAATAATAATATACGTATGTATATTAGTTTTCGAAGAAATTGGCACAGTGTATAACCGGGTTCAAGCAAAGCTTATATATACCTAAAATGGTTATACACGAACTCAATTGGGTGTGCATAGCATCAATACTCGACATGATCCAATTTTTTGGTTAGTTAAATAAATTAAGAATAAGGTGACATTTTCCAGCCGATAATGGAAGTTCAACGATACTTTGAGGAAAGTTCGGGATTGGCATAATGTAAATATAATTGGGATTCCATATAAATAGATGTAATTAAATAATCGGGTGATTTGCTGCTATGACGTCGATGTTGTACTTAAGAGGACAAACATACTAATAATCCGGCTTATTCTTATGATTCCACTTTTAATGATAGATCCTAAAAGCTTTCGAATCCCTAACAAAAAAGATTTATCTTTTGTAGGTTTCTAAGTAGTGTGAATATCTTATAGATAAAAATCACAAAAAGATTTTGCGTTTTAGGTTAGGAAAAGAACAAAAAATACAAAAATATTTTATTTCTATGTTTATTTTCTTCGTTATCACGTATCTTACAAAATTATAAGATTTTATCGTGTGTTTTTTAAAACTTATATGATTTTATCATAAAAACGACAAAACATACATTCGAAAAGTGTTTCTCAATAAATTAGGATTATAGAGTGTAAAGATTTAATCTCGAAGAGTTAAAGCTACTTTTAAAAGTTAATTATAAGTCGATATTAAATAATAACCATTCAATAAACATTCATGATTCCATGTCAATAACCAAACCATGAACCATAGATGGGAACTACACTATCATTTACTAATAAAATTTTGTTTGTTCATTAACTATGGTATTTGTTTTCGATAAGCTTAGTCATCGCTTTAAAGACAATGAGTAGCAAAACTTCATTTAAATACAAAAAATGAGTAGTTTTGAATTATTAAATATTTTTAGAACATAAAAGAGTTTAGCTTTGATCAATAACTTGTTATTCCGCGACTAGTTATTGAGTTCTTACATAGATTGTGTGAGTTTTGAGGATTTCAAGACCTGACACGGGTGTATATATTGAAACTCACCAACAAAAAACAAAATCGTCGAAAGTATATGAAGTGGGTGCTCGTTGGAAAGAGAATAAAATACTTGTTCTAATGGTATAATTAGTTTTTTCCTAAAACTTAGTTATATTCTAGATATGTTAATTTAAAGTTAACTATTAATTTAAAGTGAGTATTTAAATGATTGGTTGAAAAAGTGGTTCTCATGGTTCCTAATTATTTAATGGTTCCTATTTGAATCCACCTATATATAGTGTGATGTTTATGTAAAAACAACCCCAATTATAAATACGGTAAAAACACAAAAAAAAAACAAATTAAAATGAACATATAAATCATCAAAATACTTTTTTTTTATAGATTGTCACTTGTGTTTTTTGCAATCTACAACCGGATTCGCATGATCATTTATTTTTTGAATGTTCTTATGCGAAACAGGTTTGGCGGTTAGCATGTGCTGGCTCGAGGATTCCGCTTCATATGTATTGGTCAGATGTTATTGTGTTTTTATAGCAGCGAGTCCAGAAAGGAAATGCTTGGGGGCGTGTTGGTCGTCTTGTTTTTGTAGCTTCAGTTTATTTTATCTGGCAAGAGAGGAATAATAGATTGTTTAAGAAAGGAACGTGCAGTATCGATGTTTTGTATAAGGTTATCTTTTCCACGGTCCGATTGAAGATCATGTCGCTTGGGATTGCAAACCGATTAGAATGGAAGCCTATTTCTACTATATGGAACTTAGATGTGGCTAAGGGGCTCGAGTAGGATGTGGTTGGGCGAGGTTACGGTGGATCATGTCGTTTGGTTCTTTAGCTGGTTTAAGTGTCTAGTGGGTGTGCTGGGTGGTTTTGTTTTTCGTTGGGTTGGAGTATTTTCTCCATGTCTTTCTCCCAAATGATTCTTTTGTTTCATCTCGTTCTGTAACAGTTTTTTGTTAATATATTTTGCCGGGGAATTTCCCGTTTAGCGAATATATATATATATATATATATATATATATATATATATATATATATATATATATATATATATATATTTCGAACATAGATGCATTTTTTCAAGTGGATGCCTTTTTCATAAAAGTGATATATTTTATCCAATTTAGATATAATTTTATCATAAAAAGATATATAATACATTTAAGATAATATTTTATTCAAAAATTTAAGAAAAAGTTATATGCATTTTTTTATAATTTTTCGAAATTAGATACATTTTTTCAAATAGATATATTTTTCATAAAAATGATGTATTTTATCTAATTTATATATATTTTAATCATAAAATAGATATATAATACATTTATGATAATATTTTTATCAAAAACTTCAAAAAATGTAAGATGCATTTTTTTTACCAAAAAGAAAAAAAAATTCGTCAAAAGTTTATCAAGTGGGTACTCGTTGGAAAGAGAATTAAATGTTTGTTCTAATGATATAATTAGATTTTTATAAAAGTTATATATACTCAAGATATATTAATTTAAAGTTTGGGTTTTTATTAAGTGGATTTTGTGTTTGTTTTTATTATTTTTATTTTGGATCCTATTTATATATATATATATATATATATATATATATATATATATATATATATATATATATATATATATATATATATATATATATATATATATATATATAGGGAGAGTTTGTTTCTTGTAAACCAAACCTAGATAAAACTAGTAAAAAAAAAATTAAAAAATTATTTATAACATTAGAATTTTTGTATTATCTTTCATTTTAATCATATTTCAAACTTTAAAAAGGGAAGTTTTGTTGTACATATTTTTATTGTTGTGTATCAAATTTGAATATTACTGTACAGAAACCATGAATTTGATTCACAGCCCCTACAGGATATATATTTTGATACATATCAAAACTTTTTTTTTAAGCTTTGTTATAATTGAGTAAATAATATAATACAAAATTACAGATACCATAAATTATTTTTTATTTTATTTTAATTATTTTACTTTAAATATTAATTTATAAAAACCTCTTGCTTGTTTAATCTTTCATTTATATTTATACTAGATTTTTAACATTCAATAGTTTTTACATGTCAATAGACATAATTACATGTTAATTGACATTTTTTTTAAGAGTTCTCGCAGAAATAAGAGTTCTCGCATGAATCAGTCCCTATATATAGTGAATGGTTCATGCGAGAACTTTTTTTTTTGCGAGAACTCTAACAAAGAGTGTTAAATCACGTTTCACTTTGTTCATTCACATGCAAACTCTTTTGGAGATTAATAATCAAGTAAATATAAACGTACAAAACTAAAAAAAAACCATACAAAATAACGTAAAAAAATATCGTTCATATATGAACTCATTTTTTGAAAAAAAAAACGTTCACTGACAATTCTAAATTCGCGTGATTTCATACAATTTGTTTAATCTTTCATTTATATTTATACTAGATTTTTAACATTCAATAGTTTTACATGTCAATAGACATAATTACATGTTAATTGACACTATTTTTAAGAGTTCTCGCAGAAATAAGAGTTCTCGCATGAATCAGTCCCTATATATAGTGAATGGTTCATGCGAGAACTTTTTTTTTGCGAGAACTCTAACAAAGAGTGTTAAATCACGTTTCACTTTGTTCATTCACATGCAAACTCTTTTGGAGATTAATAATCAAGTAAATATAAACGTGAAATACTAAAAAAAATCATACAAAATAACGTAAAAAAATATCGTTCATATATGAACTCATTTTTTGAAAAAAAAAAACGTTCACATTTGACAATTCTAAATACGCGTGATTTCATACAATTTGTTTAATCTTTCATTTATATTTATACTAGATTTTTAACATTCAATAGTTTTACATGTCAATAGACATAATTACATGTTAATTGACACTTTTTTTAAGAGTTTTCGCAGTTCTCGCAGAAATAAGAGTTCTCGCATGAATCAGTCCCTATATATAGTGAATGGTTTATGCGAGAACTTTTTTTTTTTGCGAAAACTGCGAGAACTCTAACAAAGGGTGTTAAATCACGTTTCACTTTGTTCATTCACATGCAAACTCTTTTGGAGATTAATAATCATGTAAATATAAATGTAAAAAACTAAAAAAAATCATACAAAATAACGTAAAAAAATATCGTTCATATATGAACTCATTTTTTGAAAAAAAAACGTTTACATGTGAACAATTATAAATACGCGTGATTTCATACAATATGTTTAATCTTTCATTTATATTTATACTAGATTTTTAACATTCAATAGTTTTTACATGTCAATAGACATAATTACATGTTAACTGACATTTTTTTTAAGAGTTCTCGCATGAATCAGTACATATATATATATATATATATATATATATATATATATATATATATATATATATATATATATATATATATATATATATTACGATATTCACCAATAAAGTGTTATCTTTACTCACCAAAACGTCTTTTGATTAGAACTATGGAATTGGGCATGTATTTTTGAACAACTCAAGATAAAAATGTGAAAAATTTAAATTACGACGGATGGATTATTTGATTTCCGAACATACTAAAGAGTATAATCAAATAAACCGGAGATAGTGTAGGAAATCTTAATGGATAAAGAAAAAACTTAAAATAAAAGCATGATGGGAGCAGTTGGTGTTTGATTAGTTATCACCTACTTTTATTAGAAATTTCTTCCAAATCACTTTCTATATTTTTAGATTAGTTCATAATATATATTCCATGTTAGAATTAATATGATATGATATAATAGCACCCAAATATTTATTCTATTTCTGTAAGTATTCATGATGCAACTAATTATTTAAATGGTTCGCAAATCATCTCTCTTAAAATAATAATTAAACTATGAATTATACATGGAAACTACATTATCATTTACTGACGAAATTTTGTATGTTCATTAACTATGTTATTTGTTTTCAGTAAGCTTAGTCATCGCTTTAAAGATGGCAAATACTCTCATTTAAATACAAAAGAAGTTAGCACTTTTGAATTACATAATAGTAAATATTTTTTAGGACATAAAAGAGTTCATAACATAATTATTAATTAATTACGCATGAGACAAATGCTAACAAACTTTGTCAGGAAATGTATATAAAACATGATTAAGTCATTTAAGCATTAATCTTGATAACCAAACACACATACACATAAACAATGTTTAGATCATGCATAGAAGACTTTTACATTAATAAGAATATATCAAATCAATTATATATTAATTCATAAATAGTATTATCTATCTATTTATACAATAATAAATTAAAATTGAGAAAAACAAACAATAAAACCACCACAGCTATTATCACCCTCTTTCGATGGTAACCAATTACATATTGTTTTAAAATACATAGATCCTTCAAGCTCTTCTTCTCTGAGATAGTACGAGACCGCAACGGTGAAGGAAGAAAATGGTCATAATCAACAAGATTGGTGCGTTGAAGTGCAATGTTAAAGACCTTATTAGAAAGGAATTGGTGTCAATGAACTAGTTTAAAACATCTCCTTGCGGAGTCTTTTTATTGAACCAGTACTTGAGATAACACCTGTAAAATCAATACAAAGTTGTTACATATGTGTTATAGTTGAAGCTTATGGCTATAAAAAAAGGTAATATAAGAAAAATTGCATGAAAAACAATTAGGATACTCACATGATTGAAGCTCACAATGAAGTTTTATTTTTCTAATAATGAACTGGGGGCGGAGGAGAATAATAGATGTACACGGGTGGTGGTAATTTTACTGATGGAGGAGGTGATGTGTAGTGGTATGGTTGTGGAGGGGATTTATTAGGAGGGGGTGGAGAGTTGTAGTGGTAAGGTGGTGGCGGAGACTTCACTGGAGGTGGGGGTGAGGTATAGTGGTACCGTGGTGGAGGGGACTTAACTGGAGGTGGAGGTGAGGTGTAATGGTATAGAGGTGGTGGAGATTTTACTGGTGGTGGAGGTGATGTATAATGATAAGGTGGTGGTGGGGACTTAACTGGTGGTGGAGGTGAGGTGTAGTGGTACGGGGGTGGTGGAGATTTCACTGGAGGGGGAGGTGATGTGTAATGGTATGGAGGCGTTGGAGACTTGACTGGCGGTGGAGGAGATGTATAGTGGTAAGGTGGTGGTGGGGACTTAACTGGTGGTGGTGGTGAGGTGTAGTGGTATGGGGGTGGTGGGGATTTCACTGGTGGGGGAGGTGATGTGTAATGGTACGGTGGTGGTGGAGACTTAACTGGTGGTGGAGGTGAGGTGTAATGGTAAGGGGGTGGTGGGGATTTCATAGGTGGTGGAGGTGAGGTATAGTGGTAAGGTGGTGGTGGGGACTTTATGGGGGGTGGAGGTGATGTGTAGTGGTATGGGGGTGGTGGAGATTTAACCGGTGGTGGAGGTGATGTGTAATGGTATGGCGGTGGTGGGGATTTCACGGGGTGGTGGAGGTGATGTGTAGTGGTAGGGTGGTGGTGGGGATTTAACCGGTGGTGGATGTGTAATGGTATGGCGGTGGTGGGGATTTCACAGGTGGTAGAGGTGATATGTAGTGGTAGGGTGGTGGTGGGGATTTAACTGGCGGGGGATGGGAGGTATAGTGGTATGGTGGTGGTGGGGATTTAACTGGTGGTGGAGGTGAGGTGTAGTGGTATGGTGGTGGTGGAGATTTAACTGGTGGTGGAGGTGATGTGTAATGGTATGGTGGTGGTGGGGATTTAACTGGTGGTGGAGGTGATATGTAATGGTATGGTGGTGGTGGGGACTTCATAGGTGGTGGAGGTGAGGTGTAATGGTATGGTGGTGGTGGGGATTTAACTGGTGGTGGAGGGGAGGTGTAATGGTATGGAGGTGGTGGGGATTTAATAGGTGGTGGAGGTGAGGTGTAATGGTAGGGTGATGGTGGAGACTTCACAGGTGGTGGAGGTGATGTGTAATGGTATGGGGGTGGCGAAGATTTTACTGGTGGTGGAGGTGATGTGTAGTGGTAAGGTGGTGGTGGGGATTTTTTAGGAGGGGGAGGTGAGGTGTAATGGTATGGGGGTGGTGGAGATTTAACTGGTGGTGGAGGTGATATGTAATGGTAAGGTGGTGGTGGTGACTTAACTGGTGGAGGAGGTGAAGTGTAGTGGTATGGTGGAGGTGGAGATTTCTTAGGTGGTGGAGGTGATGTGTAGTGGTAAGGGGGTGGTGGGGACTTTATTGGTGGTGGAGGTGATGAGTAGTGGTACTCGGGTGCGGGAGACTTCATAGGTGGTGGAGGAGACGTGTAATGATATGGGGGAGGTGGGGACTTCTTTGGAGGTGGGGGTGATGTGTAGTAGTAAGGTGTTGGTGTGGATTTAACCGGTGGTGGAGAGGATTTATAGTAATAGGGTGTTGGGTGTGATGGAGTTGGCGCAGGAGGAGACTTGTGGATGTAAGTTGGTGATGGTGGAGGTGGAGACTTATATAGGTATGTTGGAGTTGGTGGTGGTGGAGATTTGTAGTAATATGGAGTAGGAGTAGGCTTTAGCTTAGGTTTTTCACAAATCTCAGAAGGTATTTTGGGTCCATATGCAAATGGTTTGGCATAAAGTACAACCTCGTTGTCATTTTTGGATTTGACCTTAAGCTCGGCACCCTTCAAACCTCCATGAAGATTTGTTGGAATGTTACATTTTGTACCATTGGGTGCCATGTGAAGTTTAGCAACACATGCTTTAGCTCCTCCGTATTTAGTATAGTGCAAACTCTTAATAACAATTGCAAATTTTCCATTGATCTTGGTCTTTCCATAAGCAACAACAATTTCTTTTTCACCGTCAGCCTTACATGTGACTTCCACAACAGCACCTTTGTCATACAAATATACAATTAGTAAAGAACTGTTTTTTTTTTAGTAAACACTTTATACATTTTATTAATGTTAAGTGCACGGGAATACAATAAACTTTAACCATTTAACTATTGTGTGTCAACTCTCAAAAACTCTATTGTGTGAATTCAACTTTTATTTTTATAGAAATGATGTAAGAACCGAGTTTTTTGAAAAATTTAAACCGGTTATACGTCAGCAAAAATCCGGTCTATTACATAATTTGTGAAAAAATAAAATTTTAACACATACAATAGAGATTTTGAAAATTTAATGCTTACAATAAAAAATCGGACAAAATATGTTACATTTTCATATACTTTTCCCTATTTTGTATTGTATTATTCAATTTTTATCAATTACACCATAATATAATTAACTTACCTAATTGTTTATTAAATATAAAAAACTTTTCATAATCAAAAATATAATTACAAGGAACCTAAATTTTGGATGTACATTTTGTACTTTACTCAAATATTGATTTAATATAGTTTTTAATCTAGAACGTTTTGAAAAGAATAGATTTAAAAAAAAAACCCAAAATATTATAGTTATGAATTTTCTTTTTTTTACTCAACTTAAAAGTATACTTTAAGATTTGATATAACTAAATTTCATGGTATTACTGGGTTTACAAAAGAAATCAACAGAAAGTATAAAAGAAAAGTATGTTCAAGCTATGAATTTTCTCTTTTTACCATTTTAGATTGCTACAAAAAATAGTAAAACATTTAAATAACTATTCCATACTCGTTCTGAAATTCATATTCATACTTCATATAAAATTTTTATACATGAAACCAACTAAATACAAACTATTTAACTAATATAACAAGTTAAATATCATGTAATTTGTGTTTATTTTTATGTTTCTTTTTGTATTTGGAACGACTTAAATATAGAACATTGGTCGACTATGTAAAAATATACATAATTGTGCTTAAACAGTTCAAAATAACCTAGTATTATATATATATATATATATATATATATATATATATATATATATATATATATATATATATATATATATATATATATATATATATATATATATATATATATATATATATATATATTAATTATGTGAAATTTAAAGTTGGTACCTTTGAGATGATGTTTGGCGTGCGATTTGATCGGGTATTTCCAGTCATAACAACTATAACAGTAGACTTTACCGATGACCTTTACGATCACTTTGTGGTGATGGGGATGTGGGTGGTAGGGAGTTGGTGGTGGAGGTGAGGTGTAGTAGTAATGGGGAGGAGATTTGGTTGGTGGTGGTGGGGACTTGTAGTAGTATGGTGGTGGTGGTGACTTAACAGGTGGTGGTGGAGATTTGTAATAGTATGGTGGTGGAGGTGAATGCACAGGTGGTGGTGGTGACTTGTAATAGTATGGTGGTGGTGGTGAATGCACTGGTGGTGGTGGTGATTTGTAATAGTATAGTGGTGGTGGAGAATGTACCGGTGGAGGAGGAGACTTGTAGTAGTATGGTGGTGGTGGTGATTTAACTGGTGGTGGTGGAGATTTATAGTAGTATGGTGGAGGTGGTGAATGCACTGGTGGTGGTGGAGACTTGTATATATAAGGTGGAGGTGGTGAATGCACAGGTGGTGGTGGAGACTTGTACTCGTAAGGTGGAGGTGGTGAATGCACCGGTGGTGGTGGAGATTTGTACTCGTAAGGTGGAGGTGGTGAATGTACCGGTGGTGGTGGAGACTTGTATTCATATGGTGGTGGTGGTGAATGCACCGGTGGTGGTGGAGACTTGTACTCGTAAGGTGGAGGTGGTGAATGTACCGGCGGTGGTGGAGACTTGTATTCATATGGTGGTGGTGGTGAATGCACCGGTGGTGGTGGAGACTTGTACTCGTAAGGTGGAGGTGGTGAATGTACCGGTGGTGGTGGAGACTTGTATTCATAAGGTGGAGGTGGTGAATGCACCGGTGGTGGTGGTGGAGATTTGTACTCATAAGGTGGTGGTGGTGAATGCACCGGTGGTGGTGGAGACTTGTACTCATATGGTGGTGGTGGTGAATGCACCGGTGGTGGTGGAGACTTGTACTCATATGGTGGAGGTGGTGAATGAACCGGTGGTGGTGGAGACTTATACACATAAGGTGGTGGTGGAGAAGGAGATGGTGGAGGAGGAGACTTATAAACATATGGTGGTGGTGGAGACGGTGATGGTGGAGGAGGAGACTTATACACATAAGGTGGTGGTGGGGAATGCACCGGTGGAGGTGGAGACTTGTATACATATGGTGGTGGTGGAGAAGGTGAAGGTGGTGGTGGAGACTTGTAAACATATGGAGGTTAATTAAATGGTGATTCTTTTTTGTTAAATTAATAAAAGGAGGAGTGAAATCATCTAATTATTTAAAAAACAAAGGTGATAATATTAATTTTGAAAAATTATCATATTAAAAAGGGATTATTTAGTTAAATTAGTTAAAATAAATGGTTAGTGAATTCAATTGATTGAAAATAAGGGCTTAAATTGAATATTTAAGAAAGTGTTCTTATTGTTTAATAATTTCTTAAATAACTTTTCTTTTATATATATATATATATATATATATATATATATATATATATATATATATATATATATATATATATATATATATATATATATATATATATATTAAGAAGTTTACTAAATCAACTCATGATAAATATATATTATAGAAAAATGTAATATAAAGAATGATAGTGAAGATGGTAAAAGCTTAGTGGTTTTAAGTTGGATGTCATGAGTTTAAATCCTTTTAGAAGAATAATTTTAAAGATTTATCCTTAATAAACAAGGCTTGTACGGATCGTACAGCTTGTTTGACTCGGTAGAATTTGTGGCATCCCGTCATTTTGAGGTATTAAACGTTACCGTTATCTATTCTTTTTATTCGCAATTGTTTTGACCCTTTGTTATTTCGCTTTCAATTGATTTGCGCTTTATTTATTGGTCGGGTTTTACGCTATTTGGTTGCTTCGTCTTTTGTGGCGGAAGCGTTATAGTTACCTAAGTGCCTATTAGTTAGTATTCTCGTGTTTTAAGTTAGGGTGTTTATGCCGTAATCAATGGTTAAAATTAACGTTATAAAAATCTATTACAAAGTTAGTCCTCTAACTAAATCTGTTACAAAGTTAGTCCTTTAACGGGAACTAACAAAATCTGTTACAAAATCAGTCCTTTATCGGAGACTTAACGGAAGGGTCTGTTTAGCAGAGGACTGTAGTAAACTTTCTGGCAGACCAAACCAACCAGCTTTTTCACATTTTCTTAAAAATTTCACACAACCCATCCTTTATCCACGGGATTATGTGTGGAAATCTGCCCAAAACTGGATATTTGATCTAGTATTGATTCTCTAACCACTTTACAACCTTATCACATCACCTTTCTCTTTTCTCTTTCATTCACACATCTTCATACTCTCATTCTTTCTCAAACTCTCTCATTATTCCAGAGAATTTGAAGGCTAAATTTCCATTGTGAAGAAGGACTTCCAAGCTAGAAGTTCCTACAATCATCTCCTACAACTTTCCTTTGTATTCCACAACTTTTCGGTAAGTTTTCATATGTAAATCCTTCACTTTTCCTATCTTTTCTTTCATTTTTGTTAGACTTCTAACACCACTTTTATCTACTTGTTATACAAGGTTATTCTTCCATTTCCGTCACCTTTTTCCTTGGAGTTTTCGTTACCACCTCGAACAATACATATTCTTAGGTTTTTGGTAAGTAAAGTCTCCATAACTCTCCTTATTTCATTTCCTTTTCGTGAACTTCAACTAATGATGGATATTTGTATGTTGGAGCTGATTCTCACCACCACCACCTTTGGGAGTTCACGAGAAGGATCCGATTCTTGATTTCTTGCGGTTTGTAGATCTTTGCGGGTAACGACGGTACTTCCCAAGTTTCTCTTTATTTTCCTTCTCTTTTTCATACAACAGATAGTATTGTATTGTAAATATTGCAACATATAGTATTATGTATATATATATATATATATATATATATATATATATATATATATATATATATATATATATTTGTACTATTATACGTAAAAGTAGTAAATAACGTCAAATAGACATCTTTGGACACAATCTATCATCTTCGGACTTTTCTTAACACAAAACGTAAAATATGAAAACTGTCTCTGAAGCTAGTGCGCCGCAGTACCTAGCCAGTGCGCCGCAGTAGGCAGCGGAACCAGTCACGGTGCGCCGTAGTGGTCACTCACTGCGCCGCAGCATGACTTCAGTACATGATTTAGCTTATGGATGTACTATGATGGATGTACTAGTGATGCGTCACAGTGTGTAGTTAGTGCGTCACAGTAAGCTTTAGGACATGTTTTCCTGCATTTTGACAACTAAAACATATATATATATATATATATATATATATATATATATATATATATATATATATATATATATATATATATATATATATATATATATATATATATATTTGTACTATTATACGTAAAAATAGTAAATCACGTCAAATAGACGTCTTTGGACTCAAAAACGTAATCGACATCATAAACGTAGTATAATTTAAGATAATAAACTCATATTTTCAACATATACACTCTGTTCCAAAAACACGATCGTAATAAAAAATCGTAACAAATAACACTTTTCGTTAAACTTTTACAAAATCGATTTCAAAACTATTTTACTCTAATATTATAAACTCTTATGTTTTTAAACTCTTAAAATGTCAAAGTTTGACTTTTATGCTGAATTTGACTTTCCTTCAAAACGTTGACTTTGACTTTGACCAAGTCAACATCTTTGACTTTGACCAAGTCAACAACCTTGACGTTGACCTTGGTCGATCTCGATTAAACTTTGGTAACAGTATTCCTTTCAACCGATATTCTTGTTAGTCATTTTCGGCTCGAAATATCATTCATTTCTAATTGTTATTTATGACCCAATTTATCGATATTTTCCAATAGTCCTTATTGACTTGGAACATCGTTCATATTATCCGTCACTTTGACTCGAATTGTTTATCCGTTGGAATACTTCTAATAAATCTTATAATATAACATTAACCAACAAGGCTACACCGTACTAGACTTAATGAGATGCTTAGACTTTATTTGTCGTTATTATAAGGCACTTAGACGGTGGAGTGATTGCTCCTTATTGTCGACCCGACTTTTGATTGTGCTTGACTTGTGAGTTATTCGTAGCCATCTTTACTTATATTTTAGGGTTGGAAAGCGTATTTTAAACTGTTTGCATATTGCTAAACGTGACTGTTAAATCTTGTTTACCTAGTGGATCGGGATTTCCTTAGATTAGGGTTTGACCAAATCCTCATTGCACGATAGGGTGTCCCTGTGAGTGGATGTTATGGCCGATTTGGATTATTTGTTGCCTTTGGTTTGAAACGCCTTAGGATTGGGGTTACATTGTGTGGTCAGGTTCAGTGTATGACTAGTCTAGGCAATGTACGTCGCACTTAGGTTGTAAAACAAGATTTATTATTGAAATTGATTATGATTATTATTCTTTGAATTGGGTCAACTTTTATTTAAAATTGCGAATAATTTACCAACATGTGTTGATGTCGTTTTTAACGCTTTTCAGGAGTTTGAGGATTTTCTGTGATTCATGCCATGCTTTTGTGTGCGGATCGTTGATTGCTTTTGTTGGAACTTGTATTGTATTATTTAGTTCCTAGATGATCCGTATGTGTAATTTGATGTGTTTGAGACGAGATTTTGTATGATTTGTATTGTAACTCTTGGCATGATTCATTTATTATATTTAGATGTGATTTTGTTATAGTTGTTTGTTGTAATCCTTGACTCTTGATATCATTAACTGTAACACCTCGTGTTTCCGCTTTAAGCAGGGTGTGACAGAATTGACTAACTCGTTCGACTCGAAATGCTAAACGAGCTTTCGAACGAGTCGAACCTAAATTCAGTTTTTCAAGCTCGGCTCGTGAAACTAATCGACCAAAATTTTATGTTCAAGCTCGGCTTGAGATCGTTAAACATAAAGATCGATTTCGCGTTAAACGAGATCGAACTCAAATAGCTCATTAAATGCTCGACTCACTAACACCCCTATATCACTTTAAGTATTGAATTAATTGTTCGTGGGTCACTATCAATATTTACTCTTTTGTGTCGTTATTGGTAAAAAAAAAAGTAAAAAAATAAATAAATAATGATTAAATTAAATATCACCTAAAACATATTACATTTACATAACCATGCTTTTCAATACACATAAAAAAGTCTAATGAAATTATTAGTTAAATAAAAATATATGATGTATTTAAAATTCTAAAACTCAAGTCATATGGGATAGAAATAAATTCAAATAAGTACTAAGAACTTTTTCTTTGTTTTCTTTGGCTAGGTGTGATTTTGAAGTATTTGCTTATAAGATTTTAAACGGCCTTTCAAAGCAACTCACACTATTGATAAAAAAAAAACTTGATAAACTATAAGTAGCTGAAAAGAAAAATCTTTTAAATGAAAACAAGCAAGTATCAATGAGTCAAAGAAAGATTTTTGATAAATCGAAACAAGCATCAACGAGTCAAACACCGATGAGCAAGATTTTTACTCGAGGTTAAAACTTAAATGAAACACAAAACGTTTTACCTCCCAAAATCTTGCAAATTGAATCATCTAGTAAAACCTCTCATCACAATGGTAACCATAAGAAGTCTCAAACTTCACAAGTTCAAAATGATCCTAGAACTTGTTACTAGTGTAGATGTGAAAGTCATATTACCAAATTTTGTCCTCGTTTACGTGAAGTGATTTTGAAACGAAAAGAGTCGAAACATTTTCAAAACACTAAAAAGTTTCACCAAGGAAGAATCAACAAAACAAAACACCAGTTGATATGCCTTCAGTCAAAGTTAAAAAACAACAAAAGAAACAAACTGAGACTGTTTAAGACGTAAACCAAGAGTCACCCCAACATCAAAATGACACATCGATCTTAGCCGATTTTAAGAAATATTTTGAACTATTCGATGTGATCATTATAGAAGAAAGTGGGAGACCCAAGTCAAAGGCTTCGGTCCCCGTTAAACTAACCTTTCTCTATAAATGTGCAGGAACGGTCGAAGGGAGTTGTAGACAATACTTGGTATGTCCACAATGGCTGTTCTACGCACATGACAAGAAGCATCTCTCTTCTTGTTGATTTCATATCGATAGACGGTGGAAATGTTGTTTTCGTTTGGGATAAGGGTGGAAAAATATTGGATGAAGGAAAGATTTCAAATAGTAATGTGAGTTTCGCCATGGTCAACTACCATGAACAGTTGCAACATAATCTACTTAGCGTGTCTCAAGTATGTGATAAGAAATATACTACGGTTTTCAATGACACCGAGTGTATGATTCTATGGAAAGGATTCAAATTTCTCGAGTATTGGATCTTACTTAGAGCACCAAGGAAGAATGATATCTATAGCATTAATATGGATACGGAGAAGTCAACAGAACACTATTCATGTTTGTTATCTAAATCTCCGGAGAAAGATTCAGTTATGTGACACCGAAGAATGGGGCATATATAAATTTCTTGAAGGTGAATTATCTTGTGAAGAGAGAGTTAGTCACCGGAGTTCCAAATCGCAGTTTTGCAATGAATGATGCCTGCGTTTCATGTAAGAAAGGAAAGCAGCATAAGAAAAATCATTGATCAAAGACTGTGAACTCCATTTTCGCTCCATTAGAACTTCTTCATATGGATTTGTTCGGTCCGATAAGTTCAAATAACAATGGTGGAAAATCGTATTGTTTAGTTGTTACAAATGACTTCTCGAGATTCTCCTGGGTATTCTTTATTGCAACAAAGGATGAAACTACAGAAAGATTGAAGTTTTTTTTTTCTCAAGTTAAAAATCCTTCTTGAATTGAAGATCAAGTCCATCTGAAGTGATAATAGCACAAAATTCAAGAATCATAACTTTGAACTGGTTTGTCAAAAGAAAGGGATAAATCATCAATTCAGTGTTGCAATAACTCCTCAACAAAATGGTGTTGCAGAAAGAAAGAATCGTACGTTAATTGATGTCGCTTGTACGATGCTTTCAGACTCAAAATTACCGATCTCATTTTGGACCGAGGCGGTGAATACATCATGCTACGTTCTCAATCGGGTTACATTGGTCAAGAAGCATAACAAAACTAGCTACGGATTGATCAACAAGCGTAAATAAAATTTGCAGTTTCTAGAACCATTCGGATGTCCATGTGTTATAATAATTAGAAAGGAGCGGGTTTCCAAGTTCGGGGAAAAGTCTTACTATGGCTACTTTCTTGGTTATTCTACTAATTCACCGAGTAAAAGAGTTTTTGACAAAGTCACGAAGGCGATTGAGGAATGTTTTGAAGTGTAATGTTTTAGGCATATTGAGTCTACACGAGGAGATGGACCAGATTGCATCTTCGACTACGAAAAGTTCTTTAAGTCTTTCTATTATAGGTCGAGTGTTCCTACTTCTTCGGAGAATGAACATGGAGTAGTCTGGATGAACGGGGGGAATTTTGATGATGGCTTTCTTCAACAACATCACGTGCAAATCAATGATTCATCAAAAACTACTCCAACTTCGGTTCAGGATATTGTAATTAACTTAGAACCGATACCGACCAACATGGAACCGGTTTATGATACGTATTCTGATGAAGAGGAGTCTGGAGATTAAAAGGATCAGAAAAATGCAGAGGATCAGACAAGTGTAGATATAATGAATCTTGATTCATCTTTTATTCCTGCTCCGATTCCTCAAACAAGAATCCACACGATTCATCCTACACACAACATCATCGGAGATCCACATGAAGGTAGTCACACAAGAGTTCAACTTCTACAACCGCCTGCTGAGGATGTTGAAGAAATGAAAGAAATATAGACCGCAGAAGTCGCAACGGAGACGGTTGTGAGTCCTAGAAGATCGAATCTTCAACATTAACATCCAAAGCGTGTGGAAGAATTCGTAGCCACTCCGTGTTTGCTGGCAGCTTGCTTTTTGTCTCAATTGGACCCGAAAAACATCAAGACGACGTTATTGGATCCGTTGGGGGTAAAAGAAATGAAGAAGGAACTCCAACAATTTTTAAAGTTGAACGTTTAGTTGTTCAAGGATTTTCGCAAGTTGAAGGATTAGGCTACGATGACTTTTTCGCTCCAGTAGCACTATTAGAATCTATTCGGATATTTCTAGCCTACGCTTCTTATAAACGCTTCAAAGTTTATCAACTCGATGTGAAAAGCGCATTCTTCTATGGAGAGATTAACGTTGATATTTCGTTAGGCAACCACCAAGCTTTGAAGACCATGAATTCCCAAATCACATCTTGAAGCTCAACAAAGCTTTATACGGTCTACATCAAGCCCCGAGAGCTTGGTATGAGACATTATCACAACATTTGTTGCAGAACGGTTTCTCTAGAGGAAACATCAACAATACGTTATTTACGAAGAAGCAAGGGGACAATCTACTACTTGTGAAAGTATATGTGGACAAGATTATCGGTGGATGTTAGTTCCTGGGTTCGATTTAGTGACATGGCAATGTAAGAAGAAGACATCGGTTTCGATCTCATCTGCATAAGGAGAGTATATTGGTGTCGGTAGTTGTTGCTCGCAAGTGTTGTGGATTCAACATCAGCTAAGGGACTACAGTTTGATTATCACCAATACTCCAATTCATATTGATAGTTCTACCGCAGTATGCATCATACGCAATCCCGTACACCACACGAAAACAAAACATATTGAAATTCGTTTCTATTTCATACATGATTGTTATGACAAGAATTTGATTAACTTGATTCAAGTCGACACTGCAAATCAACATGTCGATATTTTGACGAAAGCTTTTCACAAAAGTTGATTTGAAGAGTTCATCAAAATGAATAGACTGCTAAGTTTGGAATTTACTTAATGAGATACATGGAATTTTAAGTGTAAATATCGAGTCTTTAAAACAAAAACAAAATACAAAATTTAAAAATTGTCAAGAAAAACATTTTGTAAATATCATAAAAATCAAAGTGTCTAGAAAACTCAAAAAGATTTTTTGTTTAAGTTTTAGTTCGTATTTTTCGTTTAAAAAAAAACTCAAAATACAAAAAGATTTTTGATTTAACTTTTAGGTTATGTTTTCCATTATATGTTTCCATGGTTTTGTTTAGTTATTTGCAGTTTAACGTGAAAAGGAAGAAAAGAATGGCGAGTGGAAGGATCTCTTAAGCTTGCATACGATCTATCGATCACACGCCTTCATCGTCATAAAGGAAAAACAGGTTTTATCTCAACATTGAGTGTAAAGACTTAAAAACGTGTGTTTTTGCAAATCTATTAAAAGTGTAAAGAGACATATCATTGTATTAAGTTTAAACATAAAAAGAACGAACGAAAAACAAATAGTTGCGTTAGCAGTTCAAAGAGTCACGCTAGCGAAACTCTTTAATAAGATTTTTTCGGCAAAACTCTTTGTGTTAAAGAGTTACGAATTGTGTGAAAGTAGGATACTCCAAATCCGGGAGTCAAAAAGTTTTATAAACGAAACACATCGAAAGTGTTTCGTCAACAAAACTGTTGAGATTGTAAGATTTTAACCACTTTACTCTTTTATCTATTCTAAAACCCTTTCAAAACTCTCTCAGGGTAAAACACACACATAGTGGCAAAACTGTTTACACAATCCGATTCGTGCTAATCTTTTACTTGTTTGCTTGTTCGGAATCATCACACGAGTTCACAGGTTTGATTTCGATGTCCTGAAACTATTTAAAGTTGTTTATAACAGTTTTGGGTCTCGGGCAGGTCACGGTTTGGGTTGACAACACAAAAATCAATTTTTGACCACGAGAATCCAAAATAGTTAGTCTACGATCATCTAAACACTGATTTCGAGTAATAAGAAAAAATGAGAAAATCATTATAACTCTAATAATCTGTTTAGTAATAATTCGAATAAAGACTCTAATCCTTGATGTTGATTTTATAAAAGACAGAGACAGGAAGATGAGTCGGTAAATCTGTATAGTTCTAGAATTCTAAATCCTTGATGTTGATTTGATAAAAGGCAGAGACAGGAGGAAGAATTCACTTCACAATAAGTTTAAATAAATTCCTTATAAATAAATAATACTATACATATGTATATTAGTTTTCGGAGAAATGTCGATGATATTGGGGGCATACTTTATAACCGGGTTCAAGCAAAGCTTATATATACCTAAAACGGTTATACACGAACTCAATTGGGTGTGCATAGCATCACTACTCGACATGATCCAATTTTTTAGTTAGTTAAATAAATTAAGAATAACGTGACATTTCCAGCCGACAATGGAAGTTCAATGATACTTTGAGGGAAGTACGGGATTGGCAAAGTGTAATTATAAGTTGTATTCCATATAAGTAGATGTAATTAAATAATCGGGTGATTGCTTCTATGATGTCGATATTGCACTTAAGAGGACAAACATAGTAATAATCGGCTTATTCTTATGATTCCACTTCTAAAGATATGATCCTAAAAGCAAACGAATCCCTGACAAAAAAGATTTACCTTTTGTAGGTTGCTAAGTAGTGTGAATATCTTATAGATAAAAATCACAAAAGGGTTTTGGGTTTTAGGTTAAGAAAACAACAACAAAATACAAAAAGATTTTATTTATATATTTATTTTCTTCGTTATTACGAACCTTGCAAGATTATAAGGTTTTATCGTGTGTTTTTGAAAACTTAAATGATTTTATCATAAAAAGGACAAAACATACGTTTGAAGAGTGTTTCTCTGTAAGTCATGATTACAAAGTGTAAAGATTGGATCTCAGAGTCAAAGCTACTTCTTGGAAGTTAAAGACTCGAAGTCGTTCTTCATGAAGCCGTGGAGCTCGAAGATGAAGACTCGGTGATCAAGAGATTCAAGTCAAGTTGATTGCAACTTTGAAGACTGTTGGAGATACTTTGTCAGAAGAAACAAAGATCTTCAAGTTCAAGACTTCTCGAAGAATGAAGTTAAAGAAACCACTCTCGATCTCAAGACGTCGAATATTCAAGAAAAACGTTGAAAGTACAAGCTACATCAAAGGGGGAGTTTGTTGGAGCATAAACCATTATTGATTGTAACTTGTTCTTCAAGTAGAACATGTCGTGTAGTTTGCAATGTATTTAGATCGAGTTGTAAAACGTTTGCTGCATTTATAAGTTAGTTTCGTCAGTAAAAGTTTCGCTAGCGGAACTGTTTAGTTTCGCAGTGAAACTATTTCCAAAGTGTTTCGCTGGCGAAACTCTTAACCGACTTAAGAGTTTCGCAGCGTGACTCTTTAGGTATTTGTGGACACCTATAAATACCTCACTTTGGGATTATAAATGTAGCCATCACGAATCCCTAAGCAAACAGTTTCGTTGTCAGATAAGATATCAACGTGACTCTTTTGTTTTGACGGTCTCAAATCTTGTGATCACTTGTATTGATGTTATTCGTAATTGTAAACATTACGTGAGCTTTATAATATCAATCATTTGGTTATATTCGTGTTTCTTCACCATTACATACTCCTATTTGTGATTCCGCCACTTTAAGGTAGTAGGATTCTAATCAAGGTCCTAGCACGGGTTTATCAACGACACATGGAGTTGTTTTTATTATTTTTATTAAGTAAATATAGAAATAACGACCAATTGTATTATCTTTTTTAGTTTCCTTAGTGTGTTGATTTTGGTACGTGTTTGATACATGATCTTTGGGTATTTTTGTTTGTAAGATAGTTATGTAGAAAATATACCGGTTGCATATATTAAGATTCTCGTAGAGGAGTTTTCGCGTATTACGCGAAAGCCCGACTCATGGAGGCAGGGGCGGAGCTACTCTCAGCCGAGGGGGTTCAATCGAACCCACTCAGGTTTTAGAAATTGCTACTGGTATGTACACAAATCTCTTGAATTTTATATAGTTTGTTCAATTGAACCCACTGATTTTGTTTCCTTGAACCCTTTGATTTTGTTTCCTTGAAATCCATTGATTTTTTAACCCTAATTCCTTATCTAAGATTTCAAATCGATTCCTCGTGACCCTATTTAACCGCTAATATTGATATTGCTTTCTAAATTTACTAGATACCATAATGTACTTGTTTTTCAGTTTTTAATTGGATGATTTTTTATTGTCTGTGCATTTCTAATTAGATTTTGGTTTTGATTTCCGATTGGGTTTAGTGTTGAATCCCATTTGGGTTTTACATCCTCTTCATTAGTTCTGTTGATTTGTTAAAATTTTTAAAAGGAATGGACCAAAAAGAGTCTTTTATGTATATGTAACCTTTTTGTGAACACAAGGTGCTTGATGAAATTCCCCAGTAAGGGTAAATATAATATTGTTTGATGTCCTATTTTCTAGTTACAGTTTCATGTTTTTAAAATTTGAATTGTGCTATTTTTTTTATCTATGTCAAAGTCATTTGATGTTGTAGTCTCAGAACATTTTAACGTTTACCTGATCGAGCATCACTTTTAGCTTACGAATATATGAGTCTTTTGTTATGCACATAAGTACACCAAACTATTAGATAGCTAAGTGTATTCATTTTGTGTGTTCAACGTGTTCAAATTGATTGAAAAAACACATACCAAATATTAGCTCGGTTTATGATTATGTTATCATATATATCAATATTTCAAGTGCTTAAAAGCATATAACCAAATTATATGTTAGACTGGTTTACCATTAGCTGTAGGATTCTTTTTGTTTGGCCTCTAAGACACTTTTGAGTAATTTGCATTATCATAATGCAAAACTTTTATCCAAAATATTATTTTAGGTGCTCATAAGCTTACAAAGGAATTAAAGAGTAGAAACTTGTGTTAAGTTAGATCTCCTTGAAATTGGATTTATATTATCTCATAAGTCATTTCTAAAAGGCTAAGGCGCGGTTAGACAAACACCCCTTAGACTGACCGCGGATGCTTACTAGGTTGAGGGTTAAAAAAATTGTGAACTTTTTGAACCCTCTCAACAAATTTCTTGGCTCCGCCCCTGCATGGAGGCATTGTGGAAACAACAAAATGGTTCCGTAGATCATGTCCCGTACAAGAGATATAAAGAGATTCTTAAAGCTAAAAGTTTGAGAGTTTAGACTCTACCTAATGTCAGTAACTACTTTTAACTGTTCTTGTTTTTCATTTGTCAATCACTTTATTCACTTTTGTTAGGTTTCAAAAAGCAAGCATTGCATGCCATTTTCAACGTTGAAATTAATTTTAGAGATTAAAAATTCTTAATGATGATACACTTTTGGGATGATATATACATTTGAGAGTTCTTTTATATAATTGGTTATAGGAAGGTTTATTACTAGTTGTTATAACATTATTTTTTTCTAAAACAAAATGATTGGCGACTATTACAATTTGTTTTCTTTTTTATCTTAAATTTCCTTTAATTTCAAATTTACTTTACCATTTTTCACTTGAAATTTGAGTTTGTATGACTTTATTATACTTTTTTATAGAATGAAAGTATGTTTTCTATATCAAGATAAATGAAAAATTAATTGACATTTTAGGTAGTTAACCCAAAAGAGAAAGTTTTTTTTTTGCAGTAGAAACAGACTTCCTTCAAAGCTGCACACCATTGAGCGTCATATGTATGGGTCAATGACAAACGTTTTCCGAGATCAAGCCTCTGGGTTTTATTTTATACATAATTTATAAATTATATCATTAACCTTGGTAAACAAATATGAGGGTCTATGTGGAAGGATTTGTAAGTTGGTTGACGAACTCGGTTTAAAAACAACAAATTGGTTAATTATTCGTATTTATTGTCAATTTTTTCGCACTTATAAATATATAGAAATTGTCTACATCAATAAGTGCCAACAAAATAAAACACTTCACGTTAAAAACTGTAAAAAAAATGCATACACTACAAAGTGTAGAAATCTTATGTTTGTATGTAATTTTAAGTGTAAAGATCAATTATACGTACACAACTGATTTATTATCACTTTCCTTGAACGAAGAAATCGGTTACTTATAATTGATTTCTACCCTTAAAAGTGCGTACAAAATATGATTTATACACCTTTTACTATGGATATTTTTTTACACCTTTTTCAATAGAAATCTCTAAAATTTGTTCTCACTTATTATTGTAGTCACTAGTCAGTTTGTACTCATTAATAAGTGTGAATTAAAAAACCAAATCCTACGCCTTTTGTAATAAATGTTTGTAAAATAAAATACATACATATGACAATTTTTCTGTAGTGGGTGAAGGATAGTGATCGTTGTAATTTATCAGACAGGAATGAATAAGAAGTTGTAGCAAAAATTTATAGATAGGCGTCGATGACATGAGAATATGTTAGTCTAATAATTTTCCGATAAGATATATCTTGGACGTTGGCCTGTAAAAAGTCATGCATGATGTTTTCGTGCTAGATCATGTTCGTTAATGGCGGTGAAAATGTTCATTTGTACAACATTAAATATAAACAAGGAACATGCCTGACTGAGCACACATTAAAGAGAATAAAATGTAATAATTGTGTAGAAACAGAAAGTATATGTTTACTTAGGTTATTTTAATATTATAATATAAATGGTTTTATTAATTTATGACAATGGTTTAATAAGTTACTAGCTTATTAACACGTCTAATACGCGGTGAATTATACTAAAAAATATATAATTTTAACAAAGAACATATAACTTATATAAAAAGATTAATAGAAATTTATTAGTCATGTAGATAAAATGATTATCTAAGCAAATGTGAAGTTAAATAAAACATTTACTGTGTAATTCGAAATCAACCTTATTAAAAATAAAATAATTATAATATATAAAAAAAACTAAAAATATTGGGTAAATAGGACAAAAAAAACAGACGATTTTTTTATATGATATGTTTTCCGTTTATATGCAAAACAAACGTAAAACAATAAAATAATTTTATTTTCTTTTTCTAATATATAAAAAACTAAAAATATTGGGTAAATAGGACAAAAAAATAAAAAATTATATGATATGTTTTCCGTTTATATGTAAAACACTCGTAAAACAATAAAATAATTTTAGTTTCTTTTCATATTAAAAATGTGTATGTGTTTGAAGAAAAAATATGTTTTGTATTTTTTTAGAATTAATTTAAAATACAAGTATTAGAGTATTTAAAGTAGAAAGTTTAATTAGTTTTATTTAATTATTACTATTTAAAATATGGGTTAAATTATTTAAAGTAAATTGATTAAAATGAAATTATTAATGATGAAATCATCAAAATGATCTAATGGTTCAAATTAAGTTATATTTCAATCTAATAGTAGAAAGTTTAATTAGTTTTATTTAATTATTACTATTTAAAATAATGGTTAAATTATTTAAAATAAATGGGTTAAAATGATATTATTAATGATAACATCATCAAATTAATCTAATGGTTCAAATTAAAGTTAGATTTCAATCTAATGATCACTAATTTGTCAAGTGACATTTTAGGCTTCTCTTTTATTATATATTAAGATTATTTAGTATAGATGCATTAGAAATTCGTATTTTCATTTTCGATCTTATTTTCCTTTTTTATTCATAAAATAACGTATTGTTTGAAAAAAGTGGTTATAAGGACATAGAATGTAAAACTGATATCACATATTGATGTTAATTTGTGATTTAGATACTATATTGTGTCGAACTTTATGGTGACAATATACAAAGAAAGGACGGGTCACATATTTCAGGTATGTTATCAAGTGACCTATCCTCAATTATCTGAAGATATGAAAGTACTCATTTGGATTTGACAAGGTCACCCGTAATGTTGTTATCTTGGGATTCGCTAAAAAAATGTTGCAATCGGACACTACACTCAAAACAATGTTGCGATCGAACATGAAAATTAACAAAACATTTGCTTGGTTCGGATCATCAAACCTAGAACTAAAAATAACTTCTTCTTTTTTTTAATGAAAGTAGAATAATAATAAGGAAAATGAAATAAAAGAAGATAAATATATTCTTAAAAAGGTAAAAGTAACCAAAAGCAAATTGGTGAGCCATCGTTAAGGACCATCTTGAATTAGGGTATGAAATTTAACCATTCAAAATGATTGAGACCCAAATGTGGTAAAAAGGTGGGGTATGGTGGCTAAGCTAACACATGGCATTTTTATCCATTTTTAAAGGCTGTGAAGATAACATAACAGTAAGAACTATAGTAGACAACAAGCAAAGCATTTCCTTTTCACCAAACATACTCTATTTTCCAACAAGTAAAGATAAAAAAAAAATGATGATAAGAAAATATAAAGAGAGATAACATATACAATGACAATGAAACTGTTACACTAAAGCCACATTACATCTCATCTTCATATAAATTAAAATAACCAACACCCGACTTTATAAAAAAGACGGGTATCAAGTTTTGGAAGAAGATTCCAAATATGCGAATAAAGTTTAAAAGAGTGAATAATAAGATGGACGATGTGTGGGAATACACTATTCAATTTAGCCATTGAACTAATGGTTAGTAATATATAAACTCGTATGTCCATCCATTCTATCACATCTCGTAGATAGAAATATAAGTTCAAATAAAAGTCCAAATACTTGAATAAATCAAGTTGTTTAACTAATCTTATTCTTTCGATGTCCAAGTCAGTGTCTTATATCGAAACAACATTTGTAGATGTACGGAATCTTTTCCGATCCACATACATACACCTTTCTACTTTCATTAGGTTCTTGAAATCTTTTCATCATAATCACAAAATTTCTTGAATGTCTAGTAATAAGTAAACCCTTGATATACTATTTTTTTTAATCATACATATAAAGTCCCTTATGCTAATATTTGATAACATGTTAAAACGATTTTCTTTTATAAGAAAAAAACATATAGAATGAAAAAACAATTTTCTTTGGTTAATTATAATGGTTAATTCAATACTATTATACAATTTCCAACTTTAATACGATAATCCTTGAAAGTTTTAACATATTAACATTGTGTTTTTCCTTTCACAATCTTCTTTCAAAATGGAATGACCACTGTATTTGTTAGTTAAGTTAATTACTTATAACATTATAAAAGTTGTTTAATTGGTATGTACTTGAATTAAGAAACACTGAAAATGCAATATCAAAATATTCAACATTCACATTATAGTTGAAAATATATAATGTACTAAAATATCATAGTTATATTTGTAGAAAACAATTTAAATTGAAGGGAACATGGAGAAATGTCGTAATCATCTTTTCTTCTCCAATTTACAATTTCTTATTATCCAATAAATATCATTATACAAATCATAATAAAATACCTATTAGTTTTATAATACAGAAACAAAACAATTAACGAATTTTAACAATAAAAAACTAATTGTAATACTTGTAAGGTGTGAATTACCACTACCAAAAAACAGTCTTTTAGGTTTAGCGATGTGTCTATAAATGTCGCAAATTTGCAATATAATTAGAAACATGTTTACCGACATCGGCGACATCGATGTCTCAAATTATGACTCAATATATGAGTCTGAATATCCATGTCGCAAATGAAATCGCTAAATGTGCCGCCAAATTTGCGGCAACATGTACACGTCGCCAGTCGCGTCTCTACATTTTGCGAATCCACATAACACGTCGCGAACAGTATCGTTAAAATTGCGGCTTTCTAAATGATAACGCTAATCAAATCGCTACTTTTGAGACTTCCTAAATCATAACGCTAACTAAGTCGCTAATTTTAAGCATGACATCTCCTGTTGACGATTTCCAAAACTCGTCTTATTAGGTGGCTTATTTCACCACTTAAGCCACGTATATATTCATACATTATAACTTTTACAGCATTATCGGTCTTTTTGTTTTTAACCTTTTTAGGTTTAACATTTTAAAAAATGTGTTTCTAGTCTACTTTTATATAAATAAAAACTTATTTTTATTTTTGAGCATGTATAAATTATATATATATATATATATATATATATATATATATATATATATATATAATTTATTAAGATCACTACCCCACTCCTCCGATTGTCTACTCGCTAAAATCCAGATTGGTGCCCTAATTAGCAGATTCACCGTCTTCTTCTACGAGCATCATAATGACAACCGCCACACCGTCATCTGCATCACCTTGATGGTATTGAGGTAATTAGTCTTCTTATTGAACGAGTCATAGCTCTTAATCTTCATAATTCATCAGGTTGAAAGTAAAATCGGAGTAAATTGAGCAAAATTAAGAATTCAAAGCGAATTATACTTTAGAATGAAATAATCAGGTTTGAAATATCAGAGTCCCAATTATTAATTTTATCTATAGGTTTTGAATTTCTCTCGACTTCAACTTGATTTTTGATGTTTAATTTTTATAGGTTTTGATAATGTTTACAACATTTATTGCAGATCGTCCGATTTGTTTCTCCAAGGACTCTAATCACCATCACCCCACCATCATCTGCATCACCTTGAACCTAATCAGGTACTTAATCTTCATAAATGATCATGTTTAAGATAAAATCGGAGTAAAACGAGTTGTAATTCTGAATATATGATCAGGTTTAAGCTAAAATTGGAGTAAAACGAGTTGTATTCGGAATGAAGATCAGGTTCAGTCTTAAATCGGAATGGAATTATCAGGTTTGACCTAACGTCCGAGTATTTTTGTGTTCTAGATTTCAATTAGGTCACAATGTTTAGGCGTTTGATGATGTTGCTTAGTTATATGTTAGTTCTATGCCACAAAAATCAATTGCGCGTTTAGATGACTTTATATACTAATATGACTTGATTTTCTCCTTATTTAAATTAGTACATAATAGAAGAAAACATGTGTTTTTGTAGGTCCCAGTGGTCCGATCTACAGGATTAAACAAACTAATCAGGAGGCGGAAACTCGTAATCAATTGTATAAACACAAGTAATAAACGATAAGCAGATGATAATAAGAAAAAAACCAAATACCGAATTATGTACTTTAATTGATAGACACGGTTACAATTAACGAGTACGCTCTGAATTCTTAGCTAAACCAACAACCCTAAACTGACCTAAACACCTCTTTATATAGAGTAACATGTTCGGCCAGTTTGGGCTTTACTGGGCCTCACGAACATGCAAGTTCGTGAGCAGCCCATTTAGCTCTAAGCCTACACAAAATAACTAAGTAAATACAATAATAAATAACAAAGCAAATAGAACAATTAGTCATCTAATATTTGCACTAACAAACTCCCCCTTGACTAATGCTTCTATTCTTTGTACAAAATATCACTATCAGTATTCACTTTCAAGTTCAAACAACTAGCGACAATCCTTTGGTAATCTCTACCAATATCTGCCCAACCTTCCTCTGTATATATGTGCTTGCTCTTTAACATCTTCAAATCACTCTCTGTCAGGTTGGAAAGTTGAGTTGCATCAATGACTCTTAAGATTTATGTCATGCCATCTTCAACCTCGTCATCCTGCTTATACACCACAGCTTCACATGTTGTAGTATCCACTGCCCACCTGTACATGTCTTTGAGAATGTCTCGACCGAAATTCTTCATTGGGATCCTAGACATGCTGGCTATCGGTGGGTATACTATTCTGGTTGCTGCCTTGCCGGTTCTTGGATTGATTTTTCTTTTATGAATCATAAATTTCCCTGTTGCTGGCTTCAATTCTTTAAACCCCCTTGAACTTCCTTCTTTCTTAATGATGCGTTCAACCCATTTCGCCCACTCGTCGTTTCCGCGATTGATTAGCGGAAGATTTGATAGACATATAAGTTCGGACTTCGAAAATGAGTTGAAATTCTCTCGTTTCCTGCTCAAGTACTGTACACCGTCAAATCTCTTAATAACAAAGACTTGTAATTCCGAGTCAAACATCCAGCTAATGATACCGAGATGTGGCTGTGTTCAGAATATTTGGTGAAGAAGTTTTGAATCAGTGGATCTTGCTTTTTCAGAATAAGTTCCCGAAACCATCCTTTGCGCTCATCTAGGCTTGGTTTGGCACTGCTCTCAGCTCTTTCTTCATTTGCACTCACTGGCTCTTCAAATACGTGTTCATCCCCTTCAGCCTGATCTCCACTAACTCTCTCCTCGATCAACCAAATATCATCATTGTTGTCTCCATGTTCTTGCTGCTGTTGTTGTTGATGCTCCCCCTGTGCAGTAGGCTGATAAACTACCATAGCTCGAGAAGTGGAGCCGAGCTGCTCTCTTGACCTTTCAGCGTTGGGATCATCCTGATCATCTCTTCTCTAAAGTCTGAAAGTATTATCTCTGCAGGTATCCTCCCCCTGAGCAGATGGGCGCTTCGAGAGTTCCCTAACCTGAGCCTCGAGGGTGGAAATGCGAGTGGACTTCTCAGCATCAGACTGTTGGAGAGCAGCAACTTGCGAAGATAGATGCAAAATAAGAATATGTAAATCATTAAGGTTAGGAGTGGCAGCAGCATGAGCAGGCGCCGTAGCTTGTCTCTTGCGAGGGCGCTTAACCAAGGCAGCGGAGGATGACTCTGAGTCATCATCCCTAGGGAAAGACCGTTTCCCGTGACTAGGCTCCTGAACGTTGACGGGTTGGAACTGAGAAGTAACACCCTCGGGATTATCAGTATCAAGATTGAGCTCTTCAGTGGTTGCGTCGTTGGCCTCAGTCTGATTAGCAGCAGCTACAGAAGCAGGATCAGCGATGTTGGGAGAAGTAACAACGGTAGAGGTGGCTATGACCTATGTGACAACTGTCCGAGGACTCCCAGATGGAGTAATATGAGGATGCTCATGAATGACAGATAGAGGTGGACTCTGAGGTGGAGTTCCCTGAAAATTATCGATCTCCTTGTATGTGTCGTCACTGGAAGTGGAGTCCAGAGAAATAGGAATCGGAGCCCTGCGCCTAGGGTGGGAAGATTCCCCACGAGATGTATGAGGAGCGGTTGCAGAAGCAGAATTTTCAGTGCGTGGCTCCCCGGATATAGCATCAATATCTTCATCAATATCCGGATCTACATAGTTAGCATCAAGGATCGCCCCAAATAAAGGGGTTTCTCGTGCTTGAGCCTCCCCCGCAGCTCGGGGGTGATGCTTGAGGCATGAAGTGAATATCTTGCCACCAACCTGACCCACCCTCGTAGTGGGACTGGGAAGAGGAAGTTCAGGGATGAAATGCCTGAGAATGATCATAATAAACCGCGGATATAATAGAAGAGGCTTCGGGCAAAGAAGATCATTTTGTAGCGTTTGAAACACGTACTCAGCCACCGGATATGGTTTGTTTAGAACAAGGCTGAGGAGCATTGACAGAAGCTGAGGATCGATGTTGTCATGGCCAGTCTTGGTGTTCTTGAAAACCGATATGAATACATGAACCATAGAGCGTCATTGGCCGTAGAATTTTCCTTATGCGCATTGGTGACTAGATGAGTGAGATCTACATGCGTGAGGGTGGTGAGGAATTGTCGAACCAGAGGGATGATAATCGGTAGATCTTCCTGAAGGATAAATGCCATCCTTGAGCGCTGTAGAAAGAGAATGACACTTCGAAATTGATTTGCCTTATCATCGTCCAAAGCGAAACTGACCGCTTGATTATGTCTTTTGTCAAATTTTCGAGCCATCTGTAAAGTCTGTAAAGATAAAGCACGTTAGATATAATGGCCACGAACATGTAAATTAGCCAAACATGTAAGGTTGGCGAACAAGCATGTTCGTTTAGAAGACAAAAGACCTACGAACATGTATGTTCGTCATGAAGTGGTGTAAGTCACGAACATGTGGCGAACATGCATGTTCGTGGAGGCCCACGAGCTTGCATGTTCGTGGAGATAAACGTCTACGTGACGAACATGGATTTCAAAACATCTAAGGACGAACATGCAAGTTCGTCATGACCACGAACATGGAAAGCACGAACATGGCGACGAACAATCATGTTCGTTCATGGCCACGGACATGCAACGAACATTCATGTTCGTCAAAGACCACGAACATGCAACGAACATTCATGTTCGTCATTGGCCACGAACATAGCGACGAACATGCATGTTCGTGGTGCAAGCAAAGTAAATTTCTAAGGCAAATAAGTTGATGAACATTATGGGCACTTAGAGGACGAACATGATCATAGCAAACATCACGAACAAGATCAAGCATAAACACTAACGAACATGATTATCATAGCAAAATATGGCAGTTTTGGACGAACATAGCATGAATACGAAGCAAATTTATCAAAGAGTTGTGGTTCTAAATCCAGATTATGAACATTAACAACATTCGAAGCAATGATTCAAGCAACATATAGCAGTTTATGAACGAACATGTATGAAAAAGGATGAAATTTAACGAACATGAAGAACTTACGTGATAGAATAACGAACGAATATCTTCGTGAGAGAAAAAAGAAATCCTTAGCTTAGAAAGTAAAAAGTGAAAAGTGAATTTTTGATTCAACTCTTGAGCTTATATAGGCCATTAATGGGCCTGTGTGACCGGGCCAAAGAAGTTGGGCCCAATGGACTGTTTGAAGAAAATTTAACCAACGTTTTACTGAATGTTAAACAGATAATGAAAATTAAAAGAAAAGAAAAAAAAAGTTACAAAACCATTGAAACATTTCTTGTGTTTGACGCTTTTAGATATCATGAAGTCTTCTAATATATATAAATTATGTGGAAAATAGGTGTAAGAACTTAAATTCTCTTTTGTAAATCTAGTAATGGTAGATATTTTGGACGCTAGTAGCACGGCATGTTTTTGTGCACTTGCGGGACAAAAAATCGATCAAGTATGGCTTTCATGAACTTAAATTGAAGGTTCATGTTGTTAAGATGCATATGATTGCTTTCCCTATGTTTTTTGGTTACAATGAATTTTAATAATGTTATCTTTGGCATTCTAATAAGTAACGATGGATCTGAATCTTGTTAACTTTACTGGACAACCTTATGCTTCCAACTTTGAAATTTACATCTCCTTGAGAATACCTCTGATAACGATCAAATTTTAACACAAAATAGATCCATATTCCTTGAAGCACATATCCAAAAATCACTAAGCTCCAGTGTGTAACGAATAAACAACTATCGTTTCAGTATACATAAACACAATAATTTTAACCTTTCAGCAGCAGATTTTGAAAATTAATATCTCACAAATAAAAGCTCAAATCGAAAATTCCTTTGGTCAGATGGTGATTTTATATGTGAAGAATCTACAGTCCAAATTTCGTCCAAATCCGACGGCTAACGAACGTGTTATGCCCTTTTTACTACAGCTGCCCAGATTATGACGAACATAAACCTTAATTCACAAATTTGTATATCTCCTTCTTTCTTCTTCTTCTTCTTCTTCTTCTTCTTCTTGTAAACTTGTGAATATTTGTTGATGCACTTTTTGGATGTCCATAGCTTTGCAAACGCATTATTAATGTTTACTTGTAATGTTGTACACCTAGTTGGTTGTAAAAGTGCGAAATTCATCTTCTGCATTGATTCATGCGGATGTGGGTTCATACGCACGGATGAGAGTCTCATCCGTGCGGATGAACACTTATATTTGGTCTGATTTGCTTAACGATCATCCGTACGGATGAGAGTCTCATTCGTACGGACGAGAGCCTCATCCGTACGGATGAGAAACAGTCCTATATATAGTGAATTTTCTGCATCTTTTAGGTTAAGAGTTTGAAGAGTTTTAAGAGAGATAGAGGGAGGCTGCGTTTTTGGCAGCGGTTTTTAGGGCTTTTGAGGCGCCCCGATCCGGCCGATCACCGGATTAGGGAGAAGATTATGTTCAATCTTCTCCTTAGCCTTACCACGATTTCTCAGTTTAAACCATTGTAATCATTAACGTTTATTAATAATATTTGGTTTATCTTTGATTATTCGTGTTTATCTCTTCCGTCAAATCAATCCGTTGCGCGTTCTTGTTAATACGTTCCTGTGTTAATCGGACCTACAAATTGGTATCAGAGCCGGTTAACACCGTGCTCTTGATGTGGATCAAACGGGATTGAAGACGTTAAAAAGGTTTAGATTTTTCTCCATTTTTTTTGGATTGATTTTGTTATGTTTTGAGGTTGGATTGATGGTTTGGTTGAAAGGGTTTGTAAATCGAGTTATCTGGAGTCTCTGGGCATTTTACGGGGTCAAAATCGCGATCAAAATGACCAAAAAGTGATTTAGGGTTTTCTGTCGGCGAACTGTTTTACCAGCTATCGACGAACTTCATCCGTGCGGATGTAAGTTCATTCGTACGGATGTGAATTCATCCGTGCGAATGAGTTAAGTCATACGTACGAATGAGGTGTTCCAATTCAAGAGTAACGGATAGATCCATCCGTACGAACCAGAAGCTGATACGCACGGATGAACTCTTCATCCGTACGCTTGAAAGAATCAGTTGAGATTAAATGTCTATACGTACGGATAAGTCCTCATCCGCACGAACGGGTATTTCATCCGTACGGATGAGGATCAGAACCTTCACTTTCGGTTGTATCATGTCTAGATCCGGTATGTAATCTCCTTATTTTATCGGGTCAGTTTTAAAGTGAAGTTGTGGAGAAAAACAGTATTATGAATATTTTTGTGGGGTAATCGGGAACATCCGGTTATTTATGGGCCATTAACGTTTATTTATTTATTCCGCGTTTATTGTGATTCCGTTGTGGAGGGAATCTGGTTATTGTTTCGCAATCACAGGTTATGGTGCATGATCTTTGATGAATCTGAATGTGTGCCAATTTGTTACGGATTATTAGTTGTGAATGGAGTCCTCTAATTTTTGCCTAATACATTTTAAGTCATGATGAAGACGATTTGAGCTACAATGTCTACATATTGGGATGATCTTATCTGGAGGGGGAAATTTACAGTTGGTAGTTCATAGCAGATTGCTGTATGTGAAGATTGTCACATTATTGAAATGATCGTATCGAAGTCTGTAGAGTTCAGTCTCAGGGGGAGTCTTACTGCTTATGGTATTATGTGCTGCATGTTTATTCGAGTGAAGTCAGAGAAACTACAGAATGTCCAATTAGCATTTCGACAACAACGAGCGGAAATCGTTAGTGTTCGAAGTTTGATTTGTCATGTTTATTCGGGAAGACTTTGATGAAGCTTGAAGATTCAAGAAATACTGATACCACGGCAGAGACTGACTGAAGATTGCAAGAGGTGTCTACAAGAATTTGCAAGCTATGTCCAAGGGGGAGTTTGTTGATGCACTTTTTGGATGTCCATAGCTTTGCAAACGCATTATTAATGTTTACTTGTAATGTTGTACACCTAGTTGGTTGTAAAAGTGCGAAATTCACCTTCTGCATTGATTCATGCGGATGTGGGTTCATACGCACGGATGAGAGTCTCATCCGTGCGGATGAACACTTATATTTGGTCTGATTTGCTTAACGATCATCCGTACGGATGAGAGTCTCATTCGTACGGACGAGAGCCTCATCCGTACGGATGAGAAACAGTCCTATATATAGTGAATTTTCTGCATCTTTTAGGTTAAGAGTTTGAAGAGTTTTAAGAGAGATAGAGGGAGGCTGCGTTTTTGGCAGCGGTTTTTAGGGCTTTTGAGGCGCCCCGATCCGGCCGATCACCGGATTAGGGAGAAGATTATGTTCAATCTTCTCCTTAGCCTTACCACGATTTCTCAGTTTAAACCATTGTAATCATTAACGTTTATTAATAATATTTGGTTTCTCTTTGATTATTCGTGTTTATCTCTTCCGTCAAATCAATCCGTTGCGCGTTCTTGTTAATACGTTCCTGTGTTAATCGGACCTACAATATTTGATCTAGAGCACCTCCTGTGCTCTGATACCACTTGTCAGGATCGGTTAGGTTATGTAAACACAACCACACTTATGTAGATCAAGATTTATCAAAGAAGTTGCAACGGATAAACACTTTGATATTCACAAGTTTATGATAATCGAATATTGTATATATAATAAACAATAAGAACAATAACACAATAACGATTACCATCAAGCCTCAATCTATTAATCAATGAAGAAATTAACAGACGTGTTTCTTTACATACAAGGATATATAAAAGACCTTAGGCTAAACTTAGCTTTTCTAGGAAACATCTAACAACTCCAGCCTCAATCTATTTGATCAGAATAGACGTGTTTCTTCTCTTTACAAGGATCAATCTTGATCTTGAGGATGAACAAAGGGGAACGATCTCAAGTGGTGAGATCGTTTGGTGTTTTCCTAAAGAATAAACATGATGAAAAACTACACATTTACAATGTCTATAGATCTCTTTATATATAGAGTCTCATATGACTTACATAAGGGAACCTAGTCATATTAGGAGACTAATTCTTTTAGATCTTTTTCTTGAAAATCAAGTCTTCCATAACTGAGTTGCAGCAATTGTAACTGAGTTCCAGCAGTAGTAACTGAGTTGCAGTAGTAACACCATCGTGCAGTAGTAACTGACTCTTGCAGTAGTAACAGAGTAGTAGTAACAGAGCATTATTAACAGAGCAGTAGTAACAAAGCAGTATTAACAAAGCAGTAGTAACATAGCAGCATTAACAGAGCAATATTAACTGTGCAGGATTAACCGTGTTCTTTTACTCTTTCTTCTTGTCTTCTTCATGGTTCCTTGATGTAAATTATCAGTTTATAGTTTGTCTCATCAAATCAATAATATGGATAATAAATTATCCTAACATAAATAGCCGATGACATGCACTGAACGTATACAATATTAATCATGCATAGGTAGACATCAAAACTTGTATGAGCTTGTTCTTAATCAAATTTTTTAATAGTTAATCCTCACCTGTTACCACAAGTATGTATCACAGTACTAGTTTTTTTGTTTCGAGTAATACGTTTCCTAGTGCTTTTTGTACTTCATATGTTCGATTATTACTTGTACAAATATTTTTGCTTGTTAGTTATACTTAATGACTTGTATTGAATTGCGATTAAACTGAGAATATATATATATATATATATATATATATATATATATATATATATATATATATATATATATATATATATATATATATATATATAATAGAGACGCAAATTGTGACATCTAAGTAGCGACATGTAAATGAATGGCGACGTAGACAACGACGTATGCAGTGACGTCTTCTAAGACTAGACACGTGGATTGCGACTTACACAGAGACACTTTGGTGTATGTCGCAGTAAAAATAGCGACGTGAAGCGACATGTCACTAGTGTCCTCGCCATTCTAGCTACGTTTTCGTTAGTGTCGCAAAAATCTACGACTTTTTTATACCGACACCCAGAGGAACGACTTTACAGACGTCGATAGCCGAAAATCCGTCGTTAAGTGCGTCTTTATATCCGTCGCTAAAAGGAGTTTTTCTTGTAGTGTTTTATCTAATAAACCAACATCTTTCACTAAAATAAATAAATAATTTGTAATGTATTTAATTTTATATATATATATATATATATATATATATATATATATATATATATATATATATATATATATATGTATGTATGAGGAGGTTTTTATAAACAAATATTTAAAGTAAAATAAGTAAAAAGATATGAAAAAATAATTTATTATATGTGTGATTTTGTATTATGTTTATTTACTGAACTGTAAAAAAATTTAAAAAAGCAAGTTTTGATATGCATCAAAATATATGTCGTTTAGGGGCAGTGCATCAAATTCATTATTTTGTTGAAGTAAATATTCAAATTTGATACACAACGATAAAACAACTCATTGTTTGATGTACAACAAAACTTCGTTTTTAAAAGTTTGAGATATGGTTAAAATGAACGATAATCTAAAATATCTAACGTTATAAATTATTTTTTAATTTTTTTTTTACTTATCTTATCTTTGTTTTACAAGAACCTCTATATATATATATATATATATATATATTGAGTTAAATTATTACCAATGATCATTCTATATTTCGGAAAAAGGCGGTACTTTGACGATTTTTGATCCAAAATAATTATTATATTAATTTTGAAATAAACATATAAAGAATGAGAGGTTACTTAGACGGTTAAATTTAAAAATAATTAAATTTAATCAACGATTTAAAATCATAACCAAGTTAATCTAACGAATGTTAAAAATAGACAATTATAACGGTCGAGATTAAAAATTATCATATCCAACGGTCCGTAATTCAAGATAACCGCCGAGGGTTAACTTGCTGAAAACCTTAGATATATAATTTGTCTACCCAACCTATGAAATTGGTTAAACCTAATCTCTACACTTCACATTCATAATTCTTTTTCAAACGATCCACATAATTAAACCTTGGGATTAAATTATAATTTTACATAGGATACGAAATTATTGGCACATTCAAATTTTGAAATATTTCTTGATTCTACTCTCCACGTTTTCTTTTGTATACAATCCCTTTTGTCAATTTGGTAAAGTTGAAGTAGGTTTTCGAGTATCAACAAGCTCACCGACACATACATTTTAAAAGTGAATCGACTTCTTAAATTCCACTTATCATTAATCAATACATGAGAGTTTTATTTTTATAAAGAAAGTCGTAGTTGCTCAAAGTCAAAGGTTTTGTAACTCTAATAATTTGTATATACATGTTACTTTGGAGCAAGCCTCCGCTTATAACAATTATTTTGGTGTTTAAATATACATTAGTTAGACACTAATGTATGTTCATTTATATTTTATAAACTGTTTTGGAATAAGTCATAATCAAAGGTCAATGAATTATCTATATATATAGAACATTATCATTTCGTACACTATTATATTTTTTTTAATTTAAACATCAAACGACTTTTTTTATTTCAAAATAAATGTACTTATAAATTAAATTATGTTGTTGAAATTTAAAGGACTTTTTTTATTTCAAAATAAATGTACTTATAAATTAAATTATGTTGTTAAAATTTAAAAGGAACCGATTGTTGTAATACAAATTCCAAAACATGATATTTTATTAAAAGGTGAGAATGAAGGTTTTAAGTTTGTATATTGTCTATTAACAAAGATTTTATTAACCCGTGTGTTGCGTTGGGGTTTAAAATTGTATAATTTTGATTGCTGACTTAAAGTTTCAAATAAATCGTACTTTTCTGTTTTCAATTTTAGATCTAAATCTTTTCTTTTAAGAGCGAAAATATTATAACCACATTTGTTAATTTTCACAATAATAATATTAATAATAATAATAATAATAATAATAATAATAATAATAATAATCTGTGACATATAATATCGATAGATAATAATATTTATTAAAAAAGAAAATAATTATTAAAAATATTAACAATAAATTAAAGTTAAACCAATAATAATATTTATTAAAAGCATAAATAATATTATTTATGAGTTAAATATAAAAAGTAGTAATAGTTAAAGGTTAAAACGAAAATAAAAAATGAAAAAAATTAAAGGGATGTGGAAAGGTTGAAACCCATAACTTTTGCCATACATAAATTTGTTTTTAATCATTTTAACAAAATTGTAATCTTTAAATTATCACTTTAAATATTAATATAAAAATATTATTATTCATTAACCACTTAATTTATAAATTGAGTCACTATTTTGCATGATTGACAAAACCATATCTCATTTTTGTATGTAATTGTACTATTCCCAAGAAGTTCAAATTATAAATTTAGAAAACACTGACACTTAACTAAATAAAATATATTATCAAGTTTGAAGCCAAAACTCTACCTGGGACTCTGGGAGCCTGGGACAACTAGTGAAACTTTACATCATATTAAGTACAAAACACATTATCATGCAAAATAAATTAACGTAAATAACCGCATTAAGTTTCCATCACCAATCATATATTATAACATCTAACCACACTCTCGAAAACTTGTCGTTACTCGAGCGCTTGCGCCAACTTCTATACTATGTAGGCTCAATTCGTAGAGAGTTCATGGTTTTTCATTTCTCTAACTATAGAAGATTTAATACCTTACTATAATCTCATTGCTCTTATTATCAATACAAAATGCAAAAAAGTTAAGCCAATCATTCAGTGACCATTGCTATGCTGGTAATCAATAGTTTCCTCGACGAATCAGGACGAGCACCTTGAAATGATCGGTGTTTTTAAGAAAAAAGAACTCAATGTAGTAGTTCTTGCTAGTTCCAAAAGTTCGTTACTAGATGGGAATGTTTAGAACTCATTCTTTTAGAATCATATGATGAAAAGGGGCTTTGCTTTGGGGGTATCATTCCCCCACCACATGTCTTGTGGGGCAGTTGAAAAGAAGACATCGGTAAATATGGGTCACTGAGATTGAATATGTTCCCATTATCAGTTGGTTTTTAAAGGACGACAACCTATCATTGCCTCGGGACAGTCTTTGGATAAGGGCTGATTGTATTCAAATGAATAATGGAGTCATGGTTGCTCTCTTTTTAGATATGATGAAAACTATATAATCATACATTTATATGTACAATCAACACATGTCTAATCTTGTCAGGATATCTAAAACGACTTGTAAACAAGAATTGACCTAAGACTTTATCACATAAATTGCAGAATAACATTTTGATATATAAAAGAATGATAAGAATGATAAAACAAGTAATTGTGTATTTGATTAAAGCAATAATAACTCAAGAAGAAGAAAAATCATACCAAGCCTTAATTTCTATTGATAATCAATAAAATATGTAACCCACCCCTCTTACGAGGATCAAGTATTTATAACCTTAAGACTAACTAACCCACGTAGGATATAAACATTTCAATAATTGGTATCTCCTAACCTACATAGTATACAACTCTATACAAAACAATAATAATTCCTACATAACACAAAAGATCAATACAAATCAGTTCTATATTTATCTTCTTTGCAACATCAATCTTTACATGCAATAGTAATTGCATGTTTTAGTAGTAACCAAATGTTGCAATAGTAATTGCCTTGAAGTAGCGACTCCGAGCCCTATCACTAACTTCTATGTCAGGATCAATATAGCTTATTGTAAACCAATACGTCGAATATAGATCTTGATCTATCAAAGAAGTTTAGCAGCGGATAAACACTTTGATATTACAAATATATTGAACAAACAAATATTGTTTTATTGATAATATAAGAACAATAATGATTGTCGAATTACAAGCCTCAATATATTACTCTTAGAATGAATGAATAATATACGTGTTTCTCTTAGTATAAGGATCTATGTATATATAGACCTGTATGCTAACCTAGCTAATCTAGGAAACTACTTTACAATACCAATATTATTATGACTGCAATTACAATTGCATCATAATCACAATTGTTATATTTAAGGAAGAGATAATTACAAATATAATTGATAATTATCTAAACTATACTTGCAGTAGTAACGAGAAATGGGCAGTAGTAACGGGTTCCAGCAGTAGTAACCATCAGTTATTCTTCAAGAGTATTATCATGCAGTAGTATCATGCAATAGTAATTGTCTTTGTCTTCAAGTAGTATTATCTTGAGCAGTATTAACTAGCAGTACTAATAAACAGTATTAATGAAACTAAACTATTAATCTAACAGTTTAATCCCAACAATCTCCCCCTAACTTGAACTTTGATATATCATTAAAGTAACAAGTTTTAACAACAAGTTCATTACAAAATGATTATTACAAAACTCTTATTTACTCCCTATCTTCTTAGCCTCTCTCTCTTCCTTTAGCCTTTGTTGTTCTTCATTTCTTTGAAGTACCATCCTCCAAATTAAATCATTTGCCATCTGGGAGGTTCTAAGTGCAAACAGCTTAATGGTGATCATCTCATGAAGAGTTCCAAGATCCAAATTGTATCTTCTATCAACCAAGAAGAATCTGATAGCACCATGTCTTCTAACAATGGAATGAACTCCACTTCTTTCATATAAGTACCATCTTTCAACTGGATTATGTGCTCTTCCTTTATGAAACACAAAGCTCACCATTTCTTCTTTAGGATAAAACATCCCATTCAACCAGTCAAGTGCAAGATCTGTGCGTGTACAAGTACCTCTGTTTTGAGAATACTTTCTAACACCAATTTCATATAATTTCTCCACATCTTGTCTTGAAAAGTCTCTTATCATCCTGTAGAAGGCGGGCATGACATACTTCTTCTGATCAGCTCTTGTCACCACATATGTTGTTTTGTTTGCACCTCCAACATATTCCCAGTCAATGATTTCTGGAAGATCCACAGGCAAAGGTTCTACATGAATCCCTTCTTCATGAACAATTAAGGCAGAACAATCATCAGGTGAAATCTCCACATCTCACTCTTTCTCCACAATTGATGAAGAATCAACCAAGATAAATTGATTAGATGCAGTAGTTGATTCATCAATGTGTACCTTAGCTTGAGTAGATTCAACAGTAAGTGGCTCCTTTTCAGCAGGATCAACTTCCATGTTTGACTGCTCAAGTTGATGTAATCATTCCTTGTTAGTGTCAGCATCAATTTCTTCTTCTTTATTACTTTCCAATGTTTTCTCCCCCTTGATTGCTTCACTATCATCACTACCTTCTACTTGATTTTTATCTTCCATCATTGGTTCATCAATAGAAGTGATGGCAGTTTCATCACTTTGTTCTCCTTTTCTCCTTCCAAACTTACTTCAACCTCCTCTTCTATTGAAGGTAGTACTACTGTTGGGAAAATCAACGATTTAACCCAAGTTAATAAATCTGTTTATTAAAGTTTTAGTCTGAGTGATTTGAGTCTGAGTGAATCTGAGTCTGAGTGACTCTGAGTCTGAGTGTCTAAATGCAACTAAGGCATTATGGAGCTGACTACTCGGCTTCATAAAGAAACGTAATGCTTTAATTTAGGTATGTTAGTTAGATAAAATCTTCTATCCTTTTAGAAGATTTATTAAGATTCATACTTATCAAGCTCACTATTATTGTGTATAAATAGTGAGCTTGAACTTTGTAATCGTTGCACTTTTCCAAGAAATATAACTGTGTGTTATTTTCATTGTTTCGTTATTATATTTCCGCTATAATAAACTAAGAAACTGATAACTTGATCAATTCGTAACAATTAACGTCTAAATACTTATTTGTAATTGATTAGCTAGTATTTGGGATCTTATTGAGACCTAACAACTGGTATCAGAGCAAATAAGATTTAAATTTTAATAAATTTACCAATCTTAAACGATCAATACATAAAATCTCAAATACAATGTCATCATCGTCATCAAACACACCTGCTATGGCTGGAAAAGGTATTCCAATTTTCAGTGGCCACAACTTTGCTCACTGGAAACTTAAAGCTGAGTGGCATATGTCCGAAATTCATGAAGAGATGTTAAGGACTGTAACGAATGGACCAATCATTCCAGGAAAGCACATTGATGAGGTCAAGGAAGGAGACAAAGTTTTCCAAAGTGCAAGGTGGGTTCAAACTCCCAAATCACAGTGGATGGATGTAGACAAACTACTATTTAATCTGGATCCAAGAGCAAGAAGCATTCTAGGTAATGTTGTATCTGAACAAATATTCTCCAAGATTGCTGGATGCAAAACTGCTAAAGAAATATGGGATACTTTAATAGTATCTTATGAAGGAGTCCCAATAGTAAGAGAACAAAGGCTAAACAGTCTGATTAGAAATTATGAAAATTTCTATGCAAAAGACAAAGAAACTCTAGCTGACGTGCATACAAGGTTCCAAGTATTGTTGAATGATCTTTCAGCCTTAGGAATGATGAAAGAAGATGATGAAATCTGCAAGAAGTTTGTTGACATATTGCCCAACAAATTTGAATCTGTTATTACATCTCTTGTGGTAAGTGAAAAATTGTCCACCTACAAGCTGCCTGGTCTCTTTGGATTGTTGCTGAATTTTGAAGAAGCTCAAGAGAGGAAAAAGATAAACACAAGAAGGACCACAAGAGATCCTGAAGCTGCATTAGTTGCTACCAGCAAAAGGAATAAAGAAATTTATTCTGAAGCTGACTCATCTGAGTCTGAGTCTCACTCAGACTCAGAATCTGACGATGAATCTGAGGTCAAGAAACTGAAAAGTCAGCTTGCGTTGTTGACTATGAAGCTTGAACAGAAGACAGGATACAAAGGAAAGAAACCATTCGATCTGAAGAAGGTGAAATGCTTTAAATGCAACGAATATGGTCACATGGCTGCTGACTGTAAAGTAAATAATGCTCAGACTGAACACATGGACGAGGTTGCTGAGAGGGCCCAAAGATACCGAAAGAAGTATCTTAAGTACAAGAAAGGCAACAGTTCAAACACACAAAAGCCTCAAACTGAGCAAAAGGCATTCTTTGCTGAAGAATGGCTAGATGAGGAACTGTCTTCTGATGAGGATGAGGAAGTGGTGGATAAATGCTTGATGACATTCACAGAAGAAGTGACTGAAGCTGAGAAATCTGCTTCTCAGTTTGAGAAGGATCTGAAGGAAGCTGAGAGACTGAGTTGCAACTCAGACTGGAACAAGTCAAAACTTTATAAGGTACACAATTTTGATACTTATACAAATGAACAAAAACTTCAAATGTTTGAGTATATCTTTGTTGACTTGATCACCACTTTAGAAGAACAATCTGAATTCAAACAAAAAATCAAAGATCTTGAAAATACCTTGAAAATTAAAGATGATAAAATAATTGAACTAGAAAGTTATAAAGTTCTTTTAAATGCTCAGATTGAAGCTTATAGTGATCTTGCGAAAGAAAATTATAAATTTAGAGAAGAAACTGAGCATTATAAAAGAATTTGTAAATCATGGTGCATATCATCCTTAAAAAATGAAGATTGTTTGAGCAGACAGGTACCCAAACAAGTTCAAGCTGTGTTGGGTGAGGACTTCAGTCTGAAGAAGCACATGACTGAAGAAGAAGAAGAAGCTGAAAAAGCTGAAAGAGAAAAAATTGTTTTCAAACCAGAAATTCTTCCTAATACTTTCACATATATGAAAGGAGAAAAAATAATGATGTCAAATGCTTTTGTAAAACCTGTAATTTCCCAAGTTTCTAATAAAAGTGATTCTTCATCTTCTTCTCAGTCTGAATGTGTTAATTTATCTGAAACTGATAAAAATGTGCATGCTGAAAACGATTATGTGCATCTAACTAATAGATTGCCCAAGGTTGTGAGTAAACCTAAGATTCAGCACCCAGTCAGTTCCAAAAGTCTGAACAAAAGTCATGAAACAAAAACTATTGATAAACTGGGGAATCAATTGTTGGAACTGACTAACATAGTAAAAACTCTAGTCAGGAACAAATCAGCTAATCACATTAGGCCCAAGACTCCTCCTAAGAGAATTTGCTACAATTGTGGTGAAAAAGGGCATGAAGTTGTGTTTTGTAAACAACTGATTCAGTCTAGACCACAGAAAAACATTTTTCAAAAGTCAGTCTCACCAAAACATTGGTCAGCTCCACATAATTCAGTTTCACCAAAGTCTAGGTCAGTTTCATCAAAGTCAGTTTCACCTCAAAAGCAAAGAAACACTTCTCAATCAAAGACAACGTCTGTGAAACCGACCAAGACTAAGTCAGTTTCATCTCGAGTCAGTCTCAAAGATACTCCATGTAAATACTGTGGTGTCATAGGTCATTATTCTGTTAACTGCATGAAGGAAATAAATAAGTGGAACTATACCAGCTCCAAAACTGACTGCAAGACTGAACCTGAACTTAAACCTGCTTCAGTTCATGGATCCACTCTAAAGTGGGTGCCCAAAAGGAACTAATATTTTCTATTTCATGTGCAGGACTCTACAAAATGGTATCTAGATAGTGGAGCTTCAAGGCACATGACTGGAATGAAGTCTTTTCTACAAGACTATAAAGAAGAAGATGGGCCTCAAGTGAGATATGGTGACAACGGGGTATCAATGACACGTGGATATGGAAAGATTCATGCTGGAGCTGTCACTTTCAAGAGAGTTGCATATGTGGAAGGCTTACAACATAACTTACTAAGTGTGAGTCAAATTACTGATGAAGACCATGAAGTCAGATTCAGGAAACAAGCTGGAATAATCTACAGTGCCAAGGGAAAACCATTACTACTCGCCAAGAGAGAAAGAGATGTCTTTTTCCTGGATCTGAGTACTGCAAATGATGAGGCTGAGACATGTTTGTTCACGGAAACAAAAGAAAAACTCAATTGGCTATGGCATAGACGGTTATCCCATTTAAATTTCAAAAACATAAATGCATTGTCAAAAAGTAAATTGGTTAGAGGTCTTCCTGAACTGACCTATACCAAAGACAAAATTTGCTCAGCTTGTGTGCTTGGAAAGCAAACAAAGACTCAATTCCCATCCAAAATGTTGCATTCAATTGATGAACCTTTATTCATGCTACATATGGATTTGTTTGGACCAATTGGGATTGAGAGTCAAGGAGGAAAGAAATACACCCTTGTAATCGTTGATGAATTTACTAGATTTACTTGGGTCATATTCTTACGGGCTAAAAGTGATGCAGCTGAGGAGATTATCAGTCTGATCAAAAGAGAACAGCGACAGAAAAACTCTCTTGTTCGCCAGATGAGAAGTGACCATGGAACTGAGTTCAAAAACTCAGTTTTGATAGATTTTTGTGATCAATTAGGAATAGTCCAAAACTTGGCCTCAGTTCGAACTCCTCAACAAAATGGAGTTGCAGAGAGAAGAAACAGAACACTAATTGAAGCTGCCAGAACAATGCTGTGTTATGGGAACATGAAGATAAAATTCTGGGCTGAAGCTGTGAACACTGCCTGCTACACACAGAATAGGTCCATCATCGTGAAGAGACATGGAAAGACAGCATATGAATTGTACCATAACAAGGTCCCTTCCATTCATTATTTCCATATCTTTGGAAGTAGATGCTATATTCTGAATCAAAGAGACTTGTTGTGTAAAATGTCTCCTAAAGCTGATGAAGGACTGTTCGTTGGATACTCCAGCATCGCCAAAGCATTCAGAGTCTACAATGAACGAAGAAAGGTGGTAGAAGAAAGCATTAATTTCACTTTTGATGACACTACTCAGTCTGACAAAGAGGAATCATCATCACAGACTGACATAGCCACTATCAATCAGCTTTGTGATGAATTAGTTGTAACCACATTTGAAGCTGACTCTTAGGATGAAGATCAGAATAATGCAAACGCCCATCAACATCAAGCATCTGACACTGAACCCGATGAATCATCATTCCAGAGTGTCCCCGATGTTGAAAATACGGAGTCAAATGAAACTGATGAAACTCAGACTGACACTCCTCAGTCTGACCAAACTCAGCTCCACATTACTCAGCCTGATGACACTCAGACTGATGATACACAGACTCAAGTAGAGCCAGTTTCCCATAATGAGATAGGGAACATCAAGACTGTCAAGGGACATCCCATCTCGTCAGTTATTGGTTCATTAACTGAAGGTGTCAAAACGAGACGAAAGACTGCCACAGCTAACTTTTGTTTCTATACAAATTTCTTGAGTCTGATGGAACCAAAGAAGGTTGAAGAAGCTTTATTGGATGAAGACTGGGTTGATGGTATGCAAGAAGAGCTTGGAGAATTCATAAGGAACAATGTTTGGACAAAGGTCCCACGTCCCCTGCTTAAGACTATTATTGGACTTAAATGGATCTTTCGAAATAAATATGACAAAGATGGGGTGGTGATCACGAATAAAGCTCGACTTGTGGCTCAAGGATACAAACAGGAAGAAGGCATTGATTATGATGAAACATTTGCTCCAGTGGCAAGAATTGAAGCAATTCGCCTATTCTTAGCATATGCAGCATTTAAAGACTTCTTGGTGTATCGAATGGATGTGAAAAGTGCATTTCTGAATGGTGATCTACAGGAGGAAGTCTATGTCAAGCAGCCTCCAGGTTTTGTTGATCCTAACTTTCCTGATCATGTTTTTAAATTAAACAAAGCCTTATATGGTCTCAAACAAGCTCCTAGAGCTTGGTATGATACTCTGTCTGACTTTCTTCTTAAAAACAATTTTAAAAGAGGATCAATTGATAAAACACTGTTTATCAAAAAGGAAAATGGTCATGTGATTTTGGTACAAATATATGTTGATGACATTATATTTGGATCCACAAATGAAAAGTTGTGTACTTGGTTTTCAAAACTCATGTGTAGTGAATATAGAATGAGTATGATGGGAGAACTTACTTTCTTTCTTGGCTTACAAGTAGAACAAAATAAAGATGGAATTTTCATAAATCAAAGTAAATATGTTCATGATTTAGTAAAGAAATTTGGTTTTGAAACATGTTCTGAAATGAAAACACCAATGAGTACTTATGATAAGTTGCATAAAGATTCATCTGGCAAGTCAGTTTGTCAAGCTACTTATAGAGGTATGATTGGATTTTTGCTTTATTTAACTGCTAGTAGACCTGATATAATGTTTTCTACATGTCTATGTGCACGTTATCAAGCTGACCCCAAAGAATCCCATCTTAAAGCTGTCAAAAGAATTTTCAGATATCTTAAGGGTACACCAAATCTTGGTCTATGGTACCCTAAAGATTCTGGTTTTGTATTAATTGGCTACACAGATGCAGATTATGCAGGATGTAGATTGGACAGGAAAAGCACATCAGGAGGATGTCAGCTTCTGGGAGGAAAGCTAGTCAGCTGGTCAAGTAAAAAGCTAAATTCAGTGGCAACTTCCACAGCTGAAGCTGAGTACGTGGCTGCAGGGAGCTGTTGTGCACAATTACTTTGGATGCAACACCAACTGGCTGATCTTGAAATCAAGATTCAAAACACTCCAATCATGTGTGACAACAAGAGTGCAATTCAAATCACTGAGAATCCAGTTTTCCACTCTAGGACCAAACACATTGAAATAAAACATCATTTCATTCGAGACTGTGTAGAGAAAGGAAAGGTCAGATTGGAGTTTGTAGCCACAAATGATCAATTGGCAGACATATTCACGAAACCTCTGAGTGAGGACAGGTTTTTCTATTTGTTAGGAGAACTGGGAATGTTAAATCCTTAAACTGTCAAAATCATAAATCTCAAGCTGACCTCTGAGTCAGCTTGTGAATTTTCAGTCTGACTCGTTAGTTAGCTCCAGATCCGTCAGTCTGACCACAAAATCAGACTGAGTGTAATTTTTGTAAATATCTTTTACATTTTTTTTTATTGTTTTTCTTTAGTCTATAGAGTTTTTTTTTGTTTTTTTTAGTCGGTTGTAAATATTTTTGTTACTTCAAGGGTCATAAGTGTCAATAGGTTTAAATTACATGGACTAAATAGAAAGTTTCCTAACTTAGTTACTTAAATTTCGCTCCTTCAGTTTATATTCAACTTAATTTCAAATTTTAACCTAATTGTTATCTTCTCTAAATCTTCTGCTCTAATTCTTATCAATGGCGAATGCAAATATGATTCTTCACGTTACTGCTCGTATGATTCCAGGTGCAGATTTCCAAAACAGGGTACAAATCAAGGACAACAACAGGGTAGCAATGCTGATATTCCTGCCAATCGCCAAAACAGGGGTTTTGAGCAACTGATTCAATTCATGAAAGCACATCCTCTATATGGCGCTTACTTTTGTGACACGGTGATGTACCCACCGGTGTTGTGTGAATGGTGGTATACTTGCACCGCCAATGAAGAAAAGACAGCCCTCACTGGCACATACAATGATGGAAGACAGACGATCACCATCACTGAGGAGACTATACGCGCCGCCCTACTGCTCCCCATGATTGCTGAAGCTGGTGAAGGGGGATTCCAGGCCAAGCTGAGTAAAAAGCAAGCTCGAGCTGAGGCCTTTCCCTTGATTGGTCAGCCTGAAATCCAAGGAGTAATTCAATATAAATTCTTTACTGGAAAATGAAAATTCTTATTTTCCAGTATCACAAGGTGTTTGGGGGGTAAATCTGGAAGTTTGGATCAGATGAACGAATTTGAAACCCATCTGTTTCATTCTATGGTAACGGGTCGACGAATCTCTTATTCACAACTATATTTTGAAGAGATTATCTCCCTTGCTTTGAAAACGAAAAGACCGAATGATGTTCCATTCATTCGTGTCCTCTCACTGAGTTTTGAGGAGGCTCTGGGAAAAGAGGTATATGAGCAGCTTGAACAAACTTTTTACGTATGCCCTCTTCCCAGGCTGACTCCAAAGATTTTTACCTATATCAATATCACTGAGGCTGAGCCAGGGTTAACCCCAGTTATGCTTCAGTGGATTGATAATCCTTTTATCGATCACGAACTCACTGAGTCTGACGAGTCTGACTCAGATGATCAGCCCGAAGGAATTGACGAACAATTGGAGGTAAATATTCCAGCTGCCAATGCTAAGGTGGAAATGGGTGGGGCAGGGCACGATGAGGCTGACCAAGGTATGGATATCAATCTTTCTCTTCCTCAGTCTGAGAGTATCCCCTCTCAGACTGAGCAGTCCACTCTTCAACTTGATGTCTTAGCTACTCAAGCGACCAATCTGATGAACTCACCCAGTTCATTTGAAAAAGCACTCACATAAAGCCCCACTGTAAATCAACCACTAATGGATTCACTTTTCCATGAGGCTGAGAGTTCTAAACTCCCCTCCAGTGCTGTAGATCAGCCCAGTCTCCCTCTGCTAGAGCAAGAGCTGGATCTGACTACCATGACTACCTAAAGCCCCCCTAGTGTAGTCAACTTGGAGAAACACGCTGCTGCTGCCACACTGACACATGTGGTAAGCATTGAAGACGATATTCCACTCCTGAATATCCCTGTACCTAGTATGGGACCACCCCCTTCAGTTTCAAAGCCAATTCCACAGGCTATTTTCACTAGCTCTGTGCTAGTTCACGATAAGGTACCATCAAATCTCTCACACTCTTATGCACAAGTCGTCAATGCCTCACTTCCCAAACTGAGTGAGGTACAGACTTCCTTTTCTATGGCTAAGGATCATTCTCCTAAACAACAAGGAGGGAGTGAAGCTGTACCACCTGTTTCAATTCCTACTGTTACTATTCTCCCTCAGTCTGAGGTTGCTTTGACTGTCCTTGTCCTGTTACAAGCCATTAAGGACTTGTCAACTCAGTTTGATGTCAAGCTGAGTGCAATGCAGACTGAGTTGCACGCTCTGAAAAGTCACAATACTGCGGAGATGAAGGAGTTGAAGGAAATGGTGTTGAAGCTGACTTCTGAGATCAGCATGCTGCGAAAGGGGAAACAGGTTGCTGAGGGTACACAAGGGGATGCTCAGACTCAGGGGGAGAAAACAGTTATACCAACTGATGAGTCTGATCTTCCCAAGCACGATTTGAAAAGAAAGAGGGATGAAGGGGAAAAGAAGTACTACAAGACTACCAGATTCAACCTGAAAACATGTCAGTCTGAAGTCTTCTATGAAACTGACTACACTGACTTGTCAAGCAGTGAATCTGAGAAGGAAGATAAGGAGGTAAAAGGCAAAGCTGGAGCTGACAGTGATACTGATCCTCTTACTGAGGAGGAAATTGAAATGGAAGAGCCCCCAAATGTACAGTCTGAGATAGAAATTGAAATAAAGAAAAGAAGAGATGAAGCTGAGAAACTGGCTAAGCTTCAAAGATATGCTCACAATTCTGGAATGACTGTTGAGCAATACAAAGAGTATGTCAAAGGGTTGCATATGGAGAAATTTGATGAAAATCCACAAGATCAGTCTATGAAAGCAGCTGAGAACCTTTAAGCTGAGATGAAGGATGAAGAAGAGTTGGCTATTGAAGAAGAACAGCTAAGGATTGAGGCTGATAGACAAATGGCCAAACAAGTGTTAAGAGAAGAAGCCAGACTGGACTACATTGAGTCAAATTTTGCAGTAAGGAAGTATAAGAATAAAATTCAAAGCTTGGACTGTGTTGATACTGGTGGATCTGACCTCATGCTCACATGTTTTCACGAAGATGGATCTTTTAGAGTTGGGGTACACAGAATGCACACTTTGGGTCTGGAAGAATGGAAGGCAATTGCCAGTCTGAGCTCATTCATAACAAATATTGCTCACAGATTTGAAGTAAAGAGAGAGGCTGTTTCCAATGTTAATGTTGCACATATGCTGAAGCTGATATCTGATGAGGATTATAGGGCATTCTGTACCATCAATAGAGTAAGAGCTGGGGCTAAATCTCTTGGTCTGGAAAAAAGCTACATGCACCCTGTTCCCAAAGATGTCATATTTCAAGACAAGGCTTATGTGAAGACTGAAAAACATGAGGGCTTGTGTTATGTTGATTGTGGGGGAGAGGAATGCTTCCAAGCCAAAGACAGACTGAATATGTCCTCTATCTACCATTGCATTGCTCTGCTTAGCGAATGTGAGTCTGATCAATGTCTTCCCTTCAGAATGAAGCTGATTAGTTGGTTATTCAATAACCTTAGAAGAATTGAAGAAATGGGGACTTTAATGGATAAGGTGGATCTGATCAAGAAAGAGTATCAAATGCTATTCCATAAATCTGATGCCGAAATGGAAAAGCTACTTGTTTGGAAAACTGAGGGCTGAAATGGGCAAAGGAAGTGAACAAGCCTACGCCATGGGAAGTACCTTTGAAGAAGAAAAGATCTGTCAAGAGGAGGAAGTGATGTGTGTTTTATCTTTTTGTTCACAAACAGTTTTAAGTAAACAATTTTTGTTTGTGTTTATTTTTGGTGCATAAATTGTAAAAGACTTTAATTCAAACAGATAGGGGGAGATTGTTGGGAAAATCAACGATTTAACCCAAGTTAATAAATTTGTTTATTAAAGTCTTAGTCTGAGTGATTTGAGTCTGAGTGAATCTGAGTCTGAGTGACTCTGAGTCTGAGTGACTAAATGCAACTAAGGCATTATGGAGCTGACTACTCAGCTTCATAAAGAAACGTAATGCTTTAATTTAGGTATGTTAGTTAGATAAAATCTTCTATCCTTTTAGAAGATTTACTAAGATTCATACTTATCAAGCTCACTATTATTGTGTATAAATAGTGAGCTTGAACTTTGTAATCGTTGCACTTTTCCAAGAAATATAACTGTGTGTTATTTTCATTGTTTCGTTATTATATTTCCGCTATAATAAACTAAGAAACTGATAACTTGATCAATTCGTAACAATTAACGTCTAAATACTTAGTTGTAATTGATTAGCTAGTATTTGGGATCTTATTGAGACCTAACAACTACAGCAATAGAAAATACTGCAGTCTCCCTTTTGAAGCAGTAGAAACCACTTCAACATCTTTTACCTCCTTCTCTATTTTCTCCCCCTTTTTGGAATCATCATTAGCATCATCTGAATAGCTAGATGAGCTTGAGGGCAAGGGGAAGTTCCAACATCCTTCTTTTCAGGCCTTTGGTTCTTAAGTTGTGTTTCAAGATTTTGTTGTTGCTTCACGAACTTAAGAACCATTTTCTTTAGAGCTGCTAGTTCCTTTCCTTGTTGATCAACTTTAGTGATAAATTTTTGGCACAGTTCCTTCAATTCCAAGTTAGTATATTCAAAGCTATCCTCACCCCTTGCATGTTGAGTACCAACAAGTGAAAGATCATAGGAAGTAACAGAGGGAGCCTTCTGCCTAGCAGAAGCATATCCCTCCCCCAAGGTTTCTTGGCACCAGGGTCCACTCTCTGAAGCTGCTTCAAAAGAAACATCTCCAGAGAATGTTGCCAGTGGTGGTGGGGATTTGTAGTAGTATGGTGGTGGTGGTGGAGATTTGTAGTAGTATGGTGGTGACGACTTAACAGGTGGTGGTGGAAATTTTGTAATAGTATGGTGGTGGGGGTGAATGTACGGGTGGTGGTGGTGATTTATACTCCTAAGGTGGAGGTGGTGAATGTACCGGTAGTGGTGGAGACTTGTATTCATATGGTGGTGGTGTGAATGCACCGGTGGTGGTGGAGACTTGTACTCGTAAGGTGGAGGTGGGGAATGTACCGGTGGTGGTGGAGACTTGTATTCATATGGTGGTGGTGGTGAATGCACCGGTGGTGGTAGAGATTTGTACTCATAAGGTGGTGGTGGTTAATGCACCAGTGGTGGTGGAGACTTGTACTCATATGGTGGTGGTGGTGAATGTGTATGCCCCTTTAGGAAGTTATTATTTAATTAATTTAATTATTCATTTAAATTTATATAACCTAGATATCTTTCATTTTTATAAATCAAACCGCCTAAATCTATCTCTCTCTCTCTCTCATCAATAATTCAACACCACCACATCCATCATCATCAACACCATAACAATCTGCAGATTTGAAGAAAACTTATCGTAACCCAAAAACAAATATATTATCTTCTTTATTTTGAAACCTAACTAAACAAAAAAACAAATCTTATATCCTATTTTACTTTAATAAAAAAACATAAACCGACGGATATGAAGACACAATCACATACAGGTAATCGAGATCTGAGTTTTGATGGTTTTAGTTCAGATCTAGTTTCAAAATCGGAGGTTGACATCGGTTTCAAAATGGGTTTTGATTGTAGTGTTTACAATTTCTTTTGAAGGTATGACGAATTGTTTGGAAAAATAAAATAGAGTTGATTTTGGTGATATAATGGTTTGATGTAAAGGGTATTTGAGTTTTTTTTTTTCTATTTATGTGTAATTAGGATGTTCATTAGTTGAAGAAAAAAGGAAAAAAGAAGTACAAATATTGATGGAGGAAGAAGATGGGTGGGTTGAATTTGTAAGTGACATATGTATTGATGTTAAAAAAAACTCAAATCTAATAAACTATTAATTATGCTTTTTTTTGGTGTTATGAATGTGTTTGTGTTTTTAATTTTGATTATAGTAATGTTATTGTTTCATTTTTTGGATTTAATTAGATCTTGAGCTTAATGGAGATGATGAAGATTATTATAAACATATAGAGATTATAAACACCAGAAAATGATCAAAAGATCGTGTTCACATAAGCACATGAAGACCGTGTTATGTTCACCTCTGAACATATGAAGACCGTGTTATATACATGAAGGTTTTTTAGGTGTGTTCTGACGTGACCATCACCGTGTGTGTATATATGAACAACCGAGTTTTTATGAGAATTGAAAATTTGTTTGGGTTTTTAAGTTATTTATATGTCTGTAACTTGTTATAAATAAGGTTTATTTTATAAACTCATAGTCATTGGTTGTTTTGAATATTTATCAACTTATACCGTTTGGTTACGAATAAATACTCACATGTAAATAAGCGGTTTATAAATGAACAACTCCAAACTTAATACTTGTACTTACGAAAGAAAAAAAATTGCACTTTCAAATATATATCATAGTTTATATTTGCACACAAAATGTTTGGCTTATTTTTTAATACAAATTAAATATGAAAAAGACATATTTTTCTAGTAAAAGAAAGTCAAAAAAAAAAAAAAAAAAAAAAAACATTTTTACAGTTTGATTATTGTAAATTAACAAATTACTTATTTGCCATTTTTATTAAAAAATAAACTTTTAATATTAAAAAAAAATGAGTGATTCAGAATGAGTTCTCGCATGAACCAATCCCTATATATAGATGTTTATTGAAAGGTGCCTCTTAGCACTTGGTATACATTTGTATATCCACCAATCCTATCATGCAAAGGACATGTTCCTGTAATTACCTACCCTGAGAGAGCCTCGAACCCGAGATCTTCCACAGATACGCAACATGCTATAACCACTTGGGCAAGCCCTAGTGGTCCGGTCCATATATATATATATATATATATATATATATATATATATATATATATATATATATATATATATATAAATTGTTATCTTTACTCACCAAAACGTCTTTTGATTAGCACTATGAAATTGGGCATGTAATTTTGAATAACTCAAGATAAAAATATGAAAAATTTAAATTACGACGGATGGACTATTTGATTTCCAAACATACTAAAGAATATAATCAAATAAACAGGAGATAATGTAGGGAATCTTAATGGATAGAGAAAAAACTTAAATACAAAAGAAGTGAGCACTTTTGAATTACGGAGTTGTAAATATTTTTAGGACATAAAAGAGTTCATAACATAATTATTAATTAATTACGCATGAGACCAATGCTAAAAAACTTTTTCAGGAAATGTCTATATAAAACATGATTAAGTCATTTAAGCATTAATCTTGATAACCAAACACACATACAAAACAAACATACACATAAACAGTGTTTAGATCATGCATAGAAGACTTTAACATTAATAAGAATATATCAAATCAATCATATATTAATTTATAAATAGTATTATCTATCTATTTATACAAAAATTAATTAAAATTGAGAAAAACAAACAATTAAACCACCACAACTATTGTCACCCTCTTTCGATGGTAACCAATTATATATTGTTTTAAAATATATAGGCCCTTCAAGCTCTTCTTCTCCGAGATAGTACAAGACCGCAACGGTGAAGGAAGAAAATGGTCATAATCAACAAGATTGGTGCGTTGAAGTGCAATGTTAAAGACCTTATTAGAAAGGAATTGGTGTCAATGAACTAGTTTGAAACATCTCCTTGTGGAGTCTTTTTATTGAACCGGTACTCGAAATAACACCTGTAAAATCAACATAAAGTTGTTATATATGTGTTATAGGATGAAGCTTATGGTTATAAAAAAAGGGTAAAATAATAATAAAAAAAATACAGGAAAAACAATTAGGATACTCACATGATTGAAGCTCACAATGAAGTTTTATTTTTCTAATAATGATCTGGGGGTGGAGGAGAAGAATATATGTACACGGGTGGTGGTAATTTTACTGGTAGAGGGGGTGATGTGTAGTGGTATGGTGGAGGAGGGGATTTATTAGGAGGGGGAGGAGAGTTGTAGTGGTAAGGTGGTGGCGGAGACTTCAGTGGAGGTGGGGGTGAGGTATAGTGGTACGGTGGTGGAGGGGACTTAACTGGAGGTGGAGGTGGAGGTGAGGTGTAATGGTATGGAGGTGGTGGAGATTTTGCTGGTGGTGGAGGTGATGTATAATGGTAAGGTGGTGGTGGGGACTTAACTGGTGGTGGAGGTGAGGTGTAGTGGTACGGTGGTGGTGGATATTTCACTGGAGGGGGAGGTGATGTGTAATGGTATGGAGGCGGTGGAGACTTAACCGGCGGTGGAGGAGATGTATAGTGATAAGGTGGTGGTGGGGACTTAACTGGTGGTGGTGGTGAGGTGTAGTGGTATGGGGGAGGTGGGGATTTCACTGGTGGGGGAGGTGATGTGTAATGGTACGGTGGTGGTGGAGACTTAACTGGTGGTGGAGGTGAGGTGTAATGGTAAGGGGGTGGTGGGGATTTCATAGGTGGTGGAGGTGAGGTATAGTGGTAAGGTGGTGGTGGGGACTTTATGGGGGGTGGAGGTGATGTGTAGTGGTATGGGGGTGGTGGAGATTTAACCGGGGGTGGAGGTGATGTGTAATGGTATGGCGGTGGTGGGGATTTCACGGGTGGTGGAGGTGATGTGTAGTGGTAGGGTGGGGGTGGGGATTTAACTGGCGGGGGAGGGGATGTATAATGGTATGGCGGGGGTGGAGATTTAACTGGTGGTGGAGGTGATGTGTAGTGGTATGGTGGTGGTGGAGATTTAACTGGTGGTGGAGGTGAGGTGTAGTGGTATGGTGGTGGTGGAGATTTAACTGGTGGTGGAGGTGATGTGTAATGGTATGGTGGTGGGGGGGATTTAACTGGTGGTGGAGGTGATATGTAATGGTATGGTGGTGGTGGGGACTTCATAGGTGGTGGAGGTGAGGTGTAATGGTATGGTGGCGGTGGGGATTTCACAGGTGGTGGAGGTGATGTGTAGTGGTAGGGTGGTGGTGGGGATTTAAATGGCGGGGGAGGGGAGGTATAGTGGTATGGCGGTGGTGGAGATTTAACTGGTGGTGGAGGTGAGGTGTAATGGTAGGGTGGTGGTGGAGACTTCATAGGTGGTGGAGGTGATGTGTAATGGTATGGGGGTGGCGAAGATTTGACTGGTGGTGGAGGTGATGTGTAGTGGTAAGGTGGTGGTGGGGATTTTACCGGAGGGGGAGGTGAGGTGTAATGGTATGGGGGTGGTGGAGATTTAACTGGTGGTGGGGGTGATATGTAATGGTAAGGTGGTGGTGGTGACTTAACTGGTGGAGGAGGTGAAGTGTAGTGGTATGGTGGAGGTGGAGATTTCTTAGGTGGTGGAGGTGATGTGTAGTGGTAAGGGGGTGGTGGGGACTTTATTGGTGGTGGAGGTGATGAGTAGTGGTACACGGGTGCGGGAGACTTCACGGGTAGTGGAGGAGACGTGTAATGATATGGGGGAGGTGGGGACTTCTTTGGAGGCGGGGGTGATGTGTAGTAGTAAGGTGTTGGTGTGGATTTAACCGGTGGTGGAGGGGATTTATAGTAATAGGGTGTTGGGTGTGATGGAGTTGGCGCAGGAGTAGACTTGTGGATGTAAGTCGGTGATGGTGGAGGTGGAGACTTATATAGGTATGTTGGAGTTGGTGGTGGTGGAGATTTGTAGTAATATGGAGTAGGAGTAGGCTTTGGCTTAGGTTTTTCACAAATCTCATAAGGTATTTTGGGTCCATATGCAAATGGTTTGGCATAAAGTACAACCTCGTTGTCATTTTTGGATTTGACCTTAAGCTCGGCACCCTTCAAACCTCCATGAAGATTTGTTGGAATGTTACATTTTGTACCATTGGGTGCCATGTGAAGTTTAGCAACACATGCTTTAGCTCCTCCGTATTTAGTATAGTGCAAACCATTAATAACAATTGCAAATTTTCCATTAATCTTGGTCTTTCCATAAGCAACAATTTCTTTTTCACCGTCAGCCTTACATGTGACTTCCACAACAGCACCTTTGTCATACAAATATACAATTAGTAAAGAACTGTTTTTTTTAGTAAACCACTTTATACATTTTATTAATGTTAAGTGCACGGGAATGCAATAAACTTTAATCATTTAACTATTGTGTGCCAACTCTCAAAAACTCTATTGTGTGTATTTAACTTTTATTTTTATAGAAATAATGTAAGAACCGAGTTTTTTTGAAAAATTTAAACCGGTTATACGTCAGCAAATATCCGGTCTATTACATCATTTGTGAAAAAAAAAGATTCGAATTCATACAATAAAGATTTTAAAAATGGAATGCACACAATAGAAAATTGGACAAAATATGTTACATTTTCATATACTTTTCCCTAATTTGTATTCTATTAGTCAATTTTTATCAATTACACCATAATATAATTAACTTACCTAATTGTTTATTAAATATAAAAAACTATTCATAATCAAAAAGATAATTACAAGGAACCTATATTTTGGATGTACATTTTGTACTTTACTCAAATATTGATTTGATATAGTTTTTAATCTAGAACGTTTTGAAAAGAATAGATTTAAAAAAAAAAAACCCAAAGTATTATAGTTATATTATGTTAAAATTAAAGTTGGTACCTTTGAGATGATGTTTGGCGTGCGATTTGATCGGGTATTTCCAATCATAACAACTATAACAATAGACTTTACCGATGACCTTTACGATCACTTTGTGGTGATGGGGATGTGGGTGGTAGGGAGTTGGTGGTGGAGGTGAGGTGTAGTAGTAATGGGGAGGAGATTTGGTTGGTGGTGGTGGGGACTTGTAGTAGTATGGTGGTGGTGGTGACTTAACAGGTGGTGGTGGAGATTTGTAATAGTATGGTGGTGGAGGTGAATGCATAGGTGGTGGTGGTGACTTGTAATAGTATGGTGGTGGAGGTGAATGCACAGGTGGTGGTGGTGACTTGTAATAGTATGGTGGTGGTGGTGAATGCACTGGTGGTGGCGGTGATTTGTAATAGTATGGTGGTGGTGGAGAATGTACCGGTGGAGGAGGAGACTTGTAGTAGTATGGTGGTGGTGGTGACTTAACAGGTGGTGGTGGAGATTTGTAATAGTATGGTGGTGGAGGTGAATGCACAGGTGGTGGTGGTGACTTGTAATAGTATGGTGGTGGTGGTGAATGCACTGGTGGTGGCGGTGATTTGTAATAGTATGGTGGTGGTGGAGAATGTACCGGTGGAGGAGGAGACTTGTAGTAGTATGGTGGTGGTGGTGATTTTACTGGTGGTGGTGGAGATTTGTATTCGTAAGGTGGAGGTGGTGAATGTACCGGTGGTGGTGGAGACTTGTATATATAAGGTGGAGGTGGTGAATGCACCGGTGGTGGTGGAGACTTGTACTTGTAAGGTGGAGGTGGTGAATGTACCGGTGGTGGTGGAGACTTGTATTCGTATGGTGGTGGTGGTGAATGCACCGGTGGTGGTGGAGACTTGTACTCGTAAGGTGGGGGTGGTGAATGCACAGGTGGTGGTGGTGATTTGTACTCGTAAGGCGGAGGTGGTGAATGCACAGGTGGGGGTGGAGATTTGTATTCATAAGGTGGAGGTGGTGAATGCACAGGTGGTGGTGGAGACTTGTACTCATATGGTGGAGGTGGTGAATGCACAGGTGGTGGTGGAGATTTGTATTCATAAGGTGGAGGTGGTGAATGCACTGGTGGTGGTGGAGACTTGTACTCATATGGTGGTGGTGGTGAATGCACAGGTGGTGGTGGAGACTTATACACATAAGGTGGTGGTGGAGAAGGAGATGGTGGAGGAGGAGACTTATAAACATATGGTGGTGGTGGAGACGGTGATGGTGGAGGAGGAGACTTATACACATAAGGTGGTGGTGGTGAATGCACCGGTGGAGGTGGAGACTTGTATACATATGGTGGTGGTGGAGAAGGTGAAGGTGGTGGTGGAGACTTGTAAACATATGGAGGTGGTGGTGAAGTATATAAATAAGGTTCCTCTGCAGTAACGGTTAAAAGATTAGCAACACCAAACACCGTAAATGCGATGACTATAGGCCATAGACGAGCCCTTAAAGGGCCACCGCCACCGGTGGAAACTCTCATGGTTGACCGGTGAAGGGGGAGAATGGGGGAGAAGGTGGTGGTGGAAGGTGATGTTTTTGGTACTAAAGTAGCCAATATTTATAGTTAAAAGAGAAAGGGAATAGTCGTTAGAAGGAAGCTGTCTAGTATGCAATTTCAATAATAAAAAACTTGCCAATGGTTTCAATACAGCTGGGACACATATTACTCTTTTAGACCTCGTCTCGTCCACTTCCAAAATTGTTTATTTAATAGATGAATTATGTCAAGTTAGTAAGGTAAAAATTTAACCAATTCAATATGGCTATTGTACTTTCTAGAGCAACTAACTGTATATTAAATTTAAGTAATACAGCATATACCGAGTAATATATTTTACTATGAAAATAATTTTATTTTATAATTGTTAAAAGAAATCAAAATAGTTAATATTTTTTTTATATGATCCAGCATTTATTTTTTAATACAGTTAGTTAACTACTCTAAGTTTTAATAAGCTGTGATCTAGACAGATGCTCTGCCACTTCTAGTATACAGTAACTCATTTGAAAGTTTGATTAATCTCCCTATTTAGTAAAATAAAATCCTAAAATGTATTATTTGAAAAAGGAAAAATGACCTTTTCTCCAAACAAAATTGTTTTTAAAACTTATTTAACACCTATTCATATTGAATTTGATTTCTTTTCTTTCTCAAAATAAGTTATATATCACTAGGGCTCATAACGATCCGAGTCGAGTCGTAGAAAATTTGGGCTTGGCTCGTTTTATATTGATTGAGCTCGAGCTCGAATAACTTTAAAGGGTGTGTGTTCAAGTTCGAGCTCGAGTATTTTCCCCATTGTTCGAGCTCGAGCTCGATACTCGTTTAACTGTTTAATAAATTATTAATAAACTATTAGTTTTGAGTTTGAGGTACTCGAGCTCGATAGACTCATATATTAACTCGAGATCAAGCTCAAATAAGTCGTTTATGGCTAAAAACGTACTTTAAAATTTAAATTAAAGGTTATATACTAAATTTTAACACTATTTCAAATTTCAAACTAAAAAATATATGTATTTTATTTGGAAGTATTTAGTAACAACTAAAAAAGTAAATGTACAAAATTTACACTTAAAGGATTATCTTTTTTCAACCTTAGGCTTTCAAATTATATAGTGTTATCAATTATCCATTTTACTTCATTGTTTCGATGTGGGATTTCATCATTTTATTTTTCTTTTGAAGCAATTATTTACATTCAACTACTAAAAGCCTCTAAAATACATTTTTTTCTTCTTCTTATCTTCCTTCTTTTAAGAGTAAATATAGCTTAACTATTATTGTCGTAAAAAGTACACAACGTTAAAAAAATATATTGAAAATATTAATTTTTCTTAACTTTTATCTAAAATAATATTTTAACATATTCTATTACACAATTTTTCTTTTCTTCTTCCTTTTAAAAACAATAATACAATTCTAATAGATAATGAAAAACAAAATTACATGTATATAAACAACATCTATATAATTTAAACAATAACTATATAATTTTAACAGATTTTACAAAATAAACTACATGTATATTTATATCTAAAGATAAAAAAAGAAAAGAAAAAGATGTGTATTTTATTTATGTTTTATGTATGTATGATGTATATATATGTGTGAAAATATATACACCTATTCATAGATCATTATTAATATTTGTTAACTACGAAGTGACTGAAATTTACTAAAAGGGTTTTAGTTATTAATGTTGTTTTCTAATATTCCATAATATTTTAAGAATGTATATCGATATGCTTATTGTTGAAGACATATGTTTATTAAAGAGAAATTTTGGTTTTGTTATTCACAATAACACCTATATCATACAATCAAATGAATTACAATTAAATTTAATGTTTTTTTTTAACTTCTATCTTATGGTACTCTACTTTTAATTTAAACACTAATTCTCTTACTTTTTAAATAATTTATAAATTTGGGTAATTACTTAGTTATTTGTTGACTAATACATTTATTACTTTAATATATCACTATTTTATTTCAGCAATCGATTTAACTTGCATATGTTGTACTATAAACGATACGTACATTTACATATTTGGTAACTAGTTTAGTGTAAATCTAATCGTATTTTATAAGTCATATGGTATCTATAATCTATAATATTTACTAAAAAATGTGTATCAAAAGCCACATGTCATAGTGTGTATCGTTATATTAGTTTTAAGATTAATTTTAAACCCTTATATCAAAATGAACATTTTTCTTTTTAGCCCTTTCATTTTATATACAAGTTTAACCCTTTAACTTTTACCCACATTTAAATAAAATAGTTTTGACTCTAATATTTTAAATCTTAAATATTTTTTTATATAGTAAATTGTTTTTCATAAAAATAGTCATTCAACTCGAATTCTTTTATCCTTTTTAATATTAGACTATATTTGTAAAACTAATAACAAAAAAATGATATTTTCTTTGTAATAAAAAACATATATCCGTAAGAATAACAAAATATATTTAAAATTAAAAATGTATTACAAAAACAGTTATATAATATAATTATTTTCTATTCAATACTCATTTCTTAACATATATATATATTTTTTTTAATCAAAAGGTGTTATAAATTACGAAATTTAAAGTTAAAGTAAAAGTCACCCAAATAAGTAGAAATGAAAATATATACGGAGTAATGTTTATAACACGTTTTTTAGTACTTATTTAAATAAAGTTAGTTCACATGTGGATAAACGAAAGAAAATAATATTTGACAATAAATTTGATGTTGTTTTACATTGTTACTGATTTGATAGTATACAAAATTAACTTTAGTTTTCTATATTTGTGTATGTATTTTTTTTAATAATAAACGGATTATGTATTATAGGTATATAAAAATTATACCAAATCAAAATATTGAATATATTTTTCTATATTTTTGTGTGTGTGTTTTTTTTAATAGTAAACGGATTATATATTGCAGGTATAGTAAAAAATTATACCAAATCAAAACATTGAATGTTGATATACAAAATAGGATACTTTGGGTATTGATACATACATGATACAACCATACTAAACTAACAAAAGACTTAAAACCATAATGTTAAACTTCTTAATTTGACCTTTAAGACTTTAACACAAAGAAAAAATGAATATAAAATTCATCCGAGACCTAGTATCACCAATATGAATAACCAAGGCATAACCTGAAAAATCTAAAATTTAATATAATAGAATCATCAAATATACTCAAATGACCCACCTACAAACTTAGTAAAACAAAATTCTCAATTGACTTTTTAGAAATCATTCGAACTCAATATGTCAATATGTTATAATTATACATGATACGAAATTTTCGTTTATTCTATATATTATACTTTTATTTTTTTCGATAAAGTTATCCGCATATACGCATGAAATAAACTTGTATGGTTATAAAATTAAGTAAAATACTGTTCATATATTATTAATATAAAAATGGATAAAAAGAAATCCAAATTATGTGATTTATGATATATATATATATATATATGTGTGTGTGTGTGTGTGTGTATATATATATTATATAATATATACATATTTGAATAAGGTTTTTTTTTAATTTCTAATGAATCATATTAAAACTATCTAATTAATTATTTTCTTAAAGTAATTTGGGAAAAAAAAAACTAATATATGATAAATAATAAAAAAATATAAAGAAATCATAATTATTTAATAAATAATTTTAATATTATACTAGTCATTAGACCCATGTAGACACACGAGCAATGTATGAAAATGATTTAAAATTATCTAAATGAATAATAAGTATTATTGCGGATTTTGTTTACGTATAAAGCATTATGTATTATTTCAAAATCCATAACTTATAAATGAATTTTATAATCGTATTCGTTAAATTTATTAGCTTCAATTTTATCATGTTACTCTCATATAATTTGTACTAATTTGTTAATATAACTGTACAAATTATAAAAAGAAACTATAACAAATATGTGTTTTAAACTATTGGGATAATTTATTATCCGTATTATTGATTATATGAGACAAAATATAAACTGATAATGTACATCACAGAAACATGGAGAAGACAGAGAAGAAATAGTATTTTTGACAACATTCTCAATAACAATTTGCATTGAAGAAACTTATGGCGTTGCAAGAAGAAAGCATAAGTTTAGGGGGAGATTGTTAGGATTAAATTGTTGGGATTGTTATTCTGGAGTGCTTGCAATAATTAATGTTTCATACAACAGATAGTATTGTACTGTTAATATTGAAAAAGCCAGTTACTATTGCACGATGAAGTTACTACTGCAACGTTATTTCGTTAATACTGCAAGTGCCAGTTACTACTGCACGATCTCAGTTAATACTACACGTACTCAGTTATTCTGCAGTTATTCTGCAGCTAGGATTAATATATGAAAGACTTGCTTTTCAAGATAAAGATCTAAAGAATCAGTCTCCTAAGATAATTAGATTTCCTTATGTAAGTCATAGGAGACTCTATATGTCACGCCCCGCTAAAGCGGAAACACGGGATGTGAAGAGCGAGATTGTCAGTTGCACAAGTATATAGTTATGTACCAAATTTACATATATAAAACCAACATTGAGTTATACAAAAGTATTATGTTTAAGTTTACATATCGAATTTTAAATAAACATTCACATCCAAACCACCCGAACCATTCCCTATTCTTGAAATCTCTAGCAAACCCGCAAAAGCAATCCAACAGTGAGCATCTTCAATCACTTACTCGTTCTCTGAAAATACGAGTAAAATGTCAACTACGAGAATCGTAGTTGGTGAGCTACAATGTGTAGTAAAGCATATAAAGTTTTTGACGCATAAAATGTTTGCGTACAGTATAAGTATATAAACTTTGCATATGCGCGTTGTACCAAAGTAGGTAACATGGCATATGTTTCAAGTAAGTATAAACATATAGAGTTTTGACGCACATGACGTTTGCGTAAAGAATAAGCATATAAGTTTTGTTTATGCGCATTGTACCAAACTAGGTAACGTGGCATAAAGTATAAGTGCACAATCGTTACTTGACGTTGTTGTGAGGGTCTCACTACCCTAATAGAGCTATCCACATATTACTAACGGTCCTTTCCAAAGGGATTAATAGCAACTAATGTCACTTGGAAGTGTCGAGAATTTTAATGGTATCACATTGTCCTCACCTCAGCGGTGGAACTATCCACATGTGTAAGACAATAAGTATATGTTGTCATTACCTCAGCGGTGGAATAATCCACATGTGTAAGACAATAAGTATATAAGTTTGAGTTTCAAGTATAAAAGTATAAGTTTCTAGAGTGTTCGCAGCATGTTGACAATACATTCAACAATGCTAAAATATGTTTTAGTTTAAGTGTTCAAGAGTATACAATCCATGTATAAAGTATAAGTTTCAAGCATAAGAGTATCTCGTTATAAGTATGCAAAACTAGCATATAACGCTTATAGAATAAGTTTACGATAACAATCGTAAAATAGCATTTAAACAATAACGTTTAAGTACTCGTATTTCCCCCCAAAACATGTATCAAAATAGTTGAAAAAGGGGTTTGTAACTCACTTGTTTGTAATAAGTCGGTGTGTGTCGGTATGTCGCAATTCGCGTCACGTAGAATCGGAATCAACGAAATCCTAAAATACCAAGTATCATATAAGTACTTTGTTTCATTTGTTTATAACGTTTTACTCTTATTTCAATATGTTAAACGTTATTTTGTTCCAAAATACTTAGTTAAAGTCATAAAAGTTATTTCTGGATAGATACGTGAAATATCGAGCTTAAGGTTACGTTTTACAGCGAATTAAATACGATTTCAGGACCTGATCTCATTTACCTAGCGTAACTGTAATTACGCTCCAGCGTAACTGTAGTTACGCTCCAACGTAACTGTAGTTACCCTCCAACGTAACTGTAGTTACGCTCCAAACAGTAAATTAAAGAGTAAATTAAAAACCCGTGTTGTATGTAAATGGGTTATAAAACTTCACAAAACAGTAAATTAAACAGTTTTTACCGGAGAGAATTGTTTGATGTAATTTGTTGGAGATTCAAGCTTCAATGAGAAGAAAACATTTTTGTAACCCAAATATGTGTAACCCTTTGCTATCCTTGATTATTAGAATGATTTTAGAGGTGTTTTGTACTGAAATTTGGGGCTGTAAATTTAGAGAATTTGAGATAGAAAGATGTGTGTAATTAGTGTGTGTGTTTGTGTGTTTGTGTTGTCAAAGTGAAAGAGAGATGAGAGGTATTCCAGATAGTTACGTTATGGAAAGGTGGAAGACGTTTACGGTATGCAGAAATGACTTATCACCCCACCTGTATGCTAGTTACGCTAGCGTAACTATGTAGTTACGTTAGCGTAACTATTCCAGATAGTTACGTGTCTGCACATTAGTTACGTGACGTAACTGTTAGTTACGCCAGCGTAACTATTCCCAATAGTTACGCTAGCGTAACTATTCCAGATAGTTACGCCAACGTAACTGCATAGTTACACTGCGTAACTGTCGGTTTCTGGAAAATTTTTGTTTTTCGTTATCGTTAAGCATTTTCGTTTGTTTGGATTTTACGGTTGTTTTGCTATGAACTTACACAAGTTTAATATATGTCTCAATCTTTTTATTGTCTTCCTTCATAGCTTCCTGTTGAGCATTTGCTATGCGCATTTTCAAGTCAGGTCTAATATAGATTCCTAATGCACATACTCGAGTTGATTGGTGTTTTTCTCTCCTACTTAGCGCATCTACTACGACATTGGCTTTACCCGGGTGATACTTAATGTCACAATCGTAGTCGCTAAGGAGTTCTAACCATCTCCTCTGTCTCATGTCGAGTAGTTTCTGATCTAGGATATGTTGCAAGTTCCTATGATCAGTGAATATGGTGCATTTGGTTCCGTATAAATAGTGTCTCCAGATCTTAAGAGCAAAGACTACTGCTCCCAACTCTAAGTCATGCGTAGCGTAATTGACTTCATATTTCTTGAGTTGTCGAGATGCATATGCTATAACTTCGTTTTGTTGTATTAATACACAACCTAACCCTTGGTTAGATGCGTCACAGTATACAACGAAGTCTTCGTTTCCTTCAGGAAGAGATAGGATAGGAGCATTGCACAGTTTTGTTTTTAAAATATCAAAAACTTGTTCTTATGCATCTCCCTAATTGAATTTCTTGTTCTATTGAGTTAACCTTGTCAATGGTTTGGCTATCTTAGAGAAATTTTGAGTGAATTGCCGATAATATCCAGCCAAATCCTAACAATTGGCAGATTTCTGTCGGACTTTTAGGAGTTTCCCATTTCTCTATAACAACGTAAATTCCGGATCCATTGACTACATGAACGAGAAATTGACTTCACGCCGCCAGATTTTGCACTTAGAAAGTTTTGTATACAGTTGTTGTTGTTTGAGTAATTCTAACAACAATTTCAAGTGTTCTGCGCGATCTTCTTCCGTACAATAATATACTAAGATGCCGTCAATGAATACAATAATGAATTTGTCTAAATATGGTCGACACACTCTATTCATTAATTCCATGAATATAGCCGGTGCATTTGTGAGTCCAAATGGCATTACCATGAACTCAAAGTGTCCATATCTAGTACGGAATGCGGTTTTTGGAATATCATCTTTAGAAACAAGGACTTGATGATATCCAGATCGTAAGTTGATCTTTAAGAAGTAAGTTATGCATTGAAGTTGATCAAAAAGATCGAAGATTCATGGAAGAGGGTATTGATTTTTTTTTAACGGTTAGTTTATTCAACTCATGGTCATCGATATACAAACGAAACAATCCATCTTTCTTCTTGTACTCAAAGTTGACGGTAGTCCGTTTGAAGATTAATCTTAGAATATATATACTTGACTTTCGAAGTTGTTAGGATATATTATCGATCCTAGATAAAGGATATTGGTTTTTAATGGTTGGTTTATTGAGTTTATGGTGGTTAATGTATATTCAAAGAGATTCATCCTTCTCCTCAAAATCAGGGTTCTCAAGGGCAAGGAACTTGGTCCGATTAATCCTTTCTCCATAGTTTTTCACAGTTGAGTAAGAGTTTCAAGTAATCTCGAAGGCTCTAATTTGTACGATGTTCGAGCCGTAAGAATTGTGCCAAGTATTGAGTTAACGTCTAACTTTATTTGATGGATTAGTAATAGTTCCGGCAAGTCACCATGAAATACTTCTGGGTACTCCCTTACTACTAATCGATTTCTTTTGGCACTTTCTTGGTTAGATAGCAATGAGTCATAACCTCGGTCGTAAGTGTTTTCGGATATAAGGTTTAGTCTTGTCCTCCTCATGTTGCCTTGTATAAATAAGGTCTTATCGTAGAGCAGAAGAGTTTAGATGATTTCCTTGTAAAAACATAACTTCAATACGTTTGACAAATATTTATTCCATGTTTCACCATAACATAAGAATGTGATCCTATCTTTGTAATGATCCTTCGTTTTAGGATATACTTTCAAAACCTACCTTGTTTTGAAGTAACCTTAGATTCGTATTCAAGTCTAGGAATCCACACTGACCAACGATTCCCAAAATAAGTTTGTAGTATCCTTGTGATTTCATAATTGCTAGTCCTTTAATCGAGTACCATAAATTATTGTACATTATTTCTCATAATAATAATGTCAATAAATGAAGGTAAGGTATGAGGTACACATGTTTATGCTAGGGACATATCATGTATTTAAGATTAGAAGATGTGTGCGACGGAAGATTGCTATGTTGTGTAAACTCGACATATTAATACGCACTTCTTGTTATAGAAAGAGAAGTAACTATATATAGCATAAGTGTATATATATATATATATAGTTGAGATTTGGTAAAGTAGTTATGTATTTGTTGTAACGTAGTACTATGTGTGTACATTGCACCATACTGTCACAATCACATGACTACATATTTGTCTAAAGCGAGCAAACGATAATAGGGATTATCAAACTCTTACATGATGAAATTCCATAACTAGCATCGAGTTTTTCGAAGTGTCCTATGTACCATTTATTTGGTATAAAGTATGTCTAGTTATAGTTCGTGAATACGAATATCATAGTCCATCAACTTCTGGACTATTCCTTGGAGATCCGTAAACATGAATCCATTATCTCTTCCAGTGTCAATTCTTAGCTACCGGGTATCCTAGGTACATCACTTAGTTTGTCGAGTGATAACTCCACTCATGTGTCTTATGTGATAATACTTCTCATTTGCCATAAAAGGCATAGCGTAAAGATCAGCAAAATAAAGTGTATATGGTGCTGATAGTCGAGAATGTTTTGTCTCCATCTAAAGAACAGGAGATATAGTCGGCATGGGACAGTATAAACCAGTTCGGATCCGAATCGTTATTCGGTAATGTAATAGTATGTTTGTATGTATAGGTTACGATAATGTTCGCTCAATGCTCCTATACCTCGATAATGTATCACTAATGTATATCGAGTTTGTAGGAAAATGTGAGTTCTCATGAGTATACATCAGGTATCCACCTCGATGTCTAACGCTGTTATATTCGTCCTTTCATCGCATCATAGAAAGGTAAATGAGATTGAATCGATATTACCGCTCACGTTAGCGTTAGTAATAAGCTGAACATATAGGGTATCTTAAGTTTAACATCTATTCAGTCTGACTTCAAGTATATCTGATGTGTATTTTAACACACAATACAGGCAGTGTACCTGATCGTACGATAATATAGAATTCAGTAAGTCCGGATCGAACTCAGGGAACGTGTATTTATATTCGTTATCTTAAATTATATAATTAAACTAATAAAGCAAGTAAATATGGGGGACGTTTTAGTTCTGTGAGAACATATTTCAGAAAAACAAATAACTAAATTAAAATAGCAATTGATTTAACTAAGTGGAATTGCGGATGAAAAACTCTATCGAAAATACTTTTAGATTTAATCAGATATTAAAAAGCAGTGATTACTTGGAATTACGTTTTACTTGGATCATGAATAATAAGAATCTGTTTGATTGGTCTAACTGTGATTTCTATAATAATTAGACTTCCTATTAGAGTTATCTAATCCTACAATTTTAGAGAAAGATCATACGACTAATCGTACATCAAGAGTTATCTTAGATTATCCACTCTAAATTGTGCTTTAATTTCACTATCATTAACAATTTAATCTGTCGACTACGAATTAACAAAAGTCTCAATTATTCAATTTGATATAATTGTCATGTTCATTCAATTCATTAAATTACTAATATCTTAGCCTATCTCAATTAAGTCTCAAGCTACAATTATCTAATAAATTATATAATCGTAAATAACTGATAAACTTATAAAAACGTTAGTTATGATATAGATTCATCAATCACGCTAAGTAGTAAATTTAATGACTTTGAATAAACATGGATCGCGATTAAACGTAAATAATAACGGAAAAACCAATTAGTTCAAACATAAACTTAATTAAACATAGATCCAAGTTCAACAATCCAAGCAACCACTTAAGGAGTTTAGCTCATGTTGGATTGTAACAAAATAGCATAGAAATTCTTAAACAAAAACATTGTATCAAGAAAAATATGAATAAAGTGCAAACCAATAATAGCAAACTTCAAAGACGATTAAAAGACTTTAATCGAAGCTTCCAACGTGATCAAAGGCTTCCAGGACTCTCCTTGCAGCTCTCCAGGTCGAATGTAGGATGACAATATGGAATAAGATGTCTCCAACTCGAACCCTATAAGCCCTTTAAATAGGGTCTGATCCGTCTGATCCAGCCGGCGGCTGGAATGCGCAGGTGGAAAAGTTGCTTCCGCGGCACGTTTAGGAACAATTGTGGAAATTTAATCCAGCCACCGGCTAAATAATCTCTGCCGCCGGCTGATTTTTTAGCTTTTCACTTTTCTTGCTCGTTTGTATCCGTTCTGAGCCGGTTTCAGCTCCTTTTCGCTCCATGATCCAAATGTAACTCTAATCTGCAATTATAACTGAAAACATACCAGATCATAACAAAAGTTGCAGAAAACTAGAGTAAAAATGAGAAATATGATTACAAAATATCGAATATTTTAAGCATATCAACATCCCAGGGAATGTTTGTTTAGAATGTTTACCAATCCCGTTCTGGCATAATTTAGTCCAAATTATTCGTAGGTGATCAGGCTCCGAATAATTTAAGTTAAACAATGCCTTCACGTTTTGGTTAAATAAATCTGCTGTGTAGAAACTGGTTATAGATTGATTTTTAAAAAATCGGTATTCACTATAACCTTAAGCTCTGATACCAAGTCTGTCACACCCCGCTAAAGCAGAAACACGGGATGTGAAGAGCGAGATTGTCAGTTGCACAAGTATATAGTTATGTACCAAATTTACATATATAAAACCAACATTGAGTTATACAAAAGTATTATGTTTAAGTTTACATATGGAAATCGAAATAAACATTCACATCCGAACCACCCGAACCATTCCCTATTCTTGAAGTCTCTAGCAACCCCGCAAAAGCAATCCAACAGTGAACATCTTCAATCACTTACTCGTTCTCTGAAAATACGAGTAAAATGTCAACTACGATAATCGTAGTTGGTGAGCTACAATGTGTAGTAAAGCATATAAAGTTTTTGACGCATAAAATGTTTGCGTAAAGTATAAGTATATAAGCTTTGCATATGCGCGTTGTACCAAAGTAGGTAACATGGCATATGTTTCAAGGAAGTATAAACATATAGAGTTTTGACGCACATAACGTTTGCGTAAAGAATAAGCATATAAGTTTTGTTTATGCGCATTGTACCAAACTAGGTAACGTGGCAATAAGTATAAGTATATAAAGTTTAGCATATGCACTTTGTACCAAAACTAGGTAACGTGGCATATAAAGTATAAGTATATAAGTTTGCATATGCCCGTTGTGTGACGTCCCGTCAATTTGATTTGCTTATGTTACCGTTATTATTTTAATATTATTCGCAAATGTTTTGACCCTTGTATTTCGCTTTGTTTTACTCACGATTTATTATTGAGAATCGGGTTTTATGTGATTATTTTGATTCGTCCCTTGAGACGTAAGTTGATTTTATCTAAGTGCCTTATAGTTAGTATGCTCATGGAAATAAGTTAGGAGGTTTAGGCCAAATTTGTCGGTTAACGTATCCCTATTCTTAAGAAATCGTGCTTTGCTCGTGTTTATGTTATTACCGAGAAGTATGTATTTCCATTTTGGAATTTAAATTGAATCATATAATGAATTACAATACCAAGAATACCTATAACGAACTTGTCTAAGTTCATATGTAAAACAATCAAGAACTCTAAACAACGAACGTGCGTAACCATAACTTATAACGAAAAATGAAAATTTCTGTTTGGAGGCCCTCTTGCGCCGCAAGAGATTGTCTTGCGCCGCAAGACAGTGCAGATCAGCAACTTCGATTTTTCAAACTTTTGCAACTTCTCACTTGTGGGCCTAAACTTTTGATTCCGGGTTTTTACTTGCCCAAAGGCTTTTTGGTCCAGAAACAAGTCACTAACACCCCCCCATTGTGTCCCATTTCATTTCATAATTCACACACAACTCACTCCTCATTCTCTCTCTTTTCTTTGAAGAACACACACACACACAAACACAAACATTTCTTCCATTTCTTTCTTCTTGAACCTGAGATTCCAGAGTTAATACACTTATTTCACCACCATAAAAATGTTGTTTTTCATCAAGAGGAGTAGAGTTTGAGCATCCATTTGAAGATTTACTTGGGTTATTTCGTTTTCGGGTCGAAATCACCACCTCACATCAAGATCTTCATCACATCTAGCTTGATCTTCAAATCTTCATTTTCTTTGGGGTATATTAACTTAAACTTTCTGTATTTTATAAGTATTATTCATTGCATGTAACATCTAACTAAAGAAAATGATTTTTATAAAAGTTTGATGGTAAAATATGTATGAAAATCAAGTTTTTGTAAAAATATGTTTGGATCTTGATTAAATGATGGTAAAGGCTTTACAAAATGGTTATTTGAAAGTGTTTTTGAACATATTATGACTTGCATGTCCAAATCTACCATCAAAAGACGATTTATTAAGCATGAAAAACGTTTTCGGTGGGAACCTGCCCAGGAGTTGCGCCGCAACTCTCTCTGTTGCGCCGCAACCTGGGGACAGACTGCCCACTTTCGTTTTGTTTCACTATTAAACGTAACCGTAAGCTTGTATTCGTAAGAACTGGTATTAACGGATGGTGTATTGTGTTTTGGAGTTAGAAATCTCATCACCACACCATCAAAGGATTTTGTCTCGGGTTCTTAACTAGCTAAATTGCGGTTGCTATTGGTAAGAATTGACCTTCTTCCTAATTTCTCATTTTTCATATGTTCGGTTTTAGCCTTGAAAAATGGTTAGGAATAAATATTAGACCAACACATGTTATAATTTCGGATTTGGACAACTTTGGACTAAAGGACGTTAAAATGTGAATTTAACCATAAGTAACGTATCTAACTTATATCATATTATGTATTATGAGAAAGGTTTAAAAATACAATTGTTGTTAAGCGGGAAAGCGTATAAAATTTGGACTAATAAAATACGTTGCGGAAGCGCTGCCGAAATTCATTTCACGTCTTTTACGACTATAAAACACTAATATGAGTAAACTTGTGCATAAAAGTAATGTATTACATTATAACATCGTCTTTGGACTCAAAGACGCTAACATATTTATAAAAGCCATAATATTACTTAAAACGGATGTTTTAACCTCTTTCAACAAATAAACCTTCGTTTCATAACGCGTTCGTAATCTAAAATTATCAAATGGCGTTTTTACGACAAACTCTTGGTGAAATGGTTTTGAAGATTATATTACTCTTATATTTTGAAAAGTAAGACTTCAAATTATCCAAAGTGACAAATTGGACTTTTAAATTGATTTTGACTTTTATAAGTCAACATAATTGACATTTGACTTTCATAAGTCAACATCTGTGGCTTTGACTTTTATAAAGTCAACATCCCCTACGTTTGACTTTGACCAAGTCAACATTATTTCCGTTGACCTTGGTCGATCTATTGAAACTTGATAACAATATTCTATTAATCGATACTCCTAGTAATCATTTTCGATTCGGATTATCATCCTTTTCCAGTTGACGATTATGACGTGGAATGCCGATATCTCTCCGGACGGTCCTGTTTGACGCGGAACATCGCCCTCTAAATACGTCACCTCATTTAAATTTATTAATAATTGGATTATCTTATTTAACTTAATCTTAACCGACAAGGCTAAACCGGACCTAGACTTATAGAGATACTGAGACTATGTTGTTTATTGTTTTAAGGCACTTAGGCTGTGGAGTTGTAAACCTGTGTTGGTGTACCCGATATTTGTTTGCTGAAGCTTATCTGTGAGTTATTCGTAGCCCTTATCTTACTATTTTTGGGCTGTAAAGCGTATTTTAAAACTGTCTGCGTATGCGGAATCTTATTAATCTTCTTGTAGTGTATTTTAAAACTGTCTGCGTATGCGGAATGTTATTGATCATCTGGTAGCGTATTTTAAAACTGTTTGCGTATGCGAAATATTATGATTATCTTGTTTACCTAGTAGAATAGGTCTGCTTTAGATTGGGTGTCTTATACACTCGTTAAGCTTCGTGCCCATCGGTTACATATATATAGCTATATGGGTTATATCGCCTGACCCTCATCCCTCAGTAGGTATCTATGTGTGGGTGTTATGACCGTACTTGATTAAACTGTTTGCCTTTGGTTGACACTGCCTTAGGAATTGCGTCTTTAGGACTGGCAAGGTTCGATGTATAACTAATCTAAGCATGGTATCCTCACTAGGGTTGAAAACAAGATATGGTTTGAAATGAAAAGATTTGAGATATGGTATTTGAAATTATGATGTTTATTGAAACTTGTCGATGGGTCACTTTTATTTTAAAATTGCGAATAATTCACCAACATGTTGTTGATGTCGTTTTAACGCTTTGCAGGAAATTGAGGATTTCCGTTGATCATGCCATAGTTTATTTTCGGATCGCTTGCTTTTGGGAATTTGAATTTATATTGTTTATTGTAATTTCCATGACGATCCGTTTGCTTATTTCTTTTGGAATTGTATTCGTACTTCGCGTCTCATCGCCTTGACTTATTGATGTAATTTGTAACATTTGGCATGATCAATTTAATTTGATGTTTTGTTTATCGGTTATATTGTTGTAATCTTGACTTTGATATTATAACTGGAACATCTCGCGTTTCCGCTTCCAAGCGGGGTGTGACAGAAGTTGGTATCAGAGCCAAAGGTTATAGCGAACCGGGTGATTTAAACTGAGTAAATCACTTGGACTATGACCATAGGCTTTTTAAATCGATTTTTACTCTGATTGCAATGTGTGCACTATTTTTCATACGTGTTAATTTCGCGTTGTGTTTTGGCGTTTGGCCTTGTTTTTGTGTTGCACACATTTGCTGATCGAGTCTTTTCCTCTTTTATTTTAGGTCGATGGAGCCTACGAGGAGAGTTGCGACACGAAGTTCCGCGCGACGTGCTACTGCGAATGCGAGAGCGAATACCGCGAATTCGAACGCGAGGGCTAATACCGCGAATTCGAACGCGAGAAATAATGCTTCGAACGCGAGAGCTAATGCGTCCAATGCGAGAAGGAACAATGTGGAGAATGATACAAATCCTGACATGGCACAGATGATTGCTCAACAGATAGCGGCAATGATGCCCGAGCTTATAGCTCAACTGAGGGAGGGCACAGCCCAAGGAACTGGTGGTGGTTCGGGTTCTGGAAATCCCGAGCCGGTTGTCAACAATGAGGGTCCTGAGCCGGTTACTAATAATGAAGGACCCGAAGTCGTGATTACTGGATCAGGTAGAGCAGAGGGCTCAGCTCGACGCGCTGGGTGCACGCTGAAGACTTTTATGAGCTGTAAGGCCCCAGAGTACAGAGGCAATGAGGGAGCGACTGGAACGCTCCAGTGGATGGAAAAGATGGAATCTATTTTCGATGCTATTGACTGTGCGGACAAAGATAGAGTCCGTTTTGCTGCGTTCGTATTTCAAGGAACGGCTCTGACGTGGTGGAATTCAATTGTGAATGTGCGAGGCCGAGCTGAGATCAGCAAGATGACTTGGGAGCAACTAAAGGAGTTGATGATTATTGAGTATGTTCCTGAATCTGAGATTCAAAAGTTGGAAGATGAGTTATGGAACTTGACCATGGTTGGGTCAGACATCCAAGGGTACACTTCGCGTTTTCACGCTCTGTCCCAGCTAGTGCCGCACTTGGTCCGACCGGAGCTTAAGCGTATAGGTCGCTACACTCACGGATTACCCCCAGCAATTCGTAAGAGTGTACTATCCAGCAAACCGAGCACCTTTCAGAGCGCGGTGGAAATTGCGATTACTTTGACTCAGAATGCGGTTCGGGATGGTGAGTTACCCCCGATGATTGTTAAGCTAAACTCCGAAGGGAAACGGGGTGGTGAAGACCGTTATGGGGATTCGCAGAAGAGACCTAGGAGGCAGGATACTCCTCAAGATGTGAAAGCATATGCAGTAGTGGCTCCGAATGTCAGAGGTGGGCCTCCACAGTGTGATCAGTGTGGTAGTCACCACGCTAGGGAGTTGGCTTGTTGGAAATGCGATAAATGTAAGAAACTTGGTCACACAGGGAGGTATTGTAAGACCATGAAGGGAAAATGTTATGAATGTGGTTCTCCTGAGCATCTTAAGGCCAACTGTCCCGAGTTAGCTCCAGCCGGTACATATACTTCTCCTATCTAAATTCAACATGCAGTTATCCTATTTGATAATTGATGCTTAGTCTTATTATCGTTGGGTTGCACACTTTTCTTTTCACTTCCTTGTATTTCCATTTTCCTTTTTACGCCTCTGTTGCTTTGGAACCGAAGGGAGCTCCTATCTGCAAAGAAGTCGACGAGACGAGGTTGTCCTACGAGTGCGATTTCGCGGGGTTCAACCCCAGATTTTAATCTGTCATTTTGATTCGACTTAGTAATCATTGGTGCGATACCAAAGTGTATTCCAGATTCTTCAAAAATTATTTCATGAACTTTTAGACCTTAGTGGATTAATTCCGAAATTGCATGGTTCATTATGAACTACGCGTAATTTGGCCAACTACGCCTAGTTTTGAATAAATTATGCAAGACCGGAACGTAATTCCTATTGTTAACAGTTTTCGAGTCAATATCTCTCAATCCTACTGATCTCCAATTTTATTTCATCTTTCGAAGAGTTTCTTATCGGATGCGTTTAGGATTATGATTCTTTGTACGTCTTACCGATTGTGTTAGTTCCGATGACCATTCCTTTCCTATCGACTTGATTCCTATCGCCTTAGGCAGATTCGACGTTATTATGAGCATGAGTTGGTTGTCGACGCACCGTGCATGAGGTTATATGATTCGAGAAGAATATCTGCATACCGTTATCGCTAGAGAGACTGTTGTTAGATCAGGAGGCCCTCACCGAGGATTATATATTATTTGGATTATCATGGATCGGCTGACTAAGACAACACTTTTCCTGCCTATTCGAGAAGATTACCGAATAGAGAAACCTTTTAGATTGCTTATTGATGAGATTTTTTTTTTTTTTTTTTTTTTCGCGTCATCTTCGATCGCGACGCGCGTACGCTTTGGACTTGGCGAAAGTTGGGATCCATTTTCTTCTAACGATGCTCTTTAATAATTTCGAGGACGAAATTCTTTTAACTGGGGGAGGCTGTGACGTCCCGTCAATTTGATTTGCTTATGTTACCGTTATTATTTTAATATTATTCGCAAATGTTTTGACCCTTGTATTTCGCTTTGTTTTACTCACGATTTATTATTGAGAATCGGGTTTTATGTGATTATTTTGATTCGTCCCTTGAGACGTAAGTTGATTTTATCTAAGTGCCTTATAGTTAGTATGCTCATGGAAATAAGTTAGGAGGTTTAGGCCAAATTTGTCGGTTAACGTATCCCTATTCTTAAGAAATCGTGCTTTGCTCGTGTTTATGTTATTACCGAGAAGTATGTATTTCCATTTTGGAATTTAAATTGAATCATATAATGAATTACAATACCAATAATACCTATAATGAACTTGTCTAAGTTCATATGTAAAACAATCGAGAACTCTAAACAACGAACGTGCGTAACCATAACTTATAACGAAAAATGAAATTTTGCTGTTGGCAGACTGAGTTGCTCCGCAACTCATTCTCTTGCGCCGCAAGAGAGTGCAGATCAGCAACTTGGGTTTTTCAAACTTTTGCAATTTCTCACTTGTGGGCCTAAACAATTGATTCCGGGTTTCTACTTGCCCAAAGGCTTTTTGAGTCCAGAAACAAGTGACTAACACCCCTTGATTCATCCCCATTTCATTTCATAATTCACACACATATCTTACACTTCTCTCTCTCTCTTCTTTGAAGAACACACACACAAACACAAACACATTTCTTCTCCCTTTTTCTTCTTGTGGCTGTAAATCCAGAATATAACCCACAATTATCATCACTAAAAATGACTAATTTCATAATGGAGAGCAAGGTTTGAGCATCCACTTGAAGATTTACTTGGGTTATTTCGTTTTCGGGTCGAAATCACCACCTCACATCAAGATCTTCATCACATCTAGCTTGATCTTCAAATCTTCATTTTCTTTGGGGTATATTAACTTAAACTTTCTGTATTTTATAAGTATTATTCATTGCATGTAACATCTAACTAAAGAAAATGATTTTTATAAAAGTTTGATGGTAAAATATGTATGAAAATCAAGTTTTTGTAAAAATATGTATGGATCTTGATTAGATGATGATAAAAGCTTTACAAAATGGTTATTTGAAAGTGTTTTTGAACATATTATGACTTGCATGTCCAAATCTACCACCAAAAGACGATTTATTAAGCATGAAAAACGTTTTCGGTGAGAATCTGCCCAGGAGTTGCGCCGCAACTCTCTCTGTTGCGCCGCAACCTGGGGTCAGACTGCTCACTTTCGTTTTGTTTCACTATTAAACGTAACCGTAAGCTTGTATTCGTAAGATCTGGTATTAACGGATGGTGTATTGTGTTTTGGAGTTAGAAATCTCATCACCACACCATCAAAGGATTTTGTCTCGGGTTCTTAACTAGCTAAATTGCGGTTGCTATCGGTAAGAATTGACCTTCTTCCTAATTTCTCATTTTTCATATGTTCGGTTTTAGCCTTGAAAAATGGTTAGGAATAAATATTAGACCAACACATGTTATGATTTCGGATTTGGACAACTTTGGACTAAAAGACGTTAAAATGTGAATTTAACCATAAGTAACGTATCTAACTTATATCATATTATGTATTATGAGAAAGGTTTAAAAATACAATTGTTGTTAAGCGGGAAAGCGTATAAAATTTGGACTAATAAAATACGTTGCGGAAGCGCTGCCGAAATTCATTTCACGTCTTTTACGACTATAAAACACTAATATGAGTAAACTTGTGCATAAAAGTAATGTATTACATTATAACATCGTCTTTGGACTCAAAGACGCTAACATATTTATAAAAGCCATAATATTACTTAAAACGGATGTTTTAACCTCTTTCAACAAATAAACCTTCGTTTCATAACGCGTTCGTAATCTAAAATTATCAAATGGCGTTTTTACGACAAACTCTTGGTGAAATGGTTTTGAAGATTATATTACTCTTATATTTTGAAAAGTAAGACTTCAAATTATCCAAAGTGACAAATTGGACTTTTAAATTGATTTTGACTTTTATAAGTCAACATATTTGACATTTGACTTTCATAAGTCAACATCTGTGGCTTTGACTTTTATAAAGTCAACATCCCCTACGTTTGACTTTGACCAAGTCAACATTATTTCCGTTGACCTTGGTCGATCTATTGAAACTTGATAACAATATTCTATTAATCGATACTCCTAGTAATCATTTTCGATTCGGATTATCATCCTTTTCCAGTTGACGATTATGACGTGGAATGCCGATATCTCTCCGGACGGTCCTGTTTGACGCGGAACATCGCCCTCTAAATACGTCACCTCATTTAAATTTATTAATAATTGGATTATCTTATTTAACTTAATCTTAACCGACAAGGCTAAACCGGACCTAGACTTATAGAGATACTGAGACTATGTTGTTTATTGTTTTAAGGCACTTAGGCTGTGGAGTTGTAAACCTGTGTTGGTGTACCCGATATTTGTTTGCTGAAGCTTATCTGTGAGTTATTCGTAGCCCTTATCTTACTATTTTTGGGCTGTAAAGCGTATTTTAAAACTGTCTGCGTATGCGGAATCTTATTAATCTTCTTGTAGTGTATTTTAAAACTGTCTGCGTATGCGGAATGTTATTGATCATCTGGTAGCGTATTTTAAAACTGTTTGCGTATGCGAAATATTATGATTATCTTGTTTACCTAGTAGAATAGGTCTGCTTTAGATTGGGTGTCTTATACACTCGTTAAGCTTCGTGCCCATCGGTTACATATATATAGCTATATGGGTTATATCGCCTGACCCTCATCCCTCAGTAGGTATCTATGTGTGGGTGTTATGACCGTACTTGATTAAACTGTTTGCCTTTGGTTGACACTGCCTTAGGAATTGCGTCTTTAGGACTGGCAAGGTTCGATGTATAACTAATCTAAGCATGGTATCCTCACTAGGGTTGAAAACAAGATATGGTTTGAAATGAAAAGATTTGAGATATTGTATTTGAAATTATGATGTTTATTGAAACTTGTCGATGGGTCACTTTTATTTTAAAATTGCGAATAATTCACCAACATGTTGTTGATGTCGTTTTAACGCTTTGCAGGAAATTGAGGATTTCCGTTGATCATGCCATAGTTTATTTTCGGATCGCTTGCTTTTGGGAATTTGAATTTATATTGTTTATTGTAATTTCCATGACGATCCGTCTGCTTATTTCTTTTGGAATTGTATTCGTACTTCGCGTCTCATCGCCTTGACTTATTGATGTAATTTGTAACATTTGGCATGATCAATTTAATTTGATGTTTTGTTTATCGGTTATATTGTTGTAATCTTGACTTTGATATTATAACTGGAACATCTCGCGTTTCCGCTTCCAAGCGGGGTGTGACAGAAGTTGGTATCAGAGCCAAAGGTTATAGCGAACCGGGTGATTTAAACTGAGTAAATCACTTGGACTATGACCATAGGCTTTTTAAATCGATTTTTACTCTGATTGCAATGTGTGCACTATTTTTCATACGTGTTAATTTCGCGTTGTGTTTTGGCGTTTGGCCTTGTTTTTGTGTTGCACACATTTGCTGATCGAGTCTTTTCCTCTTTTATTTTAGGTCGATGGAGCCTACGAGGAGAGTTGCGACACGAAGTTCCGCGCGACGTGCTACTGCGAATGCGAGAGCGAATACCGCGAATTCGAACGCGAGGGCTAATACCGCGAATTCGAACGCGAGAAATAATGCTTCGAACGCGAGAGCTAATGCGTCCAATGCGAGAAGGAACAATGTGGAGAATGATACAAATCCTGACATGGCACAGATGATTGCTCAACAGATAGCGGCAATGATGCCCGAGCTTATAGCTCAACTGAGGGAGGGCACAGCCCAAGGAACTGGTGGTGGTTCGGGTTCTGGAAATCCCGAGCCGGTTGTCAACAATGAGGGTCCTGAGCCGGTTACTAATAATGAAGGACCCGAAGTCGTGATTACTGGATCAGGTAGAGCAGAGGGCTCAGCTCGACGCGCTGGGTGCACGCTGAAGACTTTTATGAGCTGTAAGGCCCCAGAGTACAGAGGCAATGAGGGAGCGACTGGAACGCTCCAGTGGATGGAAAAGATGGAATCTATTTTCGATGCTATTGACTGTGCGGACAAAGATAGAGTCCGTTTTGCTGCGTTCGTATTTCAAGGAACGGCTCTGACGTGGTGGAATTCAATTGTGAATGTGCGAGGCCGAGCTGAGATCAGCAAGATGACTTGGGAGCAACTAAAGGAGTTGATGATTATTGAGTATGTTCCTGAATCTGAGATTCAAAAGTTGGAAGATGAGTTATGGAACTTGACCATGGTTGGGTCAGACATCCAAGGGTACACTTCGCGTTTTCACGCTCTGTCCCAGCTAGTGCCGCACTTGGTCCGACCGGAGCTTAAGCGTATAGGTCGCTACACTCACGGATTACCCCCAGCAATTCGTAAGAGTGTACTATCCAGCAAACCGAGCACCTTTCAGAGCGCGGTGGAAATTGCGATTACTTTGACTCAGAATGCGGTTCGGGATGGTGAGTTACCCCCGATGATTGTTAAGCTAAACTCCGAAGGGAAACGGGGTGGTGAAGACCGTTATGGGGATTCGCAGAAGAGACCTAGGAGGCAGGATACTCCTCAAGATGTGCAAGCATATGCAGTAGTGGCTCCGAATGTCAGAGGTGGGCCTCCACAGTGTGATCAGTGTGGTAGTCACCACGCTAGGGAGTTGGCTTGTTGGAAATGCGATAAATGTAAGAAACTTGGTCACACAGGGAGGTATTGTAAGACCATGAAGGGAAAATGTTATGAATGTGGTTCTCCTGAGCATCTTAAGGCCAACTGTCCCGAGTTAGCTCCAGCCGGTACATATACTTCTCCTATCTAAGTTCAACATGCAGTTATCCTATTTGATAATTGATGCTTAGTCTTATTATCGTTGGGTTGCACACTTTTCTTTTCACTTCCTTGTATTTCCATTTTCCTTTTTACGCCTCTGTTGCGTTGGAACCGAAGGGAGCTCCTATCTGCAAAGAAGTCGACGAGACGAGGTTGTCCTACGAGTGCGATTTCGCGGGGTTCAACCCCAGATTTTAATCTGTCATTTTGATTCGACTTAGTAATCATTGGTGCGATACCAAAGTGTATTCCAGATTCTTCAAAAATTATTTCATGAACTTTTAGACCTTAGTGGATTAATTCCGCAATTGCATGGTTCATTATGAACTACGCGTAATTTGGCCAACTACGCCTAGTTTTGAATAAATTATGCAAGACCGGAACGTAATTCCTATTGTTAACAGTTTTCGAGTCAATATCTCTCAATCCTACTGATCTCCAATTTTATTTCATCTTTCGAAGAGTTTCTTATCGGATGCGTTTAGGATTATGATTCTTTGTACGTCTTACCGATTGTGTTAGTTCCGATGACCATTCCTTTCCTATCGACTTGATTCCGATCGCCTTAGGCAGATTCGACGTTATTATGAGCATGAGTTGGTTGTCGACGCACCGTGCATGAGGTTATATGATTCGAGAAGAATATCTGCATACCGTTATCGCTAGAGAGACTGTTGTTAGATCAGGAGGCCCTCACCGAGGATTATATATTATTTGGATTATCATGGATCGGCTGACTAAGACAGTACATTTCCTGCCTATTCGAGAAGATTTCCGAATAGAGAAACCGTTTAGATTGCATATTGACGAGATTTTCTGCCACTTCTGATCGTGACGCGCGTGCGTTTTACACTCTGGCGGAAGTTGGAATCAACATTTTCTGCTAGCCGAGTTTTCATACTACGATAGTTACCGCCCCATCTATTTTCTTCTAACGATGCTCTTTAATAATTTCGAGGACGAAATTCTTTTAACTGGGGGAGGCTGTGACGTCCCGTCAATTTGATTTGCTTATGTTACCGTTATTATTTTAATATTATTCGCAAATGTTTTGACCCTTGTATTTCGCTTTGTTTTACTCACGATTTATTATTGAGAATCGGGTTTTATGTGATTATTTTGATTCGTCCCTTGAGACGTAAGTTGATTTTATCTAAGTGCCTTATAGTTAGTATGCTCATGGAAATAAGTTAGGAGGTTTATGCCAAATTTGTCGGTTAACGTATCCCTATTCTTAAGAAATCGTGCTTTGCTCGTGTTTATGTTATTACCGAGAAGTATGTATTTCCATTTTGGAATTTAAATTGAATCATATAATGAATTACAATACCAAGAATACCTATAACGAACTTGTCTAAGTTCATATGTAAAACAATCGAGAACTCTAAACAACGAACGTGCGTAACCATAACTTATAACGAAAAATGAAAATTTCTGTTTGGAGGCCCTCTTGCGCCGCAAGAGATTGTCTTGCGCCGCAAGACAGTGCAGATCAGCAACTTCGATTTTTCAAACTTTTGCAACTTCTCACTTGTGGGCCTAAACTTTTGATTCCGGGTTTTTACTTGCCCAAAGGCTTTTTGGTCCAGAAACAAGTCACTAACACCCCCCCATTGTGTCCCATTTCATTTCATAATTCACACACAACTCACTCCTCATTCTCTCTCTTTTCTTTGAAGAACACACACACACACAAACACAAACATTTCTTCCATTTCTTTCTTCTTGAACCTGAGATTCCAGAGTTAATACACTTATTTCACCACCATAAAAATGTTGTTTTTCATCAAGAGGAGTAGAGTTTGAGCATCCATTTGAAGATTTACTTGGGTTATTTCGTTTTCGGGTCGAAATCACCACCTCACATCAAGATCTTCATCACATCTAGCTTGATCTTCAAATCTTCATTTTCTTTGGGGTATATTAACTTAAACTTTCTGTATTTTATAAGTATTATTCATTGCATGTAACATCTAACTAAAGAAAATGATTTTTATAAAAGTTTGATGGTAAAATATGTATGAAAATCAAGTTTTTGTAAAAATATGTTTGGATCTTGATTAAATGATGGTAAAGGCTTTACAAAATGGTTATTTGAAAGTGTTTTTGAACATATTATGACTTGCATGTCCAAATCTACCATCAAAAGACGATTTATTAAGCATGAAAAACGTTTTCGGTGGGAACCTGCCCAGGAGTTGCGCCGCAACTCTCTCTGTTGCGCCGCAACCTGGGGACAGACTGCCCACTTTCGTTTTGTTTCACTATTAAACGTAACCGTAAGCTTGTATTCGTAAGAACTGGTATTAACGGATGGTGTATTGTGTTTTGGAGTTAGAAATCTCATCACCACACCATCAAAGGATTTTGTCTCGGGTTCTTAACTAGCTAAATTGCGGTTGCTATTGGTAAGAATTGACCTTCTTCCTAATTTCTCATTTTTCATATGTTCGGTTTTAGCCTTGAAAAATGGTTAGGAATAAATATTAGACCAACACATGTTATAATTTCGGATTTGGACAACTTTGGACTAAAGGACGTTAAAATGTGAATTTAACCATAAGTAACGTATCTAACTTATATCATATTATGTATTATGAGAAAGGTTTAAAAATACAATTGTTGTTAAGCGGGAAAGCGTATAAAATTTGGACTAATAAAATACGTTGCGGAAGCGCAGCCGAAATTCATTTCACGTCTTTTACGACTATAAAACACTAATATGAGTAAACTTGTGCATAAAAGTAATGTATTACATTATAACATCGTCTTTGGACTCAAAGACGCTAACATATTTATAAAAGCCATAATATTACTTAAAACGGATGTTTTAACCTCTTTCAACAAATAAACCTTCGTTTCATAACGCGTTCGTAATCTAAAATTATCAAATGGCGTTTTTACGACAAACTCTTGGTGAAATGGTTTTGAAGATTATATTACTCTTATATTTTGAAAAGTAAGACTTCAAATTATCCAAAGTGACAAATTGGACTTTTAAATTGATTTTGACTTTTATAAGTCAACATAATTGACATTTGACTTTCATAAGTCAACATCTGTGGCTTTGACTTTTATAAAGTCAACATCCCCTACGTTTGACTTTGACCAAGTCAACATTATTTCCGTTGACCTTGGTCGATCTATTGAAACTTGATAACAATATTCTATTAATCGATACTCCTAGTAATCATTTTCGATTCGGATTATCATCCTTTTCCAGTTGACGATTATGACGTGGAATGCCGATATCTCTCCGGACGGTCCTGTTTGACGCGGAACATCGCCCTCTAAATACGTCACCTCATTTAAATTTATTAATAATTGGATTATCTTATTTAACTTAATCTTAACCGACAAGGCTAAACCGGACCTAGACTTATAGAGATACTGAGACTATGTTGTTTATTGTTTTAAGGCACTTAGGCTGTGGAGTTGTAAACCTGTGTTGGTGTACCCGATATTTGTTTGCTGAAGCTTATCTGTGAGTTATTCGTAGCCCTTATCTTACTATTTTTGGGCTGTAAAGCGTATTTTAAAACTGTCTGCGTATGCGGAATCTTATTAATCTTCTTGTAGTGTATTTTAAAACTGTCTGCGTATGCGGAATGTTATTGATCATCTGGTAGCGTATTTTAAAACTGTTTGCGTATGCGAAATATTATGATTATCTTGTTTACCTAGTAGAATAGGTCTGCTTTAGATTGGGTGTCTTATACACTCGTTAAGCTTCGTGCCCATCGGTTACATATATATAGCTATATGGGTTATATCGCCTGACCCTCATCCCTCAGTAGGTATCTATGTGTGGGTGTTATGACCGTACTTGATTAAACTGTTTGCCTTTGGTTGACACTGCCTTAGGAATTGCGTCTTTAGGACTGGCAAGGTTCGATGTATAACTAATCTAAGCATGGTATCCTCACTAGGGTTGAAAACAAGATATGGTTTGAAATGAAAAGATTTGAGATATTGTATTTGAAATTATGATGTTTATTGAAACTTGTCGATGGGTCACTTTTATTTTAAAATTGCGAATAATTCACCAACATGTTGTTGATGTCGTTTTAACGCTTTGCAGGAAATTGAGGATTTCCGTTGATCATGCCATAGTTTATTTTCGGATCGCTTGCTTTTGGGAATTTGAATTTATATTGTTTATTGTAATTTCCATGACGATCCGTTTGCTTATTTCTTTTGGAATTGTATTCGTACTTCGCGTCTCATCGCCTTGACTTATTGATGTAATTTGTAACATTTGGCATGATCAATTTAATTTGATGTTTTGTTTATCGGTTATATTGTTGTAATCTTGACTTTGATATTATAACTGGAACATCTCGCGTTTCCGCTTCCAAGCGGGGTGTGACACGTTGTACCAAACCAGGTAACGTGGCATATGTTTCAAGTATGTAGGCATCGACCACATAGTGTACGACTACGTGACGATCCTAGTGTTACACAATGTTTCGTTGCTAAGCCTACCCAATTAATAATAGTGCACAATCGTTATTTGACGTTGTTGTGAGGGTCTCACTACCCTAATAGCGCTATTCACATATTACTAACGGTCCTTTCCAAAGGGATTAATAGCAACTAATGTCACTTGGAAGTGTCAGGTATTTTAATGGTATCACATTATCATTACCTCAGCGGTGGAACTATCCACATGTGTAAGACAATAAGTATATGTTGTCATTACCTTAGTGGTGGAATAATCCACATGTGTAAGACAATAAGTATATAAGTTTGAGTTTCAAGTATAAAAGTATAAGTTTCTAGAGTGTTCGCAGCATGTTGGCAATACATTCAACAATGCTAAAATATGTTTTAATTTAAGTGTTCAAGAGTATACAATCCATGTATAAAGTATAAGTTTCAAGCATAAGAGTATCTCGTTCTAAGTATGCAAAACTAGCATATAACGCTTATAGAATAAGTTTACGATAACAATAGTAAAATAGCATTTAAACAATAACGTTTGAGTATTCGTATTTTTCCCCCAAAACATGTATCAAAATAGTTGAAAAAGGGGTTTGTAACTCACTTGTTTGTAATAAGACGGTGTGTGTCGGTATGTCGGAATTCGCGTCACGTAGAATCGGAATCAACGAAATCCTAAAATACCAAGTATCGTATAAGTACTTTGTTTCATTTGTTTATAACCTTTTAGTCTTATTTCAATATGTTAAACGTTATTTTGTTCCAAAATACCTAGTTAAAGTGGTTAAAGTTATTTCCGGATAGATACGTGAAATATCGAGCTTAAGGTTACGTTTTACAACGAATTATATACGATTTCAGGACCTGATCTCATTTACCCAGCGTAACTGTAATTACGCTCCAACGTAACTGTAGTTACCTCCAAACAGTAAATTAAAAACCCGTCTTGTATGTAAATGGGTTATAAAAGTTCACAAAACAGTAAATTAAAGAGTTTTTACCGGAGAGAATTGTTTGATGTGATTTGTTGGAGATTCAAGCTTCAATAAGAAGAAAACGTTTTTGTAACCCAAATATGTGTAACCCTTTGCTATCCTTGATTATTAGAATGATTTTAGAGTTGTTAATGAGGTGTTTTGTACTGAAATTTGGGGCTGTAAATTTAGAGAATTTGAGAGAGAAAGATGTGTGTAATTAATGTGTATGTTTTGTGTGTTTGTGTTGTCAAAGTGAAAGAGAGATGAGAGGTATTCCAGATAGTTACGTTATGGACAGGTTTAAGACATTTACGGTATGCAGAAATGACTCATCACCCACCTGTATAGTTACGTTAGCGTAACTATTCCAGATAGTTACGTGTCTGCACATTAGTTACGTGGCGTAACTGTTAGTTACGCCAACGTAACTATTCATAGTTACGTACGCTAGTTACGCTAGCGTAACTATGTACTTACGTTAGCGTAACTATTCCAGATAGTTACGCCAGCGTAACTGTCGGTTTCTGGAAATTTTTCGTTTTTCGTTATCGTTAAGCATTTTCGTTTGTTTGGAGTTTACGGTTGTTTTGCTATGAACTTACACAAGTTTAATATATGTTTTCTTGGTATTAGGATTTATTTATTGATTTGATTCCGATTTCCGATTCCGATTCCGAGACACACACATTTAATGTTTAAGTAACGTAAACTTTTACGTTAAAAGTTTTGTATGAGTTACATCGAGCTTAGTTTTAACGATTAGTTATGCTTACGTAACAACGTAACACATAAGATAAGTTATGTCAAGTATCATAAGTAAGCGTTTGAGTTTAAAAGTTGATGAACTCGACTTACGTTTTAAGACGGTTGTCACACTATATATAAAGAAATCCCTAGACATTGTAAAAGTGTGGTTTTCAATAATATTTATTCTTTAGGAAAACACCAACGATCTCACCACTTGAGATCGCTCCCCTCTGTTCAACCTCAAGGTCAATACTGATCCTTGTAAAGAGAAGAAACACTTATATTCTGATCAAATAGATTGAGGCTGGTGTTGTTAGATGTTTTAAAGAAAAGCTAGGTTTAGCCTGAAGATCTTTTATAGATCCTTGTATGTAAAGAAACACGTCCGGTAATTCGTTCATTGATTAATAAATTGAGGCTTGATGGTAATCGTTATTGTGTTATTGTTCTTATTGTTTTTATATATACAATAATCGATTATCATAAACTTGTGAATATCAAAGTGTTGATCTGCTGCAACTTCTTTGATAAATCTTGATCTATACGTATTAGTGTGCTTGTGTTTAGATAAACCTAATCGATTATGACATAAACCTTTTAGTTCACGCATTTTACAGAAACTCATAATTACGTATAATAATAACTTTGATTTTAATAATTTCAATGTTTAGTTAACTTTATGAAATCTAAAAATACAAGGAAAAAAAAATTAACAAATAAATAACAACATAAAACATTTAACGTATAAATAAATTAATTTAAATTGTCTGTATGTGCACATTGATATTGACATTCGATATGATATCACTAAAAATTATTTTTATGTGTAATAACTACTATTAAAGATTTTCTTTATATATAAAACATTATAATTGTAATACAAAAATTTATTTTTCACAACTGAATAACGCAAAAAGAAATGAGAGAATTACGTAATATATTTAAAGGCAAACGAAGTTGGTGTTATTTTTTTAATAAGAGGTTATTATTACCTTTGAATAATTTTTTTCTTTATTTAATGTTGATTCTTTTTTGTTAAATTAATAAAAGTGGAGTTAAGTCGTATAATTATTTAAAAAAAAAAAGTTGATAATATTTTGAAAAATTATCATATTTAAAGTTAGATTATTTAATTAAACTAGTTAAAATGAATGGTTAATGAATTAAATTGGTTGAAAATAAAGACTTAAATTTAATATTTAACAAAGTGTTCCTATTCGTTAATAATTTCTTAAATAAGTTATATATATATAGTAATTGGATCGGGTAAGAACGGCCCAAAGTATAGAAACGCTAAGAACCAATGCTGGCCGTCCGATTAAGGTGATGATCAGTAGTAACCACTTACTACTGATCAGTAGTAACCACTTACTACTGATCAGCACTGCGAGTTTTGATATAAAATTCTTAATCGGACGGCCATAATTTGTTGCTGATCAATAGTAAGTGGTTTCTGCTGATCAGTAGTAAGTGGTTACTACTGATCATCACCTTAATCGGACGGCCATAATTGGTTCTTAGCGTTCCTATACTTTGGGTCGTTCTTACCCGAACCTCACCCTATATATATATATATATATATATATATATATATTAAGAAGTTTACTAAAACAACTCATGATAAATATATATTATAGAAAAATATAATATAAAGAATAATAGTAAAGATGGTAAAAGCTTAGTGGTTTTAAGTTGAATGTCATGAGTTCAAATCCCTTCAATAGAATAATTTCAAAGATTATCCTTAATAAACAAGGCTTGTACGGATCGTACAACTCGTTCGACTCGGTAGAATCGACTAGCTCTTTCGACTCGAAACGCTAAACAAGCTTTCGAACGAGTCGAGCCTAAAATCAGTTTTTCAAACTCGGCTCGTGAAACTAATCGAACAAAATTTTTATGTTCGAGCTCGTCTTGAGATCGTTAAATATAAAGATCGAGTTCAAGTTAAAGGAGTTCGAACTCAAGTGGCTCGTTAAATGCTCGACTCGCTAACACCCCTACATATCACTTTATGTATTGAAATAATTTTTCGGGGTCACTGTCAATATTTACTCTTTTGTGTTGACCATTATTTGTACAAAAAAACAAATTTTTCTTTTAATAATAATACTAATTAAATTAAATATCACCCATAAAACATATTTACATTTACATAACCATGCTTTTGAGTGCATATAAAAAAGTCTAATGAAATTATTAGTTAAATTAAAATATATGATTTTGATTTGTATTTAAAATTCTAAAACCCAAGTTATATTGGATAAAAATAAAATCAAATAAGTACCAAGGAGTTTTTATTTGTTTTCTTTGGCTAGGTATGATCTTTTGAAGTCAGTCGTTGATAAGATTTTAAACGGCCTTCCAAAGCACATTTCTCACACGATTGATAAAAAACTTGGTAAACTACAAGTAGTTGAAAAGAAAAATCTTTTGAATGAAAACAAACGAGTATCAATGAGTCAAAGAAAGATTTCTTATAAATCGAAACAAGCATCAACGAGTCAAACACCGATGAGCAAGATTTTTAATCGAAACACAAACGTTTTACCTTCCAAAATCTTGCAAATGGAATCATCTAGTAAAACCTCTCATCACAATGGTAACCATAAGAAGTCTCAAACTTCAAAAGTTCAAAATGATCCTAGAATTTGTTACTATTGTCCTCGTTTACGTGAAGTGATTTTGAAACGAAAAGAGTCGAAACATTTTCAAAACACTAAAAAGTTTCACCAAGGAAGAATCAACAAAACAAAACAGCAGTTGATACTGCTCTGCCTTCAGTCATATTTAAAAAACAACAAAAGAAACAAAATGAGACTGTTAAAGACGTAAACCAAGAGTCACCCAACATCAAAGTGACACATCGATCTTAGCCGATTTCAAGAAAGATTCTGAACTAGTCGATGTGATCATTATCGAAGAAAGTGGGAGACCCTAGTCAATTAAGGCTTGGGTCCCCGTTAAAAACTAACCATTATCTATAAATGTGCATGAACGGTCGAAGTGAGTTGTAGACAATACTTGGTATGTCGACAATGGCTCTTCTAGGCACATGACAAACAACATCTCTCTTCTTGTTGATTTCATATCGATAGACGGTGGAAATGTTGTTTTCGCTGGGGATAAGGGTGGAAAAATAATGGGTGAAGGAACGATTTTTAAATAGTAATGTGATTTTCGGCATGGTCAACTACTGTGAACAGTTGCAACATAATCTACTAAGCGTGTCTCAAGTATGTGATAAGAAATGGGTTAAAGTTGTAAGAGCATAACTTACTTTCCCCAAATGTTCATTTTATGTAATAAATTTGTTTTTGTTCATTTGGGTACCTAAACGTTTTGAAATCTTTAAAATGATTAACGTACTTATGGAAACATTATTTTTCAGCACCAATTTATCGGTTACCTGTTTGTAGCCGGTTATTCATGTAAACCACTAAACCCGACCCGTTTACTTATATTCACCCATTTACTTTTTGGATTAAAGTCGCCAGAACATAACCAACTTTACTGAAATGTTCATTTTATGTAATAGACTTTTTTTTTTTTTGTATATTTGGGTACCTACCATAGTTCTTGCAACTTAGCGGAGAAGAATACCGAAATCTCGCAAAAAATGAATCACACACATATTAAAATATGTAATCTAAAGGTTCTTATATTATCAAACATAACACCAAATCACTAGAAGTCCACTTTAGAACGTATTTGTTTAAAAGAAAAAAACCGAGAACCACCTAGAACTTTAACTTTACCTTTTAATCAACCTACGGTCACTCTCAATACTTAGATTCGTTGCAAAACATCATACGAAGCTATTGGAATTCTTTAATTAATCTTCAAATTAATGCAACTATGATAAACCCACATTCGGATCTAAAAACTAAAACCGAAACTCATTTCCATCAAACTTTATCAATTCAAATTAATTTATCACAATTGAACTTTTTTGATACACCCGATATCTAACGATTAAGATAACATGATGAAGAAAATTAATATTATAACACCGAATCATACAAAACCTTGATTTGTTGATTTTTTATACTAATAAATCTTATAAAATGTTAAAAAAATTTTGATATGTTAGAATTTATTATCGAGTGATATTATATTACATGCGGACATGCGGTTAAGCAATCCTTTTAATCAAAATGAACTTCTCTTATCAGAATCCAAAGAATTCTTGTTAGTTGACTTTCATGTTTATAATTGAAGTCAATATTGTGTGTAAAGACAATGACATTGTTTAATTAAAAAAGCTTAGGTAGTTGATTAGCCTGTTTAAAGAGTTTAGGTACCCAAATGAACAAAAAAAAAAGTTCATTATATAAAATAAACATTGGGGAAAGTAGGTTATATTCTGACGACTTTAACCCGAAAAGAAATATACTACGGTTTTCAGTGACACCGAGTGTATGATTCTACGGAAAGGATTCAAAGTTACTGAGGATTGGATCTTACTTAGAGCACCAAGGAAGAATGATATCTATAGCATCAATATGGATACGGTGAAGTCAACAGAACACTATTCATTTTTGTTATCTAAAGCTTCGGAGAAAGATTCAGTTATGTGGCACCGAAGAATGGGGCATATAAATTTCAGGAAGTTGAATTATCTTGTGAAGAGCGAGTTAGTCACCGGTGTTCCAAATCTTGGTTTTGCAATGCATGATGCCTGAGTTTCATGCAAGAAAGGAAAGCAACATAAGAAAATTCATCCATCAAAGACTGTGAAGTCCATTTTCGCTCCATTAGAACTTCTTCATATGGATTTGTTCGGTCCGATAAGTGTAAATAACAATGGTGGAAAATCGTATTGTTTAGTTTTTACAAATGACTTCTCGAGATTCTCCCGGGTATTCTTTCTTGCAACAAAGGATGAAACCACAGAAAGATTAAAGTTTTTTTTTCTCAAGTTAGAAATCCTTCTCGAATTGAAGATCAAGTCCATCTGAAGTGATTATATGACAAAATTCAAGAATCATAACTTTGAACTGGTTTGTCAAAAGAAAGGGATAAATTATCAATTCAGTGCTGCAAGAACTCCTCAAAACAAGGTGTTGCAGAAAGAACGAATCGCACGTTAATTGATGCCGCTCGTACGATGCTTTCAGACTCAAATTTACCGATCTCATTTTGGGCCCAGGCGGTGAATACAACATGCTACGTTCTCAATCGGGTTACATTGGTCAAGAAGCATAACAAAACTAGCTACAAATTGATTAACAAGCGTAAACCGAATATGCAGTTTCTAGAACCATTTGGATGTCCATGTGTTATAATGATTAGAAGGAGCGGGTTTCCAAGTTCGGGGAAAAGTCTTACGATGGCTACTTTCTTGGTTATTCTACTAATTCACCGAGTAAAAGAGTTTTTTTTGACAAAGTCACGAGGACGATTGAGGAATTTTTTGAACTGTAATGTTTTAGGCATATTGAGTCTACACGAGGAGATGGACCATATTGCATCTTCGACTACAAAATTTTTTTTAAGTCTTTCAGTTACATGTCGAGTGTTCCTACTTCTTCGGAGAATGAACATGGAGTAGTCTGGATGAACGGGGGGAAGTTTGATGATGGCTTTCTTCAACAACATCACATGCAGAGCCATGATTCATCGACAACTACTCCAACTCCAGTTCAGGATATTGTAATTAACTTAGAACCGATATCGACCAACATGGAACTGGTTTATGATACGGATTCTGATGAAGAGGAGTCTGAAGATGAAAATGATCAGAAAAATGAAGAGGATCAGACAAGTGTAGATATAATGAATCTTGATTCATTTTTTATTCCTGCTCGGATTCCTCAAACAAGAATCCACACGATTCATCCTACACACAACATCATCGGAGATCAAATGAACGTAGTCACACAAGAGGTCAAATTATACAACCGCCTGTTGATGATGTTGAGAGTCTGGAAGAGTTCATAGCCACTCCGTGTTTGCTGGAAGCTTGCTTTTTGTCTCGGTTGGACCCGAAAAACATTAAGACGGGGTTATTAGATCCGTTGGGGGTAGAAGAAATGCAGTAGGAACTCCAACAATTTTTAAAGATGATCGTTTGGTTGTTCAAGGATTTTCGCAGGTTGAAGGATTGAACTACGATGAAGTTTTCGCTCTAGTAGCACGATTAGAATCTATTCTGATTTTTCTAGCCTACGATTCTTATAAACGCTTCAAAGTTTATCAAGTCGATGTGAAAAGCGCATTCCTCAATGGAGAGATTCACGACGATATTTAAGTTAGGCAACCACCAGGCTTTGAAGACCATGAATTCCCAAATCACGTCTTGAAACTCAACAAAGCTTTATGCGGTCTACATCAAGCCCCGAGAGCTTGGTATGAGATATTATCACAACATTTGTTGTAGAACGGTTTCTTTGGTGGACACATCGACAATATGTTATTCACGAAGAAGCAAGGGGACGATCTACTACTTGTGAAAGTATATGTGGACAAGATTACCGGTGGATGTCAGTTCCTGGGTTCGATATTAGTGACATGGCAATGTAAGAAGCAAACATAAGTTTCGATCTCATTTGCAGAAGGAGAGTATATTGGTGTTGGTAGTTTCTCCACGCAAGTGATGTGGATTTATCATCAGCTAAGGGACTACGGTTTGATTATCACCAATACTCCAATTCATACTGATAATTCCCGTAGTATGCATCATATGCAATCCCGTACACCACACGGAAACGAAACATATTGAAATTCGTTTCTATTTCGTACATGATTGTTATGAAATTTTGTACATGATTTTTATGACAAGCATTTGATTAACTTGATTCAAGCCGACACTGCAAATCAAAATGTCGATATTTTGACGAAAACTTTTCACAAAAGTCGATTTGAAGAGTTCACAAAATGAATACACTGCTAAGTTTGGAATTTACTTAATGAGATACATGGAATTTTAAGTGCAAATATCGAGTCCTTAAAAAAAATCAAATACAAAATTTAAAAATTGTCAAGAAAAACTTTTTGTAAATATCAGAAAAATCAAAGTGTCTAGAAAACTCAAAAAGATTTTTGGTTTAAGTTTTAGTTCGTATTTTTCGTTTAAAAACACCAACGATCTCACCACTTGAGATCGCTCCCATCTGTTCAACCTCAAGGTCAATACTGATCCTTGTAAAGAGAAGAAACACTTATATTCTGATCAAATAGATTGAGGCTGGTGTTGTTAGATGTTTTAAAGAAAAGCTAGGTTTAGCCTGAAGATCTTTTATAGATCCTTGTATGTAAAGAAACACGTCCGGTAATTCGTTCATTGATTAATAAATTGAGGCTTGATGGTAATCGTTATTGTTCTTATTGTTTTTATATATACAATAATCGATTATCATAAACTTGCGAATATCAAAGTGTTGATCTGCTGCAACTTCTTTGATAAATCTTGATCTATACGTATTAGTGTGCTTGTGTTTAGATAAACCTAATCGATTATGACATAAACCTTTTAGTTCACGCATTTTACAGAAACTCATAATTACATATAATAATAACTTTGATTGTAATAATTTCAAAGTTTAGTTAACTTTATGAAATCTAAAAATACAAGGAAAAAAAAATTAACAAATAAATAACAACATAAAACATTTAACGTATAAATAAATTAATTTAAATTGTCTGTATGTGCACATTGATATTGACATTCGATATGATATCACTAAAAATTATTTTTATGTGTAATAACTACTATTAAAGATTTTCTTTATATATAAAACATTATAATTGTAATACAAAAATTTATTTTTCACAACTGAATAACGCAAAAAGAAATGAGAGAATTACTTAATATATTTAAAGGCAAACGAAGTTGGTGTTATTTTTTTAATAAGAGGTTATTATTACTTTTGAATAATTTTTTTCTTTATTTAATGTTGATTCTTTTTTGTTAAATTAATAAAAGTGGAGTTAAGTCGTATAATTATTTAAAAAAAAAAAGGTGATAATATTTTGAAAAATTATCATATTTAAAGTTAGATTATTTAATTAAACTAGTTAAAATGAATGGTTAATGAATTAAATTGGTTGAAAATAAAGACTTAAATTTAATATTTAACAAAGTGTTCCTATTCGTTAATAATTTCTTAAATAACTTATATATATATATATATATATATATATATATAGTAATTGGATCGGGTAAGAACGGCCCAAAGTATAGAAACGCTAAGAACCAATGCTGGCCGTCCGATTAAGGTGATGATCAGTAGTAACCACTTACTACTGATCAGTAGTAACCACTTACTACTGAATAGCACTGCGAGTTTTGATATAAAATTCTTAATCGGACGGCCATAATTTGTTGCTGATCAATAGTAAGTGGTTTCTGCTGATCAGTAGTAAGTGGTTACTACTGATCATCACCTTAATCGGACGGCCATCATTGGTTCTTAACGTTCCTATACTTTGGGTCGTTCTTACCCGAACCTCACCCTATATATATATATATATATATATATATATATATATATATATTAAGAAGTTTACTAAAACAACTCATGATAAATATATATTATAGAAAAATATAATATAAAGAATAATAGTAAAGATGGTAAAAGCTTAGTGGTTTTAAGTTGAATGTCATGAGTTCAAATCCCTTCAATAGAATAATTTCAAAGATTATCCTTAATAAACAAGGCTTGTACGGATCGTACAACTCGTTCGACTCGGTAGAATCGACTAGCTCTTTCGACTCGAAACGCTAAACAAGCTTTCGAACGAGTCGAGCCTAAAATCAGTTTTTCAAACTCGGCTCGTGAAACTAATAGAACAAAATTTTTATGTTCGAGCTCGTCTTGAGATCGTTAAATATAAAGATCGAGTTCAAGTTAAAGGAGTTCGAACTCAAGTGGCTCGTTAAATGCTCGACTCGCTAACACCCCTACATATCACTTTAAGTATTGAAATAATTTTTCGGGGTCACTGTCAATATTTACTCTTTTGTGTTGACCATTATTTGTACAAAAAAACAAATTTTTTTTTTAATAATAATACTAATTAAATTAAATATCACCCATAAAACATATTTACATTTACATAACCATGCTTTTGAGTGCATATAAAAAAGTCTAATGAAATTATTAGTTAAATTAATATATATGATTTTGATTTGTATTTAAAATTCTAAAACCCAAGTTATATTGGATAAAAATAAAATCAAATAAGTACCAAGGAGTTTTTATTTGTTTTCTTTGGCTAGGTATGATCTTTTGAAGTCAGTCGTTGATAAGATTTTAAACGGCCTTCCAAAGCACATTTCTCACACGATTGATAAAAAACTTGGTAAACTACAAGTAGTTGAAAAGAAAAATCTTTTGAATGAAAACAAACGAGTATCAATGAGTCAAAGAAAGATTTCTTATAAATCGAAACAAGCATCAACGAGTCAAACACCGATGAGCAAGATTTTTAATCGAAACACAAACGTTTTACCTTCCAAAATCTTGCAAATGGAATCATCTAGTAAAACCTCTCATCACAATGGTAACCATAAGAAGTCTAAAACTTCAAAAGTTCAAAATGATCCTAGAATTTGTTACTATTGTCCTCGTTTACGTGAAGTGATTTTGAAACGAAAAGAGTCGAAACATTTTCAAAACACTAAAAAGTTTCACCAAGGAAGAATCAACAAAACAAAACAGCAGTTGATACTGCTCTGCCTTCAGTCAAATTTAAAAAACAACAAAAGAAACAAAATGAGACTGTTAAAGACGTAAACCAAGAGTCACCCAACATCAAAGTGACACATCGATCTTAGCCGATTTCAAGAAAGATTCTGAACTAGTCGATGTGATCATTATCGAAGAAAGTGGGAGACCCTAGTCAATTAAGGCTTGGGTCCCCGTTAAAAACTAACCATTATCTATAAATGTGCATGAACGGTCGAAGTGAGTTGTAGACAATACTTGGTATGTCGACAATGGCTCTTCTAGGCACATGACAAACAACATCTCTCTTCTTGTTGATTTCATATCGATAGACGGTGGAAATGTTGTTTTCGCTGGGGATAAGGGTGGAAAAATAATGGGTGAAGGAACGATTTTTAAATAGTAATGTGATTTTCGGCATGGTCAACTACTCTGAACAGTTGCAACATAATCTACTAAGCGTGTCTCAAGTATGTGATAAGAAATGGGTTAAAGTTGTAAGAGCATAACTTACTTTCCCCAAATGTTCATTTTATGTAATGAAATTTGTTTTTGTTCATTTGGGTACCTAAACGTTTTGAAATCTTTAAAATGATTAACGTACTTATGGAAACATTATTTTTCAGCACCAATTTATCGGCTACCTGTTTGTAGCCGGTTATTCATGTAAACCACTAAACCCGACCCGTTTACTTATATTCACCCATTTACTTTTTGGATTAAAGTCGCCAGAACATAACCAACTTTACTGAAATGTTCATTTTATGTAATAGACTTTTTTTTTTTGTATATTTAGGTACCTACCATAGTTCTTGCAACTTAGCGGAGAAGAATACCGAAATCTCGCAAAAAATGAATCACACACATATTAAAATATGTAATCTAAAGGTTCTTATATTATCAAACATAACACCAAATCACTAGAAGTCCACTTTAGAACGTATTTGTTTAAAAGATAAAAACCGAGAACCACCTAGAACTTTAACTTTACCTTTTAATCAACCTACGGTCACTCTCAATACTTAGATTCGTTGCAAAACATCATACGAAGCTATTGGAATTCTTTAATTAATCTTCAAATTAATGCAACTATGATAAACCCACATTCGGATCTAAAAACTAAAACCGAAACTCATTTCCATCAAACTTTATCAATTCAAATTAATTTATCACAATTGAACTTTTTGATACACCCGATATCTAACGATTAAGATAACATGATGAAGAAAATTAATATTATAACATCGAATCATACAAAACCTTGATTTGTTGATTTTTTATACTAATAAATCTTATAAAATGTTAAAAAAAATTTGATATGTTAGAATTTATTATCGAGTGATATTATATTACATGCGGACATGCGGTTAAGCAATCCTTTTAATCAAAATGAACTTCTCTTATCAGAATCAAAAGAATTCTTGTTAGTTGACTTTCATGTTTATAATTGAAGTCAATATTGTGTTTAAAGACAATGACATTGTTTAATTAAAAAAGCTTAGGTAGTTGATTAGCCTGTTTAAAGAGTTTAGGTACCCAAATGAACAAAAAAAAAGTTCATTATATAAAATAAACATTGGGGAAAGTAGGTTATATTCTGACGACTTTAACCCGAAAAGAAATATACTACGGTTTTCAGTGACACCGAGTGTATGATTCTACGGAAAGGATTCAAAGTTACTGAGGATTGGATCTTACTTAGAGCACCAAGGAAGAATGATATCTATAGCATCAATATGGATACGGTGAAGTCAACAGAACACTATTCATTTTTGTTATCTAAAGCTTCGGAGAAAGATTCAGTTATGTGGCACCGAAGAATGGGTCATATAAATTTCAGGAAGTTGAATTATCTTGTGAAGAGCGAGTTAGTCACCGGTGTTCCAAATCTTGGTTTTGCAATGCATGATGCCTGAGTTTCATGCAAGAAAGGAAAGCAACATAAGAAAATTCATCCATCAAAGACTGTGAAGTCCATTTTCGCTCCATTAGAACTTCTTCATATGGATTTGTTCGGTCCGATAAGTGTAAATAACAATGGTGGAAAATCGTATTGTTTAGTTTTTACAAATGACTTCTCGAGATTCTCCCGGGTATTCTTTCTTGCAACAAAGGATGAAACCACAGAAAGATTAAAGTTTTTTTTTCTCAAGTTAGAAATCCTTCTCGAATTGAAGATCAAGTCCATCTGAAGTGATTATATGACAAAATTCAAGAATCATAACTTTGAACTGGTTTGTCAAAAGAAAGGGATAAATTATCAATTCAGTGCTGCAAGAACTCCTCAAAACAAGGTGTTGCAGAAAGAACGAATCGCACGTTAATTGATGCCGCTCGTACGATGCTTTCAGACTTAAAATTACCGATCTCATTTTGGGCCCAGGCGGTGAATACAACATGCTACGTTCTCAATCGGGTTACATTGGTCAAGAAGCATAACAAAACTAGCTACAAATTGATTAACAAGCGTAAACCGAATATGCAGTTTCTAGAACCATTTGGATGTCCATGTGTTATAATGATTAGAAGGAGCGGGTTTCCAAGTTCGGGGAAAAGTCTTACGATGGCTACTTTCTTGGTTATTCTACTAATTCACCGAGTAAAAGAGTTTTTTTTGACAAAGTCACGAGGACGATTGAGGAATTTTTTGAACTGTAATGTTTTAGGCATATTGAGTCTACACGAGGAGATGGACCATATTGCATCTTCGACTACAAAATTTTTTTTAAGTCTTTCAGTTACATGTCGAGTGTTCCTACTTCTTCGGAGAATGAACATGGAGTAGTCTGGATGAACGGGGGGAAGTTTGATGATGGCTTTCTTCAACAACATCACATGCAGAGCCATGATTCATCGACAACTACTCCAACTCCAGTTCAGGATATTGTAATTAACTTAGAACCGATATCGACCAACATGGAACCGGTTTATGATACGGATTCTGATGAAGAGGAGTCTGAAGATGAAAATGATCAGAAAAATGAAGAGGATCAGACAAGTGTAGATATAATGAATCTTGATTCATTTTTTATTCCTGCTCGAATTCCTCAAACAAGAATCCACACGATTCATCCTACACACAACATCATCGGAGATCAAATGAACGTAGTCACACAAGAGGTCAAATTATACAACCGCCTGTTGATGATGTTGAGAGTCTGGAAGAGTTCATAGCCACTCCGTGTTTGCTGGAAGCTTGCTTTTTGTCTCGGTTGGACCCGAAAAACATTAAGACGGGGTTATTAGATCCGTTGGGGGTAGAAGAAATGCAGTAGGAACTCCAACAATTTTTAAAGCTGATCGTTTGGTTGTTCAAGGATTTTCGTAAGTTGAAGGATTGAACTACGATGAAGTTTTCGCTCTAGTAGCACGATTAGAATCTATTCTGATTTTTCTAGCCTACGATTCTTATAAACGCTTCAAAGTTTATCAAGTCGATGTGAAAAGCGCATTCCTCAATGGAGAGATTCACGACGATATTTACGTTAGGCAACCACCAGGCTTTGAAGACCATGAATTCCCAAATCACGTCTTGAAACTCAACAAAGCTTTATGCGGTCTACATCAAGCCCCGAGAGCTTGGTATGAGATATTATCACAACATTTGTTGTAGAACGGTTTCTTTAGAGGACACATCGACAATATGTTATTCACGAAGAAGCAAGGGGACGATCTACTACTTGTGAAAGTATATGTGGACAAGATTACCGGTGGATGTCAGTTCCTGGGTTCGATATTAGTGACATGGCAATGTAAGAAGCAAACATCAGTTTCGATCTCATTTGCAGAAGGAGAGTATATTGGTGTTGGTAGTTTCTCCACGCAAGTGATGTGGATTTATCATCAGCTAAGGGACTACGGTTTGATTATCACCAATACTCCAATTCATACTGATAATTCCCGTAGTATGCATCATATGCAATCCCGTACACCACACGAAAATGAAACATATTGAAATTCGTTTCTATTTCGTACATGATTGTTATGAAATTTTGTACATGATTTTTATGACAAGCATTTGATTAACTTGATTCAAGCCGACACTGCAAATCAAAATGTCGATATTTTGACGAAAACTTTTCACAAAAGTCGATTTGAAGAGTTCACAAAATGAATACACTGCTAAGTTTGGAATTTACTTAATGAGATACATGGAATTTTAAGTGTAAATATCGAGTCTTTAAAAAAAATCAAATACAAAATTTAAAAATTGTCAAGAAAAACTTTTTGTAAATATCAGAAAAATCAAAGTGTCTAGAAAACTCAAAAAGATTTTTGGTTTAAGTTTTAGTTCGTATTTTTCGTTTAAAAACAAACTCAAAATACAAAAAAGATTTTTGATTTAAGTTTTAGGTTATGTTTTCCATTTTACATTTCCATGGTTTTGTTTAGTTATTTGCAGTTTAAAGTGAAAAAGAAGAAAAGAATGATGAGTGGAAGGATCTCTTGAGTTTGCATACGATCTATCGATCATACGCCTTCAACGTCATAAAGGAAAAACAGGTTTTATCTCAAGATTGAGTGTAAAGAGTTAAAAAACGCGTTTTTTTGCAAATCTATTAAAAGTGTAAAGAGACATATCATTTTATTAAGTTAAGAGAGAAAAAACGAACGAAAAACAAATAGTTTCGATGGCAGTTCAAAGATTCACGCTAGCGAAACTCTTTTATAAGAGTTTCGCGCCGAAACTCTTTGTGTTAAAGAGTTACGTGATGAAACACATCGAAAGTGTTGAGAGTGAAGGTATAAAAGAAAGATTGAACCACTTACTATTTTATCTATTCTAAAACCCTTTCAAAACCATCTCATATTAAAACACACACATAGTGGCAAAACTGTTTACACAATCCTATTCGTGCCAATCTTTTACTTGTTTGCTTGTTCGGAATCATCACACGAGTTCACAGGTTTGATTTTGATATCCCGAAACTAGTTTTAAAGCTCTTCATGACAGTTTTGGGTCTTGGGCGGGTCACGATTTGGGTTGACAACACAAAAATCAATTTTTAACCACGAGAATCCAAAATTGTTAGTCTACGATCATCAAAACACTGATTTTGAGTGTGTAGGTACCATTTGATTGTAGTTTAAATCCCTAAATCGATTTGGATTAAAATTTTCAATTTCAAGATCTAAAAATTACTTTTTCAGATCTAGGGTTATTAATGTGATATAATGCCCTAGTGTAAAGATTAATGTTGCTCGTAATGATGCCATTACAGTGATTATTGGAAAAAAAAACATAGGCTTATTTTGAGTGTCGTTTAAATTTTGAAAACTTTGCTAACTGTCATGGAGTTTTGTAGCGAAACTCCTCTGTTTCGTTAACAAAACTCTTTAGTTTAAAGAACTCTTAGTTACATAGCGCAAAAAAATTGTCACGCTGCGAAACTGATTTCAAGGTGTCACGTCACGGAACTACTTAAAACAGTTACGTAACGAAACGACTACACACTATTACGGTAGCAAAACTCTTGCATGTAGCTACGCTAGCGAAAATCTTTGAACGAAACAAAGTATGTCACATAACTCTTTTTGGTAACGAAACTCTTTTCACGTTAATTCCAAAGCAACGAAACTCGTTCAAATACAACGTAACTCACGGATACAATTTGTTTTATAAAGATAAAGTAGTTTACGTACTCGTAGAGTGTCTAGCATGACGTTCTAGTTTAGAATTTGTACGTTTTCTAACTTTTTCCGAGTTCTCGTTGTATATGTGTGTAGAATGGAGCTACCCAAGAAGGAAAGGAAGATCCCTCCTCCATCCGCACTCGAGAGACATAATTTGGTTACTTTATTGTTTGCTACGCAACGTGGTCAGGGTTACGAGGATATTATCAACTATCTACATAGCCCGATCATATAAGCTCTGAGAGTCGCTCCTGAATTGCATGAAACTCACACCAAGGACTTTTGGCGTAACGCGGTTCCAGATATTGAAAGCACTCACAGTGTATTCGATCAAATGTAGCGGGAAAGTCATTTAGTATTACCAAACAAAAGGTGCGAGAAGTGTTACACTTTCAAGATGATCCCAACGCCGATGACAAGTTTCCAGATTTGTTGATAGCCGGTAGTTTTCGTAAGATGGGATACATAGGTCTTCTCAAACCCAATCAATACAAGAACCCCGACATGCCTGTTTTGTATCGATTTCTCATGTACACAGTCATTATGTGCTTATCTCCGTGGAAAGGAGGATACGGTGCCTTGGATAGATGTGGGCACTCGTTATTAGTTTCTCTAGTGTTCAACCGACCGTACAACTATTCCAGATACATCTTTCGTAATATGTTGGCCAATCTGGAAAACAAAGCTGGTGGATTTATTCAATATCCACGGTTTGCGCAACTTCTCATCGACGACGAAATTCCAAATCTAGGTTACCAAGGGCCAGTCATGAATATTTCTACGATTGATCCTAAAATCTTCAAGAATTGCAAGCGAGATGCAACTGAGTTAGCCTTGGCGGAAGCTTTAGTCGACCCAAAGTTCCCTGCTCCAGATGAACATGCATTCGCTAACCTTGTAACTCCTGATCCTCCAACACAGTCAAGATCTAGGGGATCAAGAGGTTCCCGTAAGTCAAAAAGGTCAAAGCGTTCGAAGAGAAATCTTAAGGAGGAGGATACAGAGACAGAAGAGGAAGAAAAAGACGATGAATATAAAGGGGTAGATTCAGAAGATACAATGGAGCTCTCTACGACAATAAGGGAGACGCAACGGGCGTTGAAAGATTTGGATGCCTTAAAGACTTATTTGCCCACTGATGTTTATGAAGACAGGATAACTGCGATCCTCGAAAAGGGAGCTAAGCGAGGCGCTAATATGATAAACATGGAGTCTAAAGCTACAACGAAAGGAAAGAAACGAGCCTAGTCATGTAAAACATAGGAGGAAACAGGCTAAGAGTGTTATTATTCGAACGTCTCTTCAGTCTCCTCCTCTTTAAAGAACATCTCCACCTCCACCGTCTCCTAAACGCAAGAAAGAATCCTCCATTGAAATAGAAACCAAGGCTAGTGCTTAAGAAATCTACACCCACAATCACCACACTCACTACAATTACCAAACCACCACCAACACAAACAACCACCAAATCTCCCTTAACTCCAATCATCATTTCCCGAAACATCAATCTCCAATCATCACCTCTACTTCACAAATTGTCACCAAACCAACCACTACCACTACCAAACCATCACCAACATCAATCATCGCCAAAATACGAATCATCACAACACGACCTGTTGCTCAATCCTCTATCACTCATGTGAGACCGACAATGCTTACACCTTCAGGTCTACCAACATCGTCATCACGTCCTACCATCACATGGGGGATAAGTTATATGGTTCAAGAGCTCAATAGGTGTGTGACTGCACTTATGGGGGAGTCGAAAGAGTATAGAAGGCGTATTGATACTCTATAAAACCAAGTGAAGGCAATAGATACAAAAATAGCCTCCCTTGACAAAGAGTTAAATCTAATTAAGTCGAAGAATCTCACAGACCTCAAGCATGACATTGATGCTAACGACTCACACCACCTTGCTCTTTAAGGACAATTTGATGAGGTTCTACAGTGGTTCAACGCTAAAGATACAGTGAAGGAGCCTGAAGTCGATCAAGAAGGAAAATACTCGACTAAAGAAGAAGAAAAGAATGAAGATTATGACGAGAACAAGAAAGACAATCACAAAGAATACGATGATAGCAAGCCCGATGATGATTAGGGCGGTGCATGAGGTGCGAGAACTACATCTGGGGCTGGGAAAAACAAGGAATGTCCCTCCGAGCCGGCTCATCAAGTCAAATCTGCCCCCGGCTCTCAGCAAGCTGAAGATCCTTCCCAAAAAGATGCTACAACCCAGGGGAGTTAGAAGACATCGATGTCACTGCTATAAGCCCACATAATCCACAAACTTCTTTCAGTCCTTTTGCAGGTTCCTCCAGACCTCCGCATGTCGAAGATGATGCCTCTTCTACAACATTATTTGTATAGAGACCGTCAAAGTCTCGCGCTATCATTTCTGATCATCCTACCAATGAAGAAATCGTGTTTGAGTCTGATTCAGAGAATGACGACCCGAATTAGGGTCTCGACATTGTGTATTGTGAGAACTTTGATGATGAACTTTGATGATGAAAATTTGAAGCAGCCACCACTTGAGTCTGATCTGATTCAGAGAATGACGACCCGTAGTTTAAAGTAGTATTTTACTTAAGTGTTACGACTTCGCAACACATAACAGTTACAGACTCGAACTTAATCTGTTTTGCTTAAATGCAAAACTCTTTTGTAAAAAGTTTAAAGAATTACTCAAATAAGTTTAAAGAGATTTTTATCAACTGAGTCTAAAGAGTCCAAAATCTAAAATCTAAATCTTTGATCGTGGCTTCGAAATTTTTTTTGAGTTTTTAGGATTAGTTTAGTCAGAAAACAAAAACAAGAAAAATATCAAAAAATCAGAAAAACATAAAAAAGGGGGATAAAGTTTGTGAAAATCTTAGGAAATGATAGTACATCATTAGATTTAAGATTTTAAAACGATCGAGTCATAAGTTTATAATTGATGTATTAGTAGGTACAACTAATATCATATAAAAAATTTCCCAAAACAATTTTTAATGGATCACACGGCTTTCTGCACAATTCAGTGATAAGTTAAGGACTTTCGGTCAATTGGAATTTGGCACCAATAGGTTTATATATATATATATATATATATATATAGGGACTGATTAATGTTAGAACTATTATTTCTGCAAGAACTGCGAGAACTCTTAAAAAAGTGTCAATTAACATGTAAAAACTATTGAATGTTAAAAATCTAGTAAAAATATAAATGAAAAATTAAAGAATTTAATGAAATCACGGGTATTTAGAATTGTTCACATGTGAACGAAAATTTTTTACGTTATTTTATATGATTTTTTTTTAGGTTTTTACGTATATATTTACTTGATTATTAATCTCCAAAAGAGTTTGCATGTGAATGAACAAAGTGAAACGAGATTTAACACTTTTTGTGAGAGTTCTCGCAGTTCTCGCAAAAAAAAGAGTTCTCTCATGAACCATTCACTATATATATATATATATATATATATATATATATATATATATATATATATATATATATATATATATATATATATATATATATATATGAGAGAAAAGAATAAGAGTGTAATAAAACTATACATATGTATATTAGTTTTCGGAGAAATGTCGATGATATTTGGGGAATAGTGTATAACCGGGTTCAAGTAAAACTTATATATACCTCAAACGGTTATACACGAACTCAATTAGGTGTGCATAGTATCAGTACTCGACATGATCCAATTTTTTTGTTAGTTAAATAAATTAAGAATAAGGTGACATTTTCCATCCGACAATGGAAGTTAAATGATACTTTGAAGAAGGTACGGGATTGGCAAATTGTAAATATAAGTTGGATTCCATATAAAAAGATATAATTAAATAATCGGGTGACTGCTTCTATGATGCCGATATTGTACTTAACAGGAAAAACATAGTAATAATCGGCTTATTCTTATGATTCCACTTCTAACGATATGATCCTAAAAGCAAACGAATCCCTAACAAAAAAGATTTATATTTTGTAGGTTGCTAAGTAGTGTGAATATCTTATAGATAAAAATCACAAAAAGATTTTGAGTTTTAGGTTAAGAAAACAACAAAAAATAAAAGATTTTATTTATATATTTATTTTCTTCGGTATCACGTACCTTGCTAGATTATAAGATTTTATCGTGTGTTTTTGAAAACTTAAATGATTTTATCATAAAAAGGACAAGACATACGTTTGGAAAGTGTTTCTCTGTAAGTCAGGATTACAAAGTGTAAAGATTGGATCTCGAAGAGTTAAAGCTACTTCTAGGAAGTTAAAGACTCGAAGCCGTTCTTCATGAAGCCGTGGAGCTCGAAGATGAAGACTCGGTGAGCAAGAGATTCAAGTCAAGTTGATTGCAACTTTGAAGACTGTTGGAGATACTTTGTTATAAGAAACAAATTACTTCAAGTTCAAGACTTCTCTAGGAATGAAGTTAAAGAAACCACTCTCGATCTCATGACATCAAATATTCAAGAAAAATGTTGAAAGTACGAGCTACATCAAAGGGGGCGTTTGTTGGAGCATAAACCATTATTGATTGTAACTTGTACTTCAAGTAGAACATGTCGTGTAGTTTGCAATCTATTTAGATCGAGTGTGAAGCGTTTACTGCATTTATAAGTTAGTTTCGTCAGTAACAGTTTCCCTAGCGGAACTGTTTAGTTTTGCAGCGAAACTATTTCCAAAGTGTTTTGTTCGCGTAACTTTTAACCGACTTGAGATTTTTGCAGCGTGACTCTTAGGTATTTATGGACACCTATAAATACCTCACTTTGGGATCATAAATGTATCCATCACGAATCCCTATGCAAACAATTTCGTTTTTAGAGAAGATATCAACGTGACTCTTTTGTTTTGACGGTCTCAAATCTTGTGATCACTTGTATTGATGTTATTCGTAATTGTAAACATTACGTGAGCTTTATAATATCAATCATTTGGTTATATTCGTGTTTCTTCACCATTACATACCCCTATTTGTAATTCCGCCACTTTAAGGTAGTAGGATTCTAATCAAGGTCCTAGCACGGGTTTATCAACAACATATAGAGTTGTTTTTATTATTTTTATTACATAAATATAGAAATACGGACCAATTGTATTATCTTTTTTAGTTTCCTTAGTGTGATGATTTTGGTACGTGTTTGGTACATGATTTTTGGGTATTTTTGTTTGTAAGATAGTCATGTAGAAAATATACCGGTTGCATATATTAAGATTCTCGTAGAGGAGTTTTCACGTATTACACGAAAGCCGGACTCATGGAGGCATTGTGGAAACAACAAAATGGTTCCTTAGATAAGGTCCCGTACAAGATATATAAAGAGATTCTTAAAGCTAAAAGTTTGAGAGTTTAGACTCTACCTAATGTCTGTAACTACTTTTGTCAGGATCGATATGGTTTATGTAAACACAACCACGGTTTATGAACGAAGATCTTGATCTATAAAAGAAGTTTAGCAATGGATATAAACACTTTGATATCACAAGTTTTATTGATCAAACAAATATTGTGAACAAAAGAATAAGAACAATAACGAATATCAACTATAAGTGTCAATATATTAATCTTAAAAAATGATCAATATACGTGTTTTTGTTAATACAAGGATCTATGTATATATAGACCTTGAGGCTAACCTAGATAATCTATGAAACGACTTTACAATCACAATTGTATTATAACTATAATTGCTACAAATAAGGAAGATATAATTACAAAATTATTCAAGAATTATCTAATTTGTTCATGCAGTAGTAACAGGAGACAGTCAGTAGTAACAGTCTTCAACAGTAGTAACCATCAGGCTTCAGCAGTATTAACCAATACACTTGCAGTAGTAACTGGTATACATGCAGTATTAATGAGCAATAGTTGTGCAGTATTAATGAGCAGTCTTAATGAACTTAAACTCATTTTTCAAATATTTTAATCCCAACAATCTCCCCCTAAACTTGAACTTTTATTATCATCAAAGTAACAAGTTTCTTTACAGATGAATGATAATTACAAAACTACTCTTTACTGTTTCTCCTCTTTGCATCCCTTTCTTACTTCATCCTCAGATGTTCTTCATTCCTTTGCAGCACCATTCTACAGATTATATCATTGGCCATTTGAAAGTGTCTTAGAGCAAACAATATTATAGTGATCATCTCATGCAGAGTGCTGAAATCCAAGTCATACTTCTTTTCAACTAAGTAGAACCGGATTGTTCCTTGTCTTCTGAATATAAAATGTATCCCACCCCTTTCATACAGATACCACTTCATTACATGATCATGTCCTCCTCCTCTATGAAATACACTACTAACCATCTCAACTTCAGGAGTGAACACTCCATTAAGCCAATCAAGAGCAAGATTTGTGCCAGAACATGAACCTCTGTTCTGTGAGTATTTTCTTACTCCAATTTCATATAGTCTCACAACATATTGTCTTGAGAACTTTGATCATTCTGTAGAAAGCAGGCATGTAATACTCCTTATTGTCAGCTCTTGTAACCACATAAGTTCTCTTGTTTTCTCCTCCAACAAACTCCGAATCTATGGTTTCTGGTAAATCAACTCGCAAAGGCTCAACATGTATGTCTTCTTCATGAAGAATTAAAGTTGAACAATCATCAGCAGATATCTCTACATCTCCTTCTCTCTCCACTATTGCAGAAGAATCAATTAGAATAAACTGAGTTGAAGCAGTGGTAGATTCTTCAAGTGGAACTTCAGCCTGAGTGGTTTCAACTTCAATATTTTCCTTCTCTGCAATAGTTGATGCAGTAGTTGACACCTCCACTCTTTGTTTCTTTTTAGGCTGCTAAGAAGAAATTGACTTCTTCCTTTTTTGCTGCTCAGATTGAATAACAGGTTGAGATTGATATGGGTTTGGAACTACCTTTCCATCTGTGATCACTCTAGCTCTTACTTCATGAGCTCTCTTCACTAGTCTTTCCAATTCATATCTCTCCTTTTCTTCTTAATCAGATAACCTGGCAGCTTCTTCCTTATCCTTCTTTCTCTCCTTCTCAAACAATCCAAGGATGTTACCAAAGCTCATGGGGCCCAAAGATTTACCATTATACCCTCTGGCCTTTAAGTAGTTCATGAACTTCTGTTTGTCAGTTATGATCTTTTCCTTCTTGATTGTCTTTTTTATTTCCAACTTAGACTTCTTTGCAGCTTCACTTCTTTGAATCTTAGCAAGCTCCTTGTTATACTCAGCAAGCAAAGACAGTCTCTCCTTCTCCTCCCTAACAATCCTCTCAAATTCTCTCCTTTGGATTTCTGCATGTACCTCCCTTGCAATAGCAGGATCTCCAGACACATCCACTGTTTCAGAGGCCAATTGTAATGCAGAAAGCTCATCCAGTTTCAATTTCTTGGCCTCTTCAGTTTTATTTCTATCTTCTTCAATCGGCACACCTTTACCTTTTCCATTTATTGAAGATTCAATTGGATTAACCCTTCTGCCTCCAATATATTGTTGCATAGGTATGTTGAGTTGTCTTGTGTCAGGGGGAATGATAGGAGTCACACGTTACCTTGCTGTAGGATCCAGAACATAATCCTCACCTTCAACTATCCTTGAATCCTCATCATAGTAGGAATAGTTACTCCTTTTTGCTTGGGTCTCTTGGCTTGTTCTAGCTTCCTCTTTTGATAGGTCCTGAATTTCATCACTCACTATACACTCAGCGAATCGAATTGAAACAAGTAATGATGCGGAATCTCATGACCTGTGTTTGGAATCAAAATGAAGGAAACATGAAGTCGAAGTTGTGATTGAGTAATTGAAAGAACTGATAGATCAACAACAAAATGTGCAACTGTTTAAAAGATTTCATTGATAATGGTGACAGTTTTTGGATCTGAGCTTGTTACAACTGACTTTCAAGCTCAACGGAACCTCTTTAAAAGAGTTTCGGGTTCAAAGACAACAAACTCTAACAACCTATCACACTATTTATAGACAAAATCTAACAAACAGACACACTACGAACTAAACTATTACAACATTATCATCATATTAGTTTCAACTCGGGGAGTTCACTTCAGTTCTGAACCAAAGTCTTCATCTTCCGAATTGTTATCTTCAATGTTGACTTCTGTTGACTTAAGTTAAACTTCAGTTTATTTTCAAATCGGAGGAACTTCATTTAGTTCAGAGTATCTGAACTAACTTGTTCTCCGAACTGAAAACTTCACTTCGGATTAATCTTGATGATTTTAGTTCGGACCCTAAATCATCTTTATTCAAACACACAGAAGACTCCATAGCTTCATCCATTACATTTCTTGGCCCAACAGTTACAGTAGTTGGAAGCACAGTAGGAATGGTATCAGCAGTAGTAAGAGCAGCAGTAGTAATAACTTTAGGTTGAGTTACTGTTGCAGTAGAAACAACATCTTCAGCAGCATTAATTGCAGTTGAAACCATATCATTAAGTACAGTAGTAACCATAGCAGTAACTTCAGTATCAACAAATTCTTCTTCCTGCTCCCCTTGAACTATAGAAGTATCAACATCCATTTCCTCATGCTCCCCCTCAACCACAGTACTAACATTGTCATCCTTCTTTCCCTTAATCACATCAGCATCAATATCTTCATCATTAATTTCTAATTCCTTTTCCCCCTTAACTGCAGTATGATCACTCTCATCACTACCTTCTTCTTGATCAGCAGCAGTAACAACAACTTGATCAGCATTTTGATCCTTCTCCCCCTCAATATCAGCTTCTTCCTCCTCATTTATTGGAGATAATACTGCAGTAGAAACTAATACTGCAGTACTATCTCTAGAAGCTCTAGAAATGTCATCAGACTTCTTCTTCATCTCCCCCTTTTTGGAATCATCATCATCATCATCTGAAGAACTGGAGGAGTCAGAGGGCAAGGGACATGTACCAACATCCTTCATCACAAGCTTTTTCTTCCTAAGTTGATACTTAAGATGTTTCTGATTCTGTACCAGCTTAAGGACCATATTCTTGAGGACTGCAAGCTCCTCTGCTTGTTTGTCAACCTTTGAAGTGATTTTAAGGCACATTTCCATCAATTCCATGTTTGAGTAATCAAAAATATCCTCACCCCTTTCCTGTTGGGTACCAACAGTAGGAAGATCACAGGAAGGAACAAAAGGAGCCTCCTGCCTAACAGAAGCATCTCCCTCCCCTACGGTTTCTTGGAACCTGGGTCCACTCTCTAAGGCTGCCTCAAAAGAAGCATCATCAAAGAGTGTTGCCAATGGTTAGGTCTTAAAGCCTATCAAACTGTCATGTGCAACAGTAGTTTGAGCCCTTCCATCATGGTCATCCCTCTCCTTAAAGACCACCTCCCTGAGCCTCGGAAAGAGCTCATTGTGTTCCCATAATAAAGCCTCACCTGAAGGTTGTTCAGGCAAGGTACTTTCAGCTGAAGGTTCAGGGGTAGGTTTTGACAAAAGAGAAGGAGGAGTTCTCTTTGCCTTTCTTTGAAAGTGTTTAACAACATGTGGTTGTTGGCTGTGTTGAGAAGCAGATGGGTTGGTTGTTTCAGTCACAGAAGGAGTGACAGTAGGAACTAATGTTGTACTCACAGGTGGAACTGTAGAGGTACTCACAGTAGAAACAGGGGCATGTGTGGGGTAACATGACCAGTGGGGTTACATGACAAGAAAAACCTTTATTCACTCTTTTCATATTTACACACACTTTTCTCCCATGAGATTTAGATGGAAAACCAGTTTTGGATTTTGAAAGATTCTTAATCTCACAGTTTAGAATATGTTGTAGAAATCTTGGATATAATAAGAATTTTTTATCACGATGAGCCAAGTTCCACAACATACCATCAAATATCAGTTTTGAAAAGTTGAAAGATTGGTTTGTTGCAAGACAGACCATGGCAGTAGCCAAAGAACTGCCTACTTCATTCCAACCAGTTCTCTTTTGAGAGAGGGATTGTTGCAAAGTATGCATCAAAAATTTCCATTGAGGGGACAACATATATTTTTGAAAAGTAGAAGTAGTCAGTTGCCCCCCATATCCCATTCTCTAAAAGCTTTCAAAAAGTGTTTGAATAGGGAGAGTGAATATACCTTCTGCATCCTGAAGTTGAAGATGGGTTCTTAGAGAAGCTTTAGACACAGTGACCTTCCTGCCATCCACAGTGGCAGTGCTAACAGGGACATTCCCTTCTGTAGATACAACAAGAGTAACCTAGAAATTCCTTACATGTTCCTCTTGAATCTCTGGACAGATTGTTAAAGCATATTGTATGTAGGAATTGGTCAAGAAATCAATAATCTGATGAAACTCTTGATTATCTTTGGTTTTGTTCAGATTGGCACATACATTGTGGCCATCAATGAATTTTAGGGCTGCCATTTTTTTTTGAGAAAAAAAAATTAGCAGGTGCAACAGAATGGAGAAAAATTAGGGTTCTAACAGTTAGGGTCTAGGAGAGCCTCTTGGACTCACTTTGGTTCAAGTTGAGATAGGAAACAGGCATACAAACAGGTATGCAGATCTATGTGAGCATCTTTCTGTGGCTTAGTTTGACTCCTTGTTTGCATGGATATGTCAAAATCACCCATTACTTGAGAGATAGGATGGTTCATGTGGATTCTGGAAGTTGGAACCTTCACTACCCTTATGGAGGATTGCAAGTTTGTTTCATTAGGTTCTGGTAAGTCAGATCCAAAAGAAGGAGTACCAGTACTTTTAGGAGTGAAGACTTCATCATCAGTATCTTCATCATTTACCAGTTGTTCCCCTCCATCTGCATCAACTTCTATCATGTAGGGTACTCCATTTGGTCTGAGGACATTTGTACAGGTAGGAAGTGGAGTACTTTTTCCATTAGTGATGCTCTCTCTCTAGTATTAAAACTGCTCTTTTCTTGAGATACTTTCTGAGATACTTCTTTTTCAATCTCTTTCTCAATTGTATCAGCAAGATCAGGGGGATCAGCTGTGTATACTGGAAGATAGACATACTCCATTACATCTAATATTTCAGTCCCAGTAACTGCAGGTGAAGTTGATGTTGTAGGAGAAGTAGTGGTAGTATTGAGATTGGATGGTTGTGTGAACTCATATCAAAAATCCATAGACTATGTTAAGGCATCAATATCAAACAACCATTTTGGTCCCTTTCCTTGTGTGTTTGGGGTGTTCTCATTAAAGGAGACATTTGCACTTTCTTCAATGATACTAGTCATATGGATGTACACTCTATAGGCTTTACTTTGTGAGGAATATCTAACAAAGTATCCAGCATCAGCTTTGCTTTCAAACTTTCCAAGGTAGTCCTTTGAGTTTAGAACAGTACATGGGAACCCAAAGGCTCTAAAGAAACTTATTAAGGGTTGTCTCTTGTGAAGAAGTTCATAGGGAGTCTTGTTCTGAGATTTCACCAGTAGCACTCTGTTTTGCACATAGCATGCAGTATTAACAGCCTCTACCCAGAAGAAGATAGGCAAGTTTGAATCAGCTAACATACTCTTTGCAGCTTCAACTAGAGTTCTGTTTCTTCTTTCAGCAAGTCCATTTTGTTGGGGAGTTCTTGCTGCACTGAACTGTCTTTCAATCCCCTTTGTGTCACAGAAGGCATTCATCACATTGTTCTTGAATTCAATACAATTTTCACATCTGATCTTCTTTACATTGATATTAATTTTATGTTCTACCTTTGTGATGAATGAGATGAGTATCTGGCTTGCTTCATCTTTGGTTGCTAGGAAGTACACCCAGGTGTATCTAGTATAATCATCAGTAACTACTAGACAATAGGACTTCTTGGCTATACTATTTACATTTGTTGGACCAAACAAATCCATATGCAGTAAATGTAAAGGAGTAGTAATGGTGTTAACTTCCTTTGATTTGTGAGAGCTTTTGTGTTGTTTTCCTTTAAGACAAGCTACACAGTTATCTTCAAGTGAGAATTGTTTGTTGGGAAGACCTCTCACCACATTGGATTTGACCAGTTGATTGATGTTCTTGAAGTTCATATGACACATCCTCTTGTGCCACAATGTTGATTCATCAATGGTTGATTTTGAGACAAAACAATTTAGAGCTCTAGTTGGAGAGATCTTGGACAGGTCAAAACAGTAGACATTGTCCTTTCTTGGTGTTCTTAGCAGTACTTTGCTCTCATCAATCACATATCTAGGCTCCATGATTAAGCATTCAGTATTTGTGAAGATTGTGGTATTCTTCTTGTCACACACCTGTGACACACTTAACAGGTTGTATTGTAACTGTTGAACATAGAATACGTCTTCAAAGCTGATCTTTCCATTGCTCACAGTTCCTTTTCCAGTAATCTTTCCACCCTTTGGATTTCCACCGAAAGAAACATATCCTCCATTGAATTGTTCAAAGTTTTGAAGACATGATATGTTTCCTGTCATGTGTCTGGAACAACCACTATCTACATGCCAACTGCTCTCTTCCTTCTTTGGTGGTTGTTCGTGCACATAATGAAAAGAATTAGTTCCTTTTGGGAACCCAAGCCAAAGTTGACTTGGGTTTACCCATCTCATCAAAGTAACTCACCTTCCTTTGGATTAGGTTTTCAAAATCAGGTTGTGCAGGTGGTTGAGTCACTTTGACTTTTGGTCTCCAAACCGTTTTAGTTGTTTTTCTATTTTTAAAAGGTGTAGTATTAACAGACTTTTGTTTTGCAGTATTAACATAGTCAGTTTTAGCAAAATTTCGTTTTGCAGTAGTAACAGACTTCTGTTGTGCAGTATTAACAGCTGTAGTATTAACACCATTCTGTTTTGCAGTCTTAACAGATGCAGTAGTAACACAATGATGTTTTGCAATATTAACAGTTACAGTATTAACACAAATATTTTTTGCAGTATTACCATTTGCAGTATTAACACAATTTTTTTTTGCAGTATTAACTATGTTTCTACTGTGTTTAAAAACATGCAAATTTTTGTTAATACTCCTTCTACCTTGTGCAGTATTAACACAATCATACTTTGTGTTAGTACTGCGCATGCTAGATTTTCTTTTTGATTTGTTAACAACTGTAGGTTCAGAATTAGTAGATTTTCCATGGTTTTGAGATGATTCAAACTTGCTATTATACCCCAACCCTCTATGATGCTTTTGAAGCAGTTTCTTTTGATTTTGAGGGTTATAAAACAAATTTTTGCATAGTGATTTCCCTTTCCACAGTTGTAACATACTTTTACAGGTCTTTTAAGGATTTGAACTTGTTGTTTCTGAGATTTTAACTAGTTCCTATTTCTATGGTTTCCTCTAGTATCTATATGAACTAAGGTTTTCTCATTAAGACCTTTTGAGTTTTCACAACAACTACATTCACATTTAGTGTCTTTCTTAATCTGTTGAGTGGGCACCATTGACACTAGACTTTGTGAATCTTGTTGAGTAATTCCTTCAATTGTGATCAAATGATTTTCTAGAGGAATATCATTATTTTTCACAATCTCCAGTTTACTCTCTTCAACTAAGTCCTCAATCAGAACTTCGTCATAGTTGATTGGATCAACTTTGAATGATTCTGTTTGTGGTGTCTGTGAGATTGGAATTCTAGGTTTGTCTAAAGATGGAGGAATGTAATTTTGGTTGAATGGTGGGGTTACTTCCTTATAACCTATTCCTGACTTTGCTTTTCCAATGATTTGTTGTTGAATTTGGTTATTTACAGACTGTGAAGCATATTATAATTTTCCTACATACAATTCAACTTTATCTTTTTCCTCATTAAGTCTTTTAATCTCTTACCTATCTCCCTTGAATTTCACTAACAAGTTATCTCTTTTTCATTCTACAAACTTTATCTTTTTTTGATAGCTTAATTCATTAGCTTTGTAAGATTTTATTTGAGATTCTAGGTTTTCTATTCCCCTAGAGGTTGATCTTCTTTGTTCTTCTAATGTTTTAATTGTGTCACAAATAATTTGATTATGATTTCTATACTTACGCTAGACATCTTTACATTCAGGAGAACATAGTTTAGAATTTACCTCAGGTGAGAGAGATGATGGTTCAGTATCCTTGGAGGATGATGCAATATCCATAAGAGTTCTGTTCTGGTTAACTTCTTCTCCAACTTCACTCCATTCATAGCCAAAAACATCATCAGTAATGGCAGATGAATCTTCAGTTGAGACTACACATGCCCTTAAAGCTCTGTTTTGAGTGGTATCTTCAGCTAGATCATTCCAGTCATAGCCAAAAACATCTTGTGTAATCAGGGTTGTTGATGTACTTTCTTGAGTGTTTTTGCATTCTCTTGCAAAGTGTCCCAGTTCACCACAGTCATAGCACTTGACTTTGATTTTGTCAAATCTAACCCTGTCATTGCTTATAGGAGTAAATCTTCTCCCACTTCTATTCACAAACCTTCTTGCCCTCAATGATAATGATAACATAGCAAGTTGCAACTTGAGATCCATCTCTTCTAGATCATTTTGATGAACCTGTCTTAAGTCTTCATTGGTTAGTCCTGAGCATGAACTTTGTGCAGAAAGGCTTAAAAGGAAACATCTTCTAAGTTGTCATTCTGAGATGTTCCAACTGGTGTAACTAGTGCAGTATTAAAAGTGTTAATACTGCTGTTACTGTTGACAATCTTTTTGGATTCAACTTCAACTTCAAATACCCTAAATCCATTGTCTAAGTCATCCAGTTCCATCTCTTCTAGCACATCACCTTGTCTGTATGATACTGTGTATATAATCCATTCATCTCCCAGAGATCTGAGAAACTTCCTATTCAATTCATCTTTGTCTATTCGTACTCCAGCACTGCTCAACTCTCCTGTCAGCTTCTTGTATCTGTCAAAGGTCAAAGATATTCTTTCTTCTTTTAAGGCTTTGAAGTTTTCATACTCCTGTTTGAGAAGGGCCTTCCTGTTCTTCTTGGTGTTCTTTGTTCCACTGAATATCTTCACAAGAGCTTCTCACAGAGACTTTGAATCTTCATATTCTTCAAATTGAGATTGTTATTCATTAGGAATAGAAATTAGAAGAATAATGAGAGCTTTGATTTCAGTCTGTTTTTCTCTTCTTTCTTGATCTGTGGCAGGAGGATGAACAACTCCAGGTGTTCCATCAGCTGATAGGGTGAGAGCTGGTTTGTTCCTATTCACAATTACATCCCATACTGCATAATCAGATAGCAGTATGTGTTGTTTTATTCTCAACTACCAGAGATCAAAATCGTTGTTGCACAATACAGGAACTTTGTTTACCACCACATCAGTCATGATTGATAGTAAGTTGCTTCTTGTTGAGGCTTCAACAAAAACTTGTAGATCAGTAGATCTTGAGCACCTCCTGCACTCTGATACCACTTGTCAGGATCGATATGGTTGATGTAAACACAACCACGGTTTATGAACGAAGATGTTGATCTATCAAAGAAGTTTAACAACGGATATAAACACTTTGATATCACCAGTTTTATTGATCAAACGAATAATGTTAACAAAAGAATAAGAACAATAACGAATATGAATTATAAGCCTCAATATATTAATCTTAAAGAATGATCAATAGACGTGTTCTTCTTAATACAAGGATCTATGTATATATAGACCTTGAGGCTAACCTAGATAATCTAGGAAACGACTTTACAATCACAATTGTATTATAACTACAACTACTACAAATAAGGAAGAGATAATTACAAAATTATTCAAGAATTATCTAATTTGTTCATGCAGTAGTAACAGGAGACGGACAATATATAGTAACAATCTTCAGCAGTAGTAACCATCAGTCTTCAGCAGTATTAACCAATACACTTGCAGTAGTAACTGGTATGCATGCAGTATTAATAAGCAGTAGTTGTACATTATTAATTAGCAGTATTAATGAGCAGTATTAATAAACTCAAACTCATTTTTCAAACATTTTAATCCCAACAACCTTTAACTGTTCTTATTTTTCCTTTGTCAGTCACTTTATTCACTTTCTTTCAAAAAGCAAGCATTGCATGCCATTTTCAGCGCTGAAATTGATTTTAGAGATTAAATATATATTCCTAATGATGATACACTTTTGGGATGATATATACATTTGAGAGTTCGCCATAAACCTTTTATATAACTGGTTTTAGGTAGGTTTTTTACTACAGTAGAAACTCGATAAATTAATACTCGATTATTTAATAAACTCTCTAAGATAATATCTTTTGCCGGTCCCGACTCGGGGATAGGGTGCTAAATTAATAATTCGCTAAAATTATAAGATAATACATTTTTGATAATTTCTTTAGACCTCATATAAAGTATAAATTAATAATTCCTTATATATAGCATATTACATGAATGATTTATGAAGGTTTCTTAAAAAATGTCTCAATTGTCTTTTGTTTTTTGTTGAAATCAATTTTTCCTTTGAATCTCGTCTCTAAGTATTCTACTATAAATTAATAAAATATTAATTAATATATAAATTAAGCTTGAAAGGTGTTTGTAAACTAACTATTCTACTATAAATTAATAAAATATTTATAATATATAAATAAATAATTATTAATTTATCGATTAATTAATAACTATTTTAATTAATAAATTTTGATGGTCCCTAAGTATATTATTTTATTGAGTTTCTACTATAATATTATCTTTTCTTAACAAAATGATTGGCGACAATTTGTTTTCTTTTCTATCTTAAATTTCCTTTAATTTCAAATTTACTTTACCATTTTACTTTTTTATCTTATATTTTCTTTAATTATCAATTTTTTCCCACTTATAAATGTATAGAAATTGTATATATCAATAAGTGCCAACAAAATAAAACACTTCGCGTTAAAAACTGTAAAAAAAAATGCATACACTACAAAGTGTAAAAAATCTTATGTTTATATATAATTTTAAGTGTAGAGATCAATTATACGTGCACAACTGATTTATTATCACTTTCCTTGAACGAAGAAATCCGTTACTTACAATTGATCTCTATACTTAAAAGTGCGTACAAAATATAATTTATACACCTTTTAGTATGGATATTTTTTTCCACCTTTTTCAATGAAAATCTTTAAAATTTGTTCTCACTTGTTGTTGTAGTCACTTTGTACTTATTTATAAGTGCGAATTGAAAAACCAAATCCTACGTATTTTGTAATAAATGTGTAAAATAATATACATAGACAATTTTTCTATAGTATTTTGGAAAGGTAAGAAGCTATATATATCCTAACTCTAACTCCTAAATCTTGAACATTGGCCTGTAAAAAGTCATGCATGATGTTTTCGTGCTAGATCATGTTCGTTAATGGCAGTGAAAATGTTCATTTATACAACATTAAATATAAACAAGGAACATGCACGACTGAGCACACATTAAAGAGAATAAAATGTAATAATTGTGTAGAAACAGAAAGAATATGTTTACTTAGGTTATTTTAATATTATAAAATATATGGTTTTATTAATTTATGACAATAGTTTAATAAGTAATTATTTAGTATAGATGCATTAGAAATTTGTTTTCCTTTTCGATCTTATTTTCCTTTTTTATTCATAAAATAACATATTGTTTAAAAAAAAGTGGTTATAAGGACATAGAATGTAAAACTGATATCACATATTGATGTTAATTTGTGATTTATATACAATATTGTGTCGAACTTTATGTTGACAATATATAAAGAAATGACGGGTCACATATTTCAGGTATGTTATCTCTGCTTATGTATTAACATGACATCAACTGACCTATCCTCAATTATATGAGGATATGAAAGTACTCATTTGGAATTGACAAGGTCACCAGTGATGTTGTATCATGGGATTCGCTAAACAAATGTTACAATCAGACACTCCACTCAAAACAATGTCGCGATCCAACATGAAAATCAACAAAACATTTGCTTGGTTCGGATCATCAAACCTAGAACTAAAAATAACTTCTTCTTTTTTTTAATAAAAGTCGAATAATAATAAGGAAAATGAAATAGAGGAAGATAAATATATTCTTAAAAAGGTAAAAGTAACCAAAAGCCAATTGGTGAGCCATCGTTAAGGACCATCTTGAATTAGGGTGTGAAATTTAACCATTCAAAATGATTGAGACCCAAATGTGGTTAAAAAGTGGGGTATGGTGGCTAAGCTAACACATGGCATTTTTATCCATTTTTCTTTGTGGTTTCTTTTACAAAGGCTGTGAAGATAACATAACAGTAAGAACTATAGTAGACAACAAGCAAAGCATTTCCTTTTCACCAAACATACTCTATTTTCAAACAAACAAAGATAAAAAAAATATGATGATAAGAAAATATAAAGAGAGATAATGTTACATCTCATCTTCATATAAATTAAAATTGTTGGGAAATATTGATGAAAACATAATTTTTCATTAACTATGGACGTATATAAAGTGATGCATATTTAATATTTACGAAGAATATTTAATATGAATGTGTAGCCCTTAGAAAGGGCTTTGCAACGATATATTATACGTCCAAAACGAAGATAAGGTGAATGAGATTTCGACACCTAAAGATGGGTGTTTGAGTGTAACTAACAGTTACACTGCTAGCGTAACTAATAGTTACGTAGTATAACTAACAGTTACACTGCTAGCGTAACTAATAGTTACGTATCGTAACTAACAGTTACACTGCTAACGTAACTGGAATCAGATCCTTGGTTTAATTCAGATTTAATGCAATTGGATTGAATTAATCACGAACATTTTCATTTTGGCTATAAATTGGAATTCGTGGTTCAGTACTGAGACACCAATTTGACACCAATTTCCGATCTATTTTTCCGATTAAAGCATAGCAGTGATTATTATTTCCGATTGAAATTTTCAGGCAAGTTGTTTGCTCCGGCAGTTTGGTAATAAACTGTTTTTGCCATTGTACCCTGGGAAACAAATAGTGTGAATATACGCGAAATTTGTTTTAAGGGAATCGTGTTTATCACGAGCCTTGGCTGTAATCTCGTTTACAATTTTGTAATTTCGTTTACAGTTTATGTAATTTAGTTTACATTTCTTGTAATTTAATTTCTAAACGGTATACTGTTTCTATAAAAATAACCAACACCCGACTTTATAAAAAGACGGGTATCAATTTTGGAAGAAGATTCCAAATATATGAATAAAGTTTAAAAGAGTGAATAATAAAATGGACAATATGTGGGAATACACTATTCAATTTAGCCATTGAACTAATGGTTAGTAATATATAAACTCGTATGTCCATCCATTCTATCACATCTCATAGATAGAAATATAAGTTCAAAAAAAGTACAAAAACTTGAATAAATCAAGTTGTTTAACTAATCTTATTCTTTCCTTGTCCAAGTCATTGTCTTATATCAAAATAACATTTGTAGATGTACGGAATCTTTTCCGATCCACATACATATACCTTTCTACTTTCATTAGGTTCTTGAAATCTTTTCATCATAATCACAAAATTTATTGAATGTCTAGTAATAAGTAAATATAAACCCTTGATATACTACTTTATTTTAATCATACATATAAAGTCCCTTATGGTAATATTTGATAACATGTTAAAACGATCTTTAATATATAATAAAAGAGTGGCCTTAAATGCCACATGGCGAAATAAGGTCCCTTAGATGGATTAACATATTTGATCTCAGTCGTTAGATCAAATTGATGATGTCATCAAAGACTATTTTCATTTTACACCTTTTTACAATACATAATTACATTATCTCTTTAATTCTATCACCACTAAAATAAAAAACATAATTCTAATTTACTTATAAAATCGCTCAATTTTAACTATTTTTTACCATATTGTTATTCTAAAATCTCATAATACAAAAGATCATAACATGTGTATAAACGTAAAGGTGTATAACATTTGTATAAACGTAAAGGTATATATATGTTATTATACGTGTAACATTGTGTTCTCATGATAATTTAAAATCTGCATAAACATATAGTTTACGATCAAGTTATTACTTTGTCCGCGCTATCGCGGGACAATATATAAAGTCCCTTATGGTAATATTTGATAACATGTTAAAACGATTTTCTTTTATAAGAAAAAAACATATAGAATGAAAAAACAATTTTCTTTGGTTAATTATAATGGTTAATTCAATACTATTATACTATTTCGAACTTTAATACGATAATCCTTGAAAGTTTTAACATATTAACATTACGTATCATGTTGTTTTGGTTGGTATTTTAATAGTTTTAACAAATATGTGTCCGTAAATGTTTGAGACTACGGGAGTGCACACATCGACATTTAGACACGACTATTAGTTTAATGTATTTAGTAAATATTACTTAATGGGTTAAGTGTAATGTTTATTAAATGGAGGGTTTATTATGTAAATAAGAAGGTTTCCTTATTGTAATATAACTCAAACTCTAAGATTTGAAAACCTATAAATAGAAGATAAACCCTAAACCCTAATTATTACAATAATACAAATGTCGACTAAGGTTTAAAAGAAACCTTAGCCGATCGGTTTTTAAAAAGAAAAAGGGTTTTTGTTTTTTTTTTGTTTTTGTAATAAGAGTTGATGCTAGACAATTGTTGTAAAAAGCAATTAAACGTGTACTAGCATACTAGTCTGTTGCTAAAAGAAGGTGTCGCGTACGTAACCGTAAATTAGATCTTACACTTAGATCTACGACCTTTGCTTGCTTCTAATTCAAGGTAATTCTTTATCCGATTTATTATTTACTATGTGATCCTAAATTCCGCTGCCATGTATTGTTTGACAATATGACTCTATTTGTATACCTATAGTGGTATCAGCCAAAACACAGGTAAATATTATTTTGGATCTAAAACATCAAAATTGAGGGGTCATCTAGGGTTGGTTTATTGTATGATTTTACAAAATTAAAAGTTAATTTGAAATCAATCTACCTTGCAATTTGATGTTTAATTACCTTATTTACTTTTATGCAAAATAATGTTTATAAAGTTACATGCATAACTTTGTAAGCATAATTAGATATATTGATATTGTTAAAAAGTAAATTGAATTAGTGACATATTATTAATTGTTAATTGAATATGTGCGTCACAAAAGGATTTGTATGATAAAAAGTTATGTGTGGTTTATTTGATATACGAATTGTTTACATATTGACAACTTACGCAATCCAAACTTGTTTATTTGGACGGATGTATGTGGTCCGTTTCCTTTGAAACAGGAGTGATTCAATATGTAAACAATGACCATAGAGACTTTTTAGGCATTACCAATTAGTTGCGTAGAATAATTCTAAATTGTTTATTATAAATATTGTTTGTCAAATGTCTTTTGAAAGAAACAAAATTTAATAATAAGACTAAAGAATTCTTATGACGAGTTATTAATTTATTTTGGCACTTTTATACGTTCTATAACGCATTTGGTTGGGTTTATATACCGTAATTTGGTCCAGCGACGGAACGTATAAATTTACAAAATATCTTAAAAACCATCGATTTAATAAGCGTGTGATTGGTAATTTAAAACTAGATTATACATGCTCAGTGTATTAGTACCCAACTAGGCTCACCTACAACAGGGGACGATGTCTAGGAAAGTTATGCTGAGTGGGGTACACTCCTAATGAGGCAATGCTATTAAGAAATGTTGAACCATTCGCTACACCTCACATGCTTTCCTGGTCGTACTCTCGTAGAGCTACCGAAAGGGTTTTAATGATGACCATGTTACGATTAGTTGTATAAATTAGGTAATCATAGAAACACGTTTAATAACCAGTAAAATAAAATCATTTTGTTTTTAATTAAATTACATTACGAAATTGTTGCATAGCAATTGCGTATGTAGATTTTTAACACCCATGGAATTTAAGTCAATTGCTATCCGTATTGCCTAGACAACTTGTACTTGCTCGTCACTCTACGTGAGACGTAGGTGAAGTGTATCCAATGCGGATTACCACTCATAGTGAGACTGTGGTGGACTATCTGCAGTCTTCAGTCGGATGACTTAAATCGGGTTATGCAGTGAGACTGTAAACGCCGATAGCGATAAGATGCGACGAAACATGATTAATGTCACGATCACCATTTTGATGCTCGGATCAAATTATGACATTAAGTCCCATTTTCTAGGAGTTGCACTGGTAAATGCAATTACGGATCGTCACTTACCTTTTGAGTATTATTCAGTTCCTAACAGATCAACTGATGGAACGGTAATATGTCAATTGGGTCCTAGTCTTAACGGAAAGTAAACCACGGGTTTTACGTTTTGTTAAGAAATCTTATGTCGAAAGTACTAATGAGAACTTTCTTCTGTTTTGTAGAAATGGCACAAAATCCCGATTTAAGCGGGATTATGTCAGAAATCAAAACAATGTTCAAAGGTAAAATACATATTGAACCAAGTTTTAATGATTGGTTTCATCAGCTGAGAATCGTTCTATGAGCGATGAAGTAATTACCAGTCATTAATAAACCGATATCTCTTGAGCCGAAGAATGCTTATGATGAGATAACTCGGGAAACTTATCAAGCAGCGATAAGTAGCCGGATATAATGATTGTTAAGCTTCACATTATGTATGAGAAACAATTCGGTCTTGAATTGAACGACTTGATTCAAGAATTACATTAGTGAAAACATGTTGCTGGAACGTCAGTATGGACTCACGTTGTCAACATAACAAGCTAAGTTAATCATTTAGAAAGGATGAATTACCCTATCATCAAACTATTGTTGTTCTAAATTGCCTTTCACAAGGTATTGGTGAATTTACACCTAACAACAATATGCATGGTATGGCTAAAATTCTCAAGAACTTCATATGATGCTCGTAGAGTTTGAGAAATTCCTTCCTAATCGGTTACCAACCAGAACCTAGCGGTCAGTGGTGGTATGGTTCAGATAAGAAAAGACAACCACAAGCTAAGGGCAAAGCTAAACAAGATGGAACGAATAAACAAGCAATTGTTTATATTCACAAGCCTAAGCTAACCCCTCTAGCGAAAAGAGAACATCCTACTAAGGATGATGGTTGAAATCACTGTTAAGTGATTAGGCATTGAAAGAGGAATTGTTCTACTCTAGCCAAGGTGCAAGATAAGAAGAGAGTCGGCAACGCCGGATCTTCGGGTATCTTCACTTATAGAATTATGTTTTTTCTCTAAAAACCAATACCCGAGTATCTGACATTGGTTGTGGTACTCATATTTGTGATTCCTTACAAGGATTTAGAGCAAAGAAGAAACTGAAGAATGGATCTCTATAACTATACGTAGGCTATGACAAACGTGTAGTTATGAAAGCCATTGGAAGTTAAGACTTACATTTACCCTAGGGCATAATAATTGTATTAGACAATTGTTATTATGCACTTACTTATGTTAGGGGGAATGTTTCAGTTTATGTTTTACAGAATAATGAATTTGGTATTTCTGTTTCGAACATAATGTTATTATATTAATATTATTGATATTAATGACATATATGAAATAGATTTGCATGCTCATTCTTCTTTAAATTATAATTCTATATTTATTATTAGCACTAAATACTTTAAGTCCAACTTGGACTCAACCTATCTATGACATTGTTGTATTGCGCACATATACAAGTATTGCATTAAAAGGCTTCACAGCTTTTAAAGTCAAATGATATTTTATTTGATAAATGCGAATCTTGGGTGTGTTAGGCAAAATGACAAGGAAACCTTTTCCGTATGAGACGAAAAGGGCAACTGATCATTTAGGAATCATACATACTGATGGATGTGATCCCTTTAGACATGTGTCAAAGAAAGGTGCTAACTATTTCGTTACACTTACGGATAATTTCAACAGTTATGGTTATGTTTAACTTGCTTAAACATAAACATAAGGTGGTTGAAACATTCAAAGTGTTTCAAAACGAAAGTAGAAAATCAACTCGGCAAAACCATCAAGATTCTTTGATCGGATTGTGGTGGTGAGTACTTAAGCCTAAAGATTAAGGATCATCTCAAAGCATGTGGAATTGTCAAATTGCTTACTCCTTCCTATACTCCACAACACAATGGTGTATCGGAGAGGAGAAATCGAACCTTGCTTGGCATGGTATGATCAATGATGAACCTTAATATTCTGCCATTATCTTTTGGGATTATGCTCTAGAGTCTGCTTTTATGCATTCTCAATATGATTCCAACAAACTGTTCAAGTTGCACGATATTCGAGTTTTTCGAAACACGGCTTATCGGACAACGAAACAGTGGGAGGGTTGTATAACTTGACAAGGTTCAAGAGGGAGATACATCACCTTCTACTCACACTGGTGATCAACAATTCGGGGGGGGGGGGGGGGGGGGGATAGAGTTGAGCCTCAGGTTATGCCTCAATATAGTCCGACTCAAGTTGTGATTGAGCAACAAGTTCAGTCTCAACAACAAATTGTTGATGCTCCAATTCGTAGGTCCGAAAGGACTATACGTACACCTTCTAGGTTGAACTTAAACATTTAATCTAGAGGATGGTGACGTATAAGGAGATCTTAATAAACCTCGAAACTTGAAAGTTATTATCAGGTCCAGACGCTGAGAAATGACTTCAAGCTGCGAATTTGGAGATTCAATCCATGAATGACAACGAAGTTTGGAATTTGGTAGATAAAACTCCAAATGCCAAGACTATCGATTGCAGATGTTTCTTTTTAAAGATAAAGAACATACATGGATGGGAAAATACACATCTATAAAGCTCGTCTCGTGGCAAAAGGATTTACTCAAGTCTATGGTATAGATTATGAGGAAACCTTTTCCCCAATGGCAGACATAAGAGCTATTGTATTTCTCTTAGCCATAGCGGCGTTCTATGACTATGAGATATGGCAAATGGATGTCAAGACAGCCTTTCTAAATGGTTATATAGATGATGACGTCTATATGAATCAGCAGAAGGTTTTATTGATCCATTACATTCCAACAAGTATGCAAGCTAAAGAAGTTCATTTATGGACTTAAGCAAGCATCAAGAAGTTGGAATAAAAGATTTTATGAAGAAATCAAAAGGTTGATTTTGTTCTAAATTTTGATAAGCCATGTGTGTAACAAAAATTCAGTGGGAGTAATGTTACTTTCTTAGTCTTATATGTAGATGACATATAGCTAATGGGAAACAGTGTTCCAATGCTTGAAGATGTTACATCTCATATTGGAAAATGTTTTGCCATGAGAGACTTAGGAGAAGCAGTATTGATTTGGGAATCAAGATCTTGAGAGATAGATCTAAGCGGTTAATTGAGTTAAGTCAAAAGGCTTACATTGATGATATACTTAAGCAGTTAGTATAAAAAATTCCAAACATGGAAATTTATCAATGAAAGATAGATTTAATCTCAACATCAAGGATAGTGCTCGTACACCTCAAGAAATGGAGCGCATGCAAAGGATACCTTATGCTTAGGAAAAAGGATATATTTTGTATGTGATGAGATGAACAAGGCCTGATGTGGCTTTTGCACAGAACATTGTTAACAAGATTTAACAGAATCCAGGCGAAAGACACTTGATTGATGTAAAGAACATACTAAAGTACCTTAGGGATACTAAATATATGGTTCTTGTCATGTATGGTGGAAATCCTGAGGCTAATATTGGAAATTGTGATGCTGGATTTCAGAAATAACCATCTCTACAACAGAATCTGAGTATATTGCATCTTCCAGATATGCAAATGGAAGTTGTTTGGATCTGGAAATTTATTTCTGGACATGGTATTGTTCCCACAGCCAAGACTCCTTTGGATAGATATTGCAACAAAACTGGTGCAATGATCATAGCCAATGAACTCGAGGGTTCGAAAGGGGGCTAAACACTTTCAGAAGAAAATTCACTATATTCATGAAAGAGTCGAACATGGTGAAATTCAAGTACTCAAAGTTCACACAAATGACAACTTAGCTAATACTTTCACCAAGGCTCTGGTAAAGACGAACCTAACTCACTTGGTTGAGGGTATAGGACTTCGTTTATCTAGTTGTTTCATGTAATCTGTGATTGATATAGTATTTGGACATATGGATGTAATAAACAATTTTATTAAGAATGAATAATATTGAGGATATGTGATTTCATTTCTTATATAATTGTTATCCAATTTTTCATGTTTTAATCCTTAATTTATATTTAAAATATAATTTTTAAATGTTAATTCTAAATATCCATTGTCGATTAATCATATGGGAATATGATTAAATCAAGACAATGTCTGAGTAGTCAGCTTGGCTCACTAACCCGGATAGTGTACACTGAGATGAACACGAGATTATCCCACATGAATTAGTACTTATGGACACTTGTCATTAAGTATAATTCATAAGGTTTAATGTCCTTTGACTTGAGATGCAAGTTGGGAATCATGTACGTAGTGCATTATTTGATTCTAGTCAAACGCACTCCTGAATAAGGGTGTTATAAAGGCTATTTTTGGTAATGTTGCGAAATACGATTACTACCAATTGTAGTCAAGATAGGATTTGTTCTTCAGTGAAAACTGAAGTCAGATACTAACTGGGCCACTCATGAATACTTAAGATGTATGTTCGCCCGAACCTAAATAAATCCAGATGTGTCTCGATAGTATTTGGTAATCTTTAAGTGATTCGCGAAATGAGAAACATTAGTTAAAATGGAATGATTTTGATCCATCAAAAGATTTTAACTAAGTATCTGTAACAAAAGTATATGTACCGAATATAGACTCACAGTGACTTTTGGAGAAACTTACTCGTGCATTTATGGGAGCATTGATATGTTGCTAGACATTAATCAATGTTATCATGTTTGTTTGAAAATTAGTCAAAAGTGGGAGCTGTTGGTATTTGAATAGTTTTAACAAATATGTGTCCGTAAATGTGTGAGATTACGGGAGCGCACACATCGACATTTAGACACGACTATTAGTTTAATGTATTTAGTAAATATTACTTAATGGGTTAAGTGTAATGTTTCTTAAATGGAGGGTTTATTATGTAAATAAGGAGGTTTCCTTATTGTAATATAACTCAAACTCTAAGATTTGAAAACCTATAAATAGGAGATAAACCCTAAACCCTAATTATTACAATAATACAAATGTCGACTAAGCTTTAAAAGAAACCTTAGCCGATCGGTTTTTAAAAAGAAAAAGGGTTTTTGTTTTTTTTTTGGTTTTTGTAAAAAGAGTTGCTGCTAGACAATTGTTGTAAAAAGCAATTAAACGTGTACTAGCATACTAGTCTGTCGCTAAAAGAAGGTGTCGTGTACGTAACCGTAGATTAGATCTTACACTTAGATCTACGACCTTTGCTTCCTTCTAATTCAAGGTAATTCTTTATCCGATTTATTATTTACTATGTGATCCTAAATTCCGCTGCCATGTATTGTTTGACAATATGACTCTATTTGTATACCTATAGATTTTCCTTTCACAATCTTCTTTCAAAATGGAATGACCACTGTATTCGTTAGTTAAGTTAATTACGTATAATATTATGAAAGTTGTTTAATTGGTATGAACTTGAATTAAGAAACACATAAAATGTAAAATCAAAATATTCAACATTCACATTTCAATTGAAAATATACTAGACCCGCGCGATGCAGCGGATGAAAAAAATCATATTCAACAACTTATAGTGCGGTAATGATTTATGGTAATTTATCGTTTGTCTCGTTACATATATGTGGAGTGTAATAGTTTAAAGTTCGACCCTTCGGACAATATAAAAAGAATGTTGTGGTAACAATTTATGGTTCGATCATTCAACGATAATAGTTATTATGTCATATGATCGATTTTCTCAATTCTTCTCCACTACCCTAAGGAATCTCAAATTTGTAAATAGAGAAAAATTTAGATTCCAACGGATTTATATTCCGTCATAAACTTTAAACAAACATATTATGGAAAAGGAATTCAATTCAAATTCACTCAATTTTTTCTAGATTTCGTGAAACAAACACCATAGCAGAATATTTTATGTTCGGATCATTAAACCCATTTGGGTAATTCGAATCATTTGAAGATTAAGCTCATTTGCGAACATAACAAAAGTTTAATTTTCAGATAACAAAAGTTTAATTTTCAGGTCATTTTTTTTTTTTTTTAATAGTGACGTCTAATAATTTCAAGTTCGGTTAAAAAGAGAATTAAATATATTTCCTGAATAGTATTCCCGTATAAACTCATGTTTTCCATAAACAAAAACAAATTTTCCTTCAACGATGCAACAACAAATTAAAAATCCATTCAGACACTACGCTTTCTAATCGTTTATCGTTCTGCTTTTCAAGCCGAAAAAAATATTTTCATTCAAGACATTCAAATTCAGTGTGTTTCCATGAATCCATTAGGTAACACATACTTTCGAATGTTGTAATGAAGGATAATCAATATGGTAACAAGGTTTATTAACCTTAAAAGTATCAAATGTAATATTACTCAGGTTATTGGCATCAAGACTTATCAGTGACCAATAGAAGAATATATAAACTTCTGATGATAACCATCTTCTTAGAAGTAAAGAGCAACACGAACAACAACACTGTCAACTAACTTTATAAAATTTAGATTATAAATCAAATATTTGAAAATTTACTCCATCAAATAACGTTTAAAGTTAAAAAATAATGGTTACATGAATACAAATTTTATATCAATTAATTTGAATTGCCTTTATTTTATATGGGTATATATTTTTTATGAAATTAGTAATCGAATTAATTAAAGGAAATTAAGATTAGTTTATATATTATATTCATTAAGGGATATATTACTAATTATATTTTACTTAAAAATTTAAAATTTTAATAAAAAGTGAAAACATTTTATATATTAATAAGATAAAAATAGTTATTATTATTTATTAGTTACTGTTGAAATTAAGGAAATGTCACTGATTGTACAGTGTTTTAAATGATAAATTTTGTGAAAGGTATGAAAAGGATAGATTAGTAATTTCAAATTTTCAATTACTTAAATTTTAAGAGTTTAAGAGTTTGAAGAAAATGTTTTATAATATTTACTCCATCAAATAACGTTTAAAATTAAAAAATTATTGTTACATGAATACAAATTTTATATCAATTAATTTGACTTTCCTTTATTTTATATGGGTATATATTTTTTATGAAATTAGTAATCGAATTAATTAAAAGAAGTTAAGGTTAGTTTATATATTATATTCATTAAGGGATATAATTATATTTTACTTAAAAATTTAAAATTTTAATAAAAAGTGAAAACATTTTATATATTAATAAAAATAAAGATAAAAATAGTTATTATTATTTATTAGTTACTGTTGTAATTAAGAAATGTCACTAATTGTAAAATGTTTTAAATGATAAATTTTGTGAAAGGTATGAAATGGGTAGATTAGTAATTTCAATTATTTAAAATTTAAGGGTTTAAGAGTTTGAAGGAAATAGTTTATAATATAGTTAAAATAATATAAAAAAATATCATAGTTATATTTATAGAAAACAATTTAAATTGAAGGGAACATGGAGAAATGTCGTAATCATCTTTTCTTCTTCAATTTTCAATTTCTTATTATCCGATAAATATTATTATACAAATCATAATAAAATATCTATTAGTTTTATAATACAGAAACAAAACAATTAACCAACTTTAACAATAAAAAACTAATTTTAATGTGTGTAAGATGTGAATTACGATATATTATTCACAAACATGCTAATTATTTACAGAAATGTCAATAATTTTCTCAATCATTATTTCTATTGGATATTTGTCTACCAAACCTATGAATTGGTTAAACCTAATCCCCACACTTCACATTCATAATTCTTTTTCAAACGATCCACATAATCAAACCCTAGGATTAAATTATAATTTTACATAAGATATGAAATTATTGGCACATTCAAAATTTGAAATATTTCTTGATTCTACTATCCACGTTTTCTTCTGTATACAATCCCTTTTGTCAATTTGGTAAAGTTGAAGTAGGTTTTCGAGTATCAACAAGCTCACCGACACATACATTTTAAAAGTGAATCGAGTTCTTAAATTCCAATTATCATCGACATTACTAGCCTTTCCGAAAATCCATATAGTACGGCACATTTTATAATAATTAATCAATACATGAGAGTTTTATTTCTATAAAGAAAGTCGTAGTTGCTCAAAGTCAAAGGTTTTGTAACTCTAATAATTTGTATATACATGTTACTTTGGAGCAAGCCTACGCTTATAACAATTATTTTGGTTTTTAAATAACATTAGTAAGACACTAAATAATGTTCATTTATATTTTATAAAATGTTTTGGAATAAGTCATAATCAAAAGGTCAATGAATTATCTATATATATTTAAAACATTATCATTTCATACACCATTATATTTTTAATCTTAATCTTAATATATAATAAAAGAGATGTCTAAAATGTGATTTGGCAAAATATTAACCATTAGATGAAAATTCAACTTTAATTTGAACCATTCGATCATTTTGATGATGTGAGCATTAATAATTTCATTTTAGCCATTTACTTTAAATAATTTAATCCTTATTTTTAATAGTATTAATTAAATAAAACTAATTAACCTTTCTACTTTAAATAATCTAACACTTGTATTTTAAATTAATTCTAAAAAAAATACAAAACATATTTTTTCTTCAAACACATAAACATTTTTAGTATAAAAAGAAACTAAAATTATTTTATTGTTTTACGGGTGTTTTGCATATAAACGGACCGTAAAACATATATTATATAAAAAAATATTCTGTTTTTCTTTTTCATTTTGTCCTATTTACCAAATATTTTTAATTTTTCTATATATTATAAAAAGAAAAAAAATTATTTTATTGTTTTACAAGTGTTTTTATAAAAACGGAAAACATATTATATAAAACAAATCTTATTTTTTTCGTCCTATTTACACCATATTTTTAGTTTTTTTATATATTGTAATTATTTTATTTTTATAAGGTTTTTTCCGAATTATACAGTAAATGTTTTATTTAACTTCACATTTCTAATATAATCATTTTGTCTACATGACCAATAGCTTTTTATTAATCTTTTTATATAAGTTATATGTTATTTGTTAACATTATATATTTTTTGACATAATTCTCCGCATATTAGGCAGGTCAATAAGCTAGATTAAACAACAAACGACATTTTTATTTCGAAATAGATGTACTTATAAATTAAATATTGTTTGTTGAAATTTAAAAGGAACCGATTGTTGTAATACAAATTCCAAAAAAAGGATATTTTATTGAAAGGTGAGAATGAAGGTTTTAAGTTTGTATATCGACTATTAATAAGGTTTATCAAACCCGCACATTACCGGCTTTAAGCAAAAGTTTATCCTCTATCTCTTTTAGTTTTTTCTATTTTATGAAAAGTAATAATATTAATAAAAACTAAAATAATAATAATAATAATAATAATAATATTAATAATAATAATAATAATAATAATAATAATAATAATAATAAATAAATAAATAAATAAATATAATAATAAAAATAAATTAATCTTAAAAAGTAGAAAATATTATTCACTAAGACTTAACTTTGATAATCAAGTATAAGTATCGGACAACACCATATCTCACTTTTGTATGTAACTAGATTATTGTCTCGCGATAGCGCGGATAAAGATAAAGTTTGACTCATAAATTTTTGTTTATGTAGATTTTAAGTTATTATGAGAAGACAATATCATTCGTATAATAACATATATAGATGTACGTTTATACTTATGTTGTTTATAGTTAAAATAATATACTTTTACGTTTATATACATGTTTTGATATTTTTATGAGGAGATTTTAGAATAACAATATGGTAAATCGTAGTCTAAATTAAGCGATTTATAAGTAATTAAACTTATGTTTTTATTTTATTTTAATGGAGATGTAAATAAAAGAGAATATGTAATTATGTATTGTAAGAGGGTGTAAAATATAAATAATATTTGATGACATCATCCATCTGATCTAACGACTGAAATCAAAGAAGATAACTCATCCAAGGGACCCTATTTCGCCATATGGCATTTAAGGCCCCTCTTTTATTAAAGATTAAAGATAGGATTAACAAAATGGGAGAAGAGACGTTTGTTTTTTTATTTAAGTGAAGATGAAATGAAATAGAGATTGCAATTATATATTTTAAGAGGGTGTAAAATGAAAGTTATATCTGCTGACATCATCAATATCATCTAACGGCTGAAATTAAAGAAGTTAACCCATCTAAGGGACCTTATTTCGCCATGTGGCATTTAAGGCCCCTCTTTTATTATATATTAAAGATTGTGCTATTCCCAACAAGTTCAAATTATAAGTTCAAAAACATAACATTTAACTAAATAAAATATAGGGAAATTTACATTTGTGTCCTTATAAAACTTCGATATTAAGTCAATGTCCTTGTAAAAATCAAAATTACGTTAATATCCTTCTAAAACATGAAAAATTGTCATATATATCCAAAATAATAAATTAATAATATTTAAATAATTTTTATATTTAAATTATTCATCTAAATATATATATTAATTAAACTTTTTACTCAAGTATGTTAGGTTTAATCCAACATTAACCAATGTATCTCAATTTCATAAACTCACAATATAGATTTAAAAGAGATTGATTTCTATAATTTTTAGCATTAACCGGAATAAAAAGGTTGCAATACTTTCTCGTCTTGATTGATTAATGTTTTGTAATATATGCTTAAAACAATTTATTTATTGAATTTAATCTATTCAGTTCATTCGGTATTTGATTCTTCATTGACATATATGTTTAAATAAGCATTTGGATTAGTTTTATTAACTTATTCAATAATTCAAAATATTTAAAATCATTTAATTAATATTTAGATGAATAATTTAAATATTAAAATCATTTAAATATTATTGATTTATTATTTTGGATATATATGAGAATTTTTCATGTTTTGGAAGGATATTAACGTAATTTTGATTTTTACAAGGACATTAACGTAATATTGAAGTTTTGTAAGAACGTAGATGTAAATCTCCCTAAAATATATTAGCAAGTTTGATGCCAAAACTCTAGCTCGGAGCGTGGGACAAGAAACTGTACATCATATTAAGTAAAAAACACATTATCATGCAAAATAAATTAACGTAAATAACTGCATTAAGTTTCCATCACCAATCATATATTATAACATCTAACCACACTCTCAAAAACTTGTCGTTACTCGAGCGCTTGTGCCAACTATACTACGTAGGTTCAGTTCGTAGTGAGTTTATGGTTTTTCATTTCTCTAACTAAACAAACCCAGAAGTTTTTGCAAGATTTAATACCTTACTATAATCTCATTGCTCTTATTATCAATACAAAATGCTAAAAAGTTAAGAAAACCATTCCGGGACCATTATTCTGTTGGAAAATGTTGATAAAAATATCATATTTTCATCAACTTTGTACGTATATAAAGTGACGCATATTTAATATTTACGAACAATATTTTACATGAGTGTGTAGCCCTTAGAAAGGGCTTTGCAACGATATATTAAACGTCCAAAACGGAGCTAAGGTGAATGAGATATCGACACCTAAAGATGGGTGTTCGGCAGTAACAAACTGGTACGCTAGCGTAACTAACAGTTAAGTTGCCAGCGTAACTAATAGTTACGTAGCGTAACTGTTGTTACGTTGCTAACGGAGCTGAAACTGCTACGCTAGCGTAACAAATAGTTACGTAGCGTAACTAATAGTTACGCTACTTTGCTCAGTTACAGATCTTGGTTTAATACGGGTTTAATGCCATTGAATCGAATTAATCTTCAAGCGTTTTCTGTTAGGCTATAAATAGGAGCGTCTAGGCTCGACCAATTCACACCGATTAACACCCAGTTTTCCGTTTAAGCTTAGTAGTAATAATTCTGATTGAATTTCAGGCAAATTGTTTGCTCCGGCAGTTTCGTAATAAACTGTTTTTGCCATTGTACCCTGGGAAACAATTCGTGTGAATATACGCGAAATTTGTTTTAAGGGAATCGTGTTTATCACGAGCCTTGGTTGCAATCTCGTTTACTTTTGTTGTAATTTCCGTTTACATATTTTGTAATTTAGTTTACAATTTTCTGTAATTTAACTTCAGTTAAATATAAACGGTATACTGTTTTTACAATCTTAAAAAAAAATTTCTTCTTATAATACCGTTTATAATCCGAAAAGATTGGACTCAAACGAGTTTTGTTTCGACTCTTTTTTGAAACAGCTGCTTTCCAACGTAACTGTTAGTTACGTTAACGTAACTATTAGTTACGTTAACGTAACTATTAGTTACGTTAGAGTAACTGTTAGTTACGCTAGTTAATTACGTGGCGTATCTGTTAGTCGAGGTAGCGTAACTGTTAGTTTCGTTACATCGTTACGTAGCGTAACTATTACATACGCTAGCAACGTAACTGTCGTTATAAATCAGATTATTAACGTTTAAAAGAGATTAGTGGTTTGAATTCAGTGAACGGAAAACCCAAAACACTTTATTTAATATAAATTATTTAAACAGTGTCCTTCATATCAGTTTGGAACTTGTTAAATCCATATAATTTCTTTCCGTTTTTTTTAAAGCGGTGTTGGATCAAGTTAAGCCACGTAACAAATTCGGGAAAAAGTATTACGGTTTTCGTTGTTAGTCACGTAATTGTTACTTACGTCTGTTAAGCCAAGTAACTGTTAGTTACGTTTGGTTATATTTGTTAACGTAACTGTTAGTTACGTAGCGTAACTGGTTGTTACGTTTTGGGTATATTTGTTAGCGTAAGTGTTAGTTACGTAGCGTCACTGTTAGTTACGTAGCGTAACTGTTAGTTACCTAGCGTAACTGTTAGTTACGCTAGTAAGTTACGTGGGTTAGTTACGTAGCGTATCTGTGTGTTACGATAGTGTAACTGTTAGTCACGTAACTGTTAGTTACGTAGCGTAACTGTTACGTAGCGTAACTGTTACGTAACGAAAAATCAGTTTTGCGGACTGAATTTAAAACAGTTTTGTAAAAACAGAACGGGTTTTGGAGAAATAACAATAAAACAGATTATTTGTATTGTTATAAACAGATTATTATTATTGTTATCATTTGTTGTTAACAATTATAAAGCGAGTTGTCTAATTCTTTAATTTGCAAATTTCAGAATGTCGACTCAACCTCTCATGACCTCGACTATGTTTGCACCGATCCTGACATCCGCTGTAACGGTAACTCCAATTGTGGGAGCACCACTTGCGAACACCGTTGCTAATCATGCCGAAAAACCCGAAAAGTTTTCGGGTTTTGATCAGCCGGGTCATAGAGCTGCTAGCTGCAAGATGCCAAAACGGGAGAATCCCCGTCAAGGCAATATGGTGAATGAGTACATGGATCTTGCTGCCATGGTGACCGATGTCACTAATACGATCTCCGAAGTTAACTTGGTGGGATCAAACTCAACGGAATGGTGGATTGATATGGGTGCTACCCGTCATGTTTGCTTAGATAAGAAAATGTTTACCACCTTCAAGGATGTTGAGACTCGTGAGAAGTTGTTCATGGGAAATTCGGCTACGGCCGATTTCAAAGGGGAAGGTTCCGTGATACTCAAGATGACCTCGGAAAAGGAGCTTACTTTGAACAATGTGCTCTATGTTCCGGAGATTCGTAAGAATCTTGTGTCGGGTTGGCTTCTCAACAAGTTTGGTTTTCGTTTGGTTTTTGAATCAGATAAGGTCGTGTTGACCAAAATTGGTGTGGATGTTGGTAGGGGATATGCCCTTAATGGCATGTTCAAATTGAATGTAATGACTTTTAAGCGTGATATTAATGAAATTAATACTACTTATGCTTACTTGCTTGAGTCTTCTAATATTTGGCATGCACTTCTTGGTCATGTTAATTTTAATTCCATTCGTCGGTTATTTAAATTTAAATGCATACCATCTTTCCACATTGATTCAAACTATAAATGTCAAACATGTGTTGAGGCCAAACAAACAAGATCATCGTTTAAATCGGTTGAAAGAATAACCGAACCCTTGATATGATCCACACCGATGTATGTGATTTAAAATCGGTTCCCACAAGAGGTGGAAACAAATACTTCATCACTTTATCGATGATAGCACGAAATATTGCTATGTATACTTACTTAAAAGTAAGGATGAAGCCATCCATAAGTTCCTTCTGTACAAGAATGAAGTTGAGAATCAACCTAATAAGAAAATCAAGGTCTTTAGAAGTGATAGAGGAGGTGAATATGTGTCACCATTTGCTAACTTTTGTGAGCAACATGGTATCAGACATGAACTCACCGCCCCCTATTCACCTCAACAAAACGGTATCGCCGAAAGAAAGAACCGTACCTTGAAAGAAATGGTTAATGCCATGTTGATAAGTTCTGGACTTAGTCCAAACATGTGAGGGGAAGCTATCTTGTCAGCTTCTTATCTTTTAAATAAGCTTCCTCGAAAGAATAAAGAGGAAACCCCGTATGAAGTTTGGATGGGAAGAAAACCATCATATAAATACCTACGAGTATGGGGGTTCCTAGCCAAAGTATTAGTGCCGACACCTAAGGTCCTAAAGATAGGGCCTAAAACTGTAGATTGCATATTCATTGGATATTCTCACAACAGTAGTGCTTATCGATTTCTTGTGCATGATTCCAGGAATCCCGATATACACAAGAGCACGATAATGGAATCAAGGAGTGCTACATTCTTTGAAAATATATTTCCCTGTTTAAACACGGAAATTGGAAGTTCCTCTACACTCGTTGATGAGCCTGTCCAAAGTGAGAGACAAGAACAATACGTGGAAGAAGATGTTGAGCCTAAAAGAAGTAAAAGGGCTAGGGTTGAGAAATCGTTTGGTTCCGACTTCCTCACATTCATGGTAGAACATGAACCTAGAACTTACCGCGAAGCGGTTACCTCTTCGGAAGCACTTCAATGGAAATAAGCCATCAAAAATGAAATAGAATCTATTTTACAAAACCATACGTGGGAGATAGTGGACCTTCCTCAGGGTTGCAATGCCCTAGACTATAGATGACTCTTTAAAAAGAAAATGAGGGTGGATGGAAGTATTGATAAATACAAAGCAAGATTAGTAATCAAAGGTTATAGACAACGAGAAGGTCTAGATTACTTTGATACGTATTCTCCTGTAACGAGAATCACCTCCATCAGGATGGTACTTTCTATTGCCGCCATAAGAAATTTGGAAGTTCACCAAATGGATGTAAAAACGGCTTTCCTAAACGGCGATTTAGAGGAATAAATTTACATGAAACAACCTGAGGGTTTTATTTCCCCTGGGCAAGAGAACAAAGTTTGCAAGCTGGTTAAGTCATTATATGGCCTAAAGCAAGCTCCCAAACAATGGCATCAAAAGTTTGATCATGTCATGTTAGAACATGGTTTCAAATAAATGAATGTGACAAGTGTGTTTATGTGAAAGACACACCTTCTGGTATGTAGATGATATGCTTATCATGGGTAGTGATGATAAGATAATAACATCAACAAAGGATATGTTGAAATCCAAATTTGACATGAAAGACATGGGCCTAGCAGATGTGATTCTTGTAATCAAGATCACACGAACCCAAAATGGTCTTGTGTTAAATCAAACACATTACGTGGACAAGATTCTAGAGCGATTCAATGTGGGGGATTCCGGCCTAGCTAGAACTCCAATAGACACCAGTCAGCAACTATCTAAGAATAGAGGTGAAGGTGTCTCCCAACTAGAATACTCAAGAATCATTGGTAGTCTAATGTATATAATGAGTTGTAGCAGACCCGACTTAGCATACGTTGTTAGTAGGCTAAGTAGGTACACCAGCAATCCGAGTTCTGATGATTGGAAAAGTATGACAAGATTACTTCGGTATGTAAGATACACGCGAGAGTATGGACTACATTATAATAGACATCCAACTGTTATCAAAGGTTACAGTGATGCAAACTGGATTTCTGATATAAAAGATTCCCGATCAACAAGTGGATACGTGTTTACACTTGGAGGTGCTGCTGTAGCATGGAAATCTTGCAAACAAACGGTTATAGCAAGATCAACGATGGAATCTGAATTCATTGCCCTCGATAAATGTGGAGAGGAGGCAGAATGGTTGCGTCAATTTGTAGAAGACATACCAAGATGGCCTAAACCGGTAACGGTTGTATGTATACATTGTGATAGTCAATCTGAAATTGGCAGATCTCGTAGCATAATGTATAACGGTAAGTCAAGACATATTCGACTTAGACATAACACGATACGACAACTACTCTTAACAGGAGTTATCTCAATTGACTATGTGAAGTCAAAGGATAATATAGCGGATCCGCTTACGAAAGGCTTAAGCAGAGAGTTAGTTAGTAAGTCGTCAAAAGGAATGGGACTAAAGCCCTTGATTGAATAAGTTTATGCAAAGGAAACCTAACCCAGTTGACTGGAGATCCCAAGATCTGGTTTCAATAGGACAACCTAGTTGTATGAAAGAAAGGAGCTCACTGGGGGGGGGGGGTAGTTTATCTACCTCCTAAACCATCTAAGGGAGTTTACAAATTCACAAACTTCCTAGTCCATTCCTAAGATCAGTGACAAGGTGAAGGATAAGCATACGGCTTTTAATGATTCCAAGAAATAACCATATGTGGTAGAATGATTTCTAACGAATCACCTATGTTAGAGAGAAGTGGGGTCGCTTTGAAGGTAATTATAAGGGCATAATTCCTAAAAGATCTCGCAGAACCAAGATAGTGTTCATGACCATAACAAACACGACTATGAGGAGTTGACATTGTCAGGAAGAGTCCTGTGTGAAATGTATTGTCGTCTACGCAAATAACAGCTCAGTTCAAAGACATCAAGATCTACTGACAGTTAGGAGACTAAGTGCATTTCATAAGGGAAGGTTCAAAGGGTAACACCTACCTATCCTATGCAGGACTCAACAGCCGAAGTTTCATCGGGAATAAGAACGATCTCCATTCATGTGGGGGATTGTTGGAAAATGTTGATAAAAATATGATATTTTCATCAACTTTGGACGTATATAAAGTGCCGCATATATAATATTTACGAACAATATTTAATATGAATGTGTAGCCCTTAGAAAGGGCTTTGCAACGATATATTATACGTCCAAAACGGAGTTAAGGTAAATGAGACATCGACACCTAAAGATGGGTGTTCGGGAGTAACAAACTGTTACGCTAGCGTAACTAACAGTTACGTTGCTAGTGTAACTAATAGTTACGTAGCATAACTGTTGTTACGTTGCTAACGGAGCTGAAACTGTTACGCTAGCGTAACAAATAGTTACGTAGCGTAACTATTTGTTACGTAGCGTAACTAATAGTATCAACTGTTTTTGCCATTGTACCGTGGGAAACAATTCATGTGAATATACGCAAATTTTTTTAAAGGTAATCGTTTTTATCACGAGCCTTGGTTGCAATCTCGTTTACTTTTGTTGTAATTTCCGTTTACATATTTTGTAATTTAGTTTACAATTTTCTGTAATTTAACTAAAGTTATATATAAACTGTATACTGTTTTTACAATTTCTATGCTGGTAATCAATAGTTTGATCGACGAATCAGGACGAGCACCTTGAAATGATCGGTGTTTGTAAGAAAACGAACTCAATGTAGTAGTTCTTGCTAGTTCCAAAAGTTCGTTTCTAGATGGAAATGTGTTCGGATTAAAACTTAGTTAAAATAGTTTTAGTTTCATTAATACTGCTTAGTTAATACTGTTTAGTTAGTATTGTTTCATTGATACTGCATGAAGATCATTAATACTGAAGATCATTAATACGGCATGCAAGATAGTTATTACGGCTGAAGATTACAAGTCAGTTACTACTGCTGGTTACTACTGAAGATGCTCATTACTACTGCCTGTTGGTGTTTCTACTGCTTGAAGATAATTATGGAATTATCTTATTCCGTAACTTTAGCAATTATGATTAGGTTCAAATTGTAATTGTTTATTAGTTATTTCCTATTGTAGATAGGGTTAGCCTCAAGGTCTATAAATATAGATCATTGTAGAAAGAGAAACACGTGTATTGATTCATAATTATTTCAATATATTGAGGCTTAATATTCGACATTCATTATTGTTATTCATTGTTCATCGTTATTAACATAACAATATTTGTTTGATCGACAAAATTGTAATATCAAGGTGTTCATCCGCTGCTGAACTTCCTTGATAATCAAGATCTTGCTTTGAACATACTTTGGGTTTACATAACTTGAACGATCCTGACAAGTGGTATCAGAGCACATGAGGTGCTCAAGATCCATTGATCTTCAAGTTTATTAGAAGTCTCAACAAGAAGAATTCAATCAACAATCATGACATACGTATTAGTCAACAAAGTTCATGTACTCAACAGCAACGACTTTGATCTCTGGAAGCTACGTATCAAACAACACATACTGCTCTCTGACTATTGCATTATGGGATGTTATTGTTAATGGCAACAAAGAGATTGCAAATCTCTTAGCTGATGGATTGTCTGGAACTATCACTCGTCCCACAACTGATCGAGAGAGAAGAGAGAATCAAACAGAGATAAAGGCACTGAGTATCCTTCTTATTTCTATTCCCAATGAATATCAATCTCAATTTTGAAGGATACATGCTAAGTCTTTATGGGAAGCCTTGTAGAAGAGATTCAACGGAACTAAGAATAGAAAGAAGAATAAGAAGGCTCTTCTCAAGCAAGAGTATGAAAACTTTAAGGCATTGAAGGAAGAGAGAATGACTCAAACGGTTGATAGATACAAGAAGCTTACTAGAGAGCTGGGAAGTACAAGAGTAAGAATTGATAAAGATGATATCAATAGAAAATGTAGGATCGATATGATTACTTAGATCAAGATTTATCAAAGAAGTTGCAGCGGATAAACACTTTGACATTCACAAGTTTATGATAATCGAATATTGTATATAAAAGAACAATAAGAACAAACAATAACGATTACCATCAAGCCTCAATCTATTAATAAATTCACAGACGTGTTTCTTTACATACAAGGATCTATAAAAGACCTTGAGGCTAAACCTAGCTTTTCTTGGAAACATCTAACACAACCTCAATCTATTTGATCAGAATAGACGTGTTTCTTTCTCTTTACAAGGATCAATCTTGACCTTGAGGCTGAACAAAGGGGAACGATCTCAAGTGGTGAGATCGTTTGGTGTTTTCCTAAAGAATAAACATGATGAAAACCACACCTTTACAATGTCCAGAGATCTCTTTATATATAGAGTCTCATATGACTTACATAAGGAAACCTAGTTACATAAGGAAACCTATTTATATTAGGAGACTAATTCTTTTAGATCTTTATGTTGAAAATAAAGTCTTCCATAACAGATTTGCAGCAGTAGTAACTGATGAGTAGTAACTGAGGAGTAGTAATAGAGCAATAGTAACTGAGGAGTAGTAACTGAGGAGTAGTAACAGAGCAGTAGTAACTGAGGAGTAGTAACAGAGCAGTAGTAACTGAGGAGTATTAACTGGGCAGTATTAACTGAGCAGTTTTAACCGTGTTCTTTTGAACTGTGCAATACTAACTGTTGTATGCAACGCAACTCTAGAATAACAATCTCAACAATTTAATCCTAACAATCTTCCCCTTAACTTATGCTTTCTACATGCAAAGCAATAAGTTTCTTCAATGTAAATTGTTGATGAGAATGCTATCACAACTACTATTTCAACTTTGTCTTCTCCATGTTTCCTTGATGTATATGCTCAGTTTATATTTTGTCTCATCAAATCAAAATATTATCCCAACAATCTTCCCCTATTTGATGATGACAAAACAAACACTAAACTGAGAACTTTAAAAAACTTCCCCTTCAACTGGGATCTCTTTTGAACAAGTTGATACTTCTTCTACCGTTGATATTTCTATCAAAACATGCCACTTTTTTTCTTAAGTAGATTTTCGATATTTTGAAGCCTTCAAATCTTGTTCCATGCCACCACACTTTATATCTTCCCCTTTTTGTTATCATCCATTAGGGGAACATATCTTTACGAACTATGAACCATATTAAACTCCCAATCTAAGCTTTCCAGTGTATCAAATTACCCTCCATGACGCACAATACTAATAATGAATTCGAAAACAGTAGAAACTCAAACTAGACGTTGTAATAAAGTTAAAGTAGTATACCTTCTTCTTTGAATCAAGCGTTGTTTTCTTATATGAGGTTAAATTACCCTACATAAGTGAAAACTTCTCCTTCAAGTGGTGCATGTATAAGATCACATTCAAATGTTTCAATTCTCATATCCACTTTTGGAACATATTCTTCCCCTTAAACCAATATTCTCGGCTTTTTCACCAACATAGGAGTAGTACTAACTTCATCATCGTAAAATTTGAAATTTTACATCTCCTAGAGAATACCTCTGATAACGATAAAATTTTAACACAACATGGATCCATATTCCTTGAAGCACATATCCAAATATCACAAAGATCCAGTGTGTAACGAATAAACAACTATCGTTTCAGTATACATAAACTCAATAATTTTAACCTTTCAGCAGCAGATTTCGAAAATTAATATCTCACTGATAAAAGCTCAGATCTAAAATCCCTTCGGTCCAATTGTGCGTTTATATCTGAAGAATCTACAGTCAAAATTTCGTCCAAATACGACCGCTAACGAATGAGTTATCCCCTTTTTACTACAGCTGCCCAGATTATGACGAACATAAACCCTAATTTCCAAACTTGTAGATATCGTTCTTTCTTCTTCTTCTTCTTCTTCTTGTAAACTTGTGGATCTTTGATCTAGATCACCTCCTGTGCTCTGATACCACTTGTAGGATCGATATGATTACTTAGATCAAGATTTATCAAAGAAGTTGCAGTGGATAAACACTTTGATATTCACAAGTTTATGATAATCGAATATTGTATATAAAAGAACAATAAGAACAAACAATAACGATTACCATCAAGCCTCAATCTATTAATAAATTAACAGACATGTTTCTTTACATACAAGGATCTATAAAAGACCTTGAGGCTAAACCTAGCTTTTCTAGAAAACATCTAACACAGCCTCAATCTATTTGATCAGAATAGACGTGTTTCTTTCTCTTTACAAGGATCAATCTTGACCTTGAGGCTGAACAAAGCGGAACGATCTCAAGTGGTGAGATCGTTTGGTGTTTTCCTAAAGAATAAACACGATGAAAACCACACCTTTACAATGTCTAGAGATCTCTTTATATATAGAGTCTCATATGACTTACATAAGGAAACCTAGTTACATAAGGAAACCTAGTTATATTAGGAGACTAATTCTTTTAGATCTTTATGTTGAAAATCAAGTCTTCCATAACAGATTTGCAGCAGTAGTAACTGAGGAGTAGTAACTGAGGAGTAGTAACAGAGCAATAGTAACTGAGGAGTAGTAACTGAGGAGTAGTAACAGAGCAGTAGTAACTGAGGAGTAGTAACAGAGCAGTAGTAACTGAGGGGTATTAACTGGGCAGTATTAACTGAGCAGTTTTAACCGTGTTATTTTGAACTGTGCAATACTAACTGTTATATGCAACGCAACTCTAGAATAACAATCTCAACAATTTAATCCTAACAGAAAATTTATAAGGTCATTGGGTGATGAATGGATCATCTATACCGTCTCATACAGACAGGGTGATGTTTTGGAGGAGATGGAGTTAGATGATCTCTACAATGATCTAAGAGTTTTTGAAGCTGAGGTTGAAGCAAAAAATCCAAGCAGCAGCAAGAACAATATTAACAACTTTAATACTTCTCTTATCACACCTTCTGGAACAACTCAGCATGAAGATCTGAAGCAGATCCATCAAGATGACTGGGAAAAGATGGATCTCAAGTGGAAGATGGCCATGCTTTCATTGAGGTCAAGAAGGTTTGTAAACAGAACTGGCAGAAGATTCAATCCAAGAAACAACGACAGAGTTGTCTTTGACAAAAGCAAAGTGAAGTGCTATGACTTTGGTGAACCAGGTCACTTTCCAAGGGAATGTAAGAACAAGTCAAAGCCCAACAACTCCAGAAACACAAAAGAGAGTACATCAACAACTCTCATTACACAAGATGTATTTGGGTATGATTGGAATGACTTAGCAGAAGAAACTAGTCAAAACAGAGCATTAATGGCATTTGTGGTTAATACTGCCTCTGTTTCTACTACTGATGTTAATACTAAAGAGGTTGTTAATACGGAAGAAGTTGACATTACTGCAACTTATGTTTCTACTATGCCTGTTTCTACTGCTCCTTATGAAGACATTCTTGGATACGACTGGGATGAAGATGAAGAAGAAATCCAATCTCATTCAATCCTTCATGGCCGTTGATTCTTCTTCAAAGGAAACTGCAACATCATCTCTCATGGTTGAGGTAAATTCCAAACTTTGTTCTCTTGATTGTAAAAAGGTCATGCTTAAATATAGAAATCATAATCAACTGTTATGTGACTCACTTAAAACATTAGAAGAACAAAGAAGATTAGCTTCTAGGGGTATAGAAAATCTAGAAAATCAGATTAAGTCTTATAAAACTAATGAGTTAAGTTATCAGGAAAAGATTAATTTGGTTGAATGGCAGAGAGATGATCTGTTAGTTAAGATTCAGAATGCTAGGGAAGAAATTAAAAGATTAGTTGAGGAAAAAGATAAAGTTGAATTAAATGTAGGGAAACTAGAATATGCTTCAAAATCTGTAAATAACCTTATTCAAAAACAGATCCATGGAAAAGTAAAAGCCGGATTAGGTTATAAAGAAGTTGCCCCACAATTTAATTAAAACTATATCCCTCAATCTTTAGATTAACCTAGAATCCCTATCTCACAGACACCTCTAACAGAATCATTCAAAGTTGATCCAATCAACTATGATGAAGTTCTGATTGGGGACTTAGTTGAAGAGAGTAAACTGAATATTATGAAAAACAAGGATATTCCTTTGGAAAATCACTTAATCACAATCGAAGGAGTTACTCAACAATCTTCACAAAGTATGGTGTCTTTGGTGCCCAATAAACATCCTAAGAAGACAACTAAGTCTGACTGTAACTGCTGTAAAAACACAAAAGGTCCTAAGGAAAAAGAAAAGTCTTGGGTTCATATAGATACACGAGGAAATCAAAGAAATAGGAACCAATTGAAAATTCAAAAGGGACAACTTCCTAAAAGACCAGTTGAAGTGTGTTTTATTTGTGGAAAAGCTAATCACTATGCAAAAATCCGCTTTTATAACCCTAAAAATCAAAGAAAAATGCTTCAAAAGCAACACAGTGGGTTGTGGTATACAAGCAAGGTTGAAAATCATGGAAAAAATGCTTTAAAAACCATATATGTACTTGAAAGAAAACCTGCCTTGAACAGTAGTAATAGAGTTAATACTGTAAGGAATAACTCTGTTAATACTGCATCGGGTAGAAGAGGTGTTAACAAAAATTCTTTTAACAACAGTAGAAATAGGATTAATACTGCTAAACAAAGTTTTGTTAATACTGCACGTGTTAATACTGTTAAACATAATGGTGTTAATACTGCAAGTGTTAATACTGCAAAATGTAACTCTGTTACTACTGCAAGTGTTAATACTGTAAAACAAAAGTTTGTTAAACCAGTATATGTTCCTACTCTAAACCAAAGCTTGTTAATACTGCACATGTTTCAAAAGTTAAATCAATTAAACAAGTATGCAACCAAAGGTCAAAGTAACTAAACCTCCTAGTCCACCTAATTTCTCAAACTTAGTACAAAGGAAGGTGAGTTACTTTGATGAAATGGGCAAACCCAAGTCAACTTTGGCTTGGGTCCCCACAAGAAACTAATTCCTTTGTTTATGTTGAGGTTCAGCCAACAAAAGATGCTGAAAGCAGTTGGCATGTAGATAATGGCTGTTCCAGGCACATGACGGGCAACATCTCTTGTCTCCAGAACTTTGAGAAATTCAATGGAGGGTATGTTGCCTGTGGAGGCAATCCAAAAGGAGGGAAAATCACTGGGAAAGGAACTGTTAGCAACGGAAGAATCAGCTTCAAGGATGTCTTCTATGTGCAACAGCTGCAATATAATCTGCTTAGTGTATCACAAGTGTGTGATCAAAAGAACACTACCATCTTCACTGAGACTGAGTGCTTGATAATGGAGACTGGATATGTCATAGATGAGAGCAAGGTTCTACTCAGAAATCAAAGAAAAGAGAACGGCTACTGCTTTGATATGTCCAAGTTTCAACCAACTGGAGAGGAAGCCTTCTTTGTATCTAAGGAAACCATGGATGAATCCAAACTGTGGCACAGAAGGATGTGTCACATGAATCTAAAGAATATCAATGAGCTGGTGAAATCCAAACTAGTTAGAGGTCTCCCTAACAAGCAATTCTCTTTTGATGAAAATTGTGTGGCATGTTTGAAGGGAAAGCAACACAAGTCTTCTCGCAAGACCAAGGAAATCAACACCATCAATACTCCTTTACACCTGCTTCATATGGATCTATTTGGACCCACCAATGTAAAAAGTATAGCCAAAAAGTCATACTGCCTTGTTATTACTGATGACTACACAAGGTATAAATGGGTGTACTTCCTTGCCACTAAACATGAGACCACTCAGTTACTCATCTCCTTCATCACCAAAGTAGAACATCAAATCAATCTGAAGGTAAAGAAGATCAGATGTGATAATGGGACAGAGTTCAAGAACCAAGTGATGAATGATTTCTGTGAGAAGAAGGGGATAGAAAGACAATTCAGTGCTGCCAGAACTCCACAACAAAATGGAGTAGTTGAACGAAGAAATCGGACTCTCATTGAAGCTGCAAGAAGTATGTTGGCAGACTCCAACTTACCGATCTTCTTTTGGGCAGAAGTAGTTAATACTGCTTGCTATGTGCATAATAGAGTCCTATTGGTAAAGTCCCAAAACAAGACTCCTTATGAGCTTCTACATAAGAGACAACCACTGATCAGTTTCGTAAGAGCTTTTGGATGTCCTTGTACAGTTCTTAACTCAAAGGACCACCTTGGTAAGTTTGAGAGCAAAGCATATGTTGGCTATTTTGTTTGATATTCATCACAAAGCAAAGCCTATAGAGTTTACAATCATAGGACCAGTATTACAGTATTACTGAAGAAAGTACCAATGTATCCTTCAACGAAAGCACCCCCAACACTAAGGGTCAAGGACCAAACTGGATCTTTCTTAGATGCTTTAACCAAATCATTGGACGTCAACTTTAATTTCCAACAATCAACTTCTGTTCCTACTGCTCCTATTCCTACTTCTCCTATTCCTACTGCTCCTATTCATACTGCTCCTATTACTACTGACCATGTTTCTACTGCAACACCTAAAGTAATTGGTACTGAAAGACTGAATGTCATGGAGTATGTGTATCTTCCTGTCTCTCAAGAAGATCCTCTCCAACTATATGAGACAGTAGAAAAGGTTATTGAAGAGGAGGCACTACCAAAGATTCCAAATGATAGAAGCAACTTTACTGATGGGGAAGGCAGCTCACCCAATCCAGAAACTACAATCTCTACCACCGAACCAGTCCTAAGATCAAATGGTGTACCTCACCTTGTAGAAGATGATGCCAATGGACTTGAGTACATGGTAGTTGATGAGCATGAAGATGAAGAAGTATTCACACCCAAGAGTTATGGTCCATTATCTTTTGAAACTGCCCAACCAAACCTCAATGACACTAACTTGGAGTCTTCAGTTAGAGTGGAAAAGGTTCCTACATCCAGAATTCATAAGAACCATCCTCCATCTCAAATGTTTGGTGATTATGAAATTCCAATGCAAACAAGAAGCCAACTCAGGAAACAAAAGGAACCCCATATGGACATCAACACTTGCCTGTATGCTTGTTTTCTCTCACAACTTGAACCAAAGAGAATACAAGAAGCTCTTCTTTGGATTGAAGCCTGTCAGGAAGAACTTCTTCAGTTCAAGATACAAGATGTATGGAAGTTGGTTCCATTACCAAGAAGGAAGAAGGTAATAGGCACAAGATGGATTTTTCGAAACAAGAAAGATGAAAGAGGGATAGTGATTAAGAGTAAAGCTAGACTGGTGGTTCAGGGGTACACACAAGAGGAAGGAATAGACTATGAGGAATTTTTTGCTCCAGTAGCAAGAATAGAAGCCATATGAATCTTCCTTGCCTATTCATCTTTCATGGGCTTCAAAGTGTTTCAAATGGATGTGAAGAGTGCTTTCCTCTATGGAGGGATAGAAAAAGAGGTGTATGTAAGACAGCCACCAGACTTTGAGGACCCACAACATCCTCACTTGGTATACAAATTGGACAAAGCTCTGTATGGGCTTCATCAAACACCAAGAGCATGGTATGACACACTTTCTGAATATCTCCTGAAGAACAACTTTCAAAGAGGTACCATAGACAAGACACTTTTCTTCAAGAAAACTCAATCTGACATCCTACTTGTCCAAATTTATGTGGATGACATCATCTTTGGATCCACCAGAGATGCTCTGTGTAGAGAGTTTGAACAACTGATGCATACTAAGTTCAAAATGAGTTCCATGGGTAAAATAACTTTCTTTTTGGGTCTCCAAGTCAAGCAGAATCCTGAAGGTTTGTTCATCAGTCAGTCCAAATATGTGAAGGATATTCTCACCAAATTTGGATTCTTGGAGGCAAAGATTGCAAGCACACCAGTGGAGACTCACAAACAATTGATTGCAGATCTTGAGGGGGAGGATGTAGACTTTCACAACTACAGGTCCATGATTGGCTCACTAATGTACCTCACAGCTTCAAGACCTGACATCATGTTTGGAGTATGTGTGTGTGCAAGGTATCAAACCAAGCCAAAGATGTCCCATCTTCATGCAGTCAAAAGAATATTTAGATACTTGAAGGGCAAACCTAACTTGGGTTTATGGTATCCTAAAGACTCACCTTTTGAATTAATTGCTTATACTGACAGTGATTATGGTGGTGAAGGTTTAGACATGAAATCTACTACATGAGGATGTCAATTCCTAGGATCAAGGTTGGTGTCTTGGCAGCGCAAGAAGCAGACAACAGTTTCCACTTCCTCAACAGAAGCTGAATACATAGTTGCATCAAGTTGTTGTGCTCAAGTCTTGTGGATACAAAATCAGATGATGGACTATGGGTATGCCTTTATCAACACTCCAATTTACATAGACAACAAGAGCACTATAAGCATCATCAACAATCCAGTGAATAACTCCAAGACCAAGCACATTGAGATAAGATACCATTTTATAAGAGATTGTAATGAAAAGAAATTAATTCATGTTGAAAAAGTTCATAGTGATAATCAGTTTGCTAATCTTCTCACAAAATCTTTTGATGTGGGAAGATTTACATTCTTGATTACTAGTATTTGCATGATCAACATGGATTAAAATATATAATTTGGTTCTTTAAAATCTTAATAAAAAGTCCCTTCGAGAAAGCAGTAGTAACTTTCACATGAAATTAAGTGCTCTACTCTTTAGTATTGTACTATGTTACTACTGCAAAAGTAACAGTAGAAACACACTTGGACAAAGTTTTATTAGTACGACAAGTGTTTTCATTACTACAAGAAGTATTATCAATACTGCCCAGGTTTTGAAAATACCGTCAGAATGGTTAATACGGCTAGAAATTTCATTACTATTGTATGTCTGATTAATACTGCAAGTAATTCACATTACTACTGCCAGATCAGTTAATACAACCCGTTTTTGTTATTACTATTGTACTATCCTCATTACTACGAACAAGTGTGTTAATACTGCAACGATTAGTACTGCAGAGGTTTCTTAATTAATAAGATTACTCTGTTAATACTGCGTTGACAAGTCAAAACTCAAGTTGCAACTGTCTTTTAACACGTGGCGGTTAGTGATTGGACCTCCAAATTTAAATCACGGCGCGCGTCCAATCCAACAGGCCCAAGTTGTTACAAACTTAAGCGTATAAAAAGGGTTTAATTTAATCTTTCAATTAATCAAGTTTCAAACATCAATTAAGCCCTAATTTTTCAAAGATCACAGTTGCAACTCAAAATCAAATATTTCTTCAATTTCTTCAAAAAGATTTCAATATAAACAACAATGGTCGAATTACAGTTCTTTGAAAGCCATAATTTAGTTTCCTGTTTGTTAAAGAACAAAGACAACAAAGATTTTCACCCCATTGTTGATTTCTTGAAACAAAGTCACATCAAATTTGCTCTAACTGTGAGTCCAGAAATACACGAAGAACATATTAGAGAGTTCTGGAGAACTGCTGTTGTTTCTTCAGAACAAGAAGTACCGGTGATCAATGCTACAGTTGATGGTACAAAGGTTACATTTTCAGAAGCAACTCTCCGAACACATCTTCAACTCCAGGATGGAGAAGGTATAAGTTCTTTACCTACTGAAACTGTTTTTCAAAACTTTCAAAGGATGGGGTATGAGGGGAAACTAAACACAACAACGTTTCAAAAAGGACTATTTTCCCCTCAATGGAAGTTTCTACTCCATACCCTTCAGCAAAGTCTTTCTCAAAAGAGAATATACTGGAATGAAGCAAGCTATTCCTTGGCTACTGCCATGGTTTGCCTTGATACAAACCAGACCTTTAACTTTTCAAAACTTATCTTTGATGGAATGCTTTGGAACTTGGGACATCCTGCTCAAAAAATTTTGATGTACCAAAGATTCATACAACATGTGTTAAACTGTGAAATCATGGATCTTACAAGATCCCAAACTGTTTTTCCTGCCCACTCTCATGGTAAAAAGGTTTTTGCTAACATGAGAAGCCAAAATAAAGGATTTTCAAACCATGTTACACCACTATTCTCTACAATGGTGGTGGAAATATAAGCTACAGATGAGAGACAAGTAACTTTACCTCTGTCTCAACCCCCATCGGCTTCACTTTCTACGGCAAGTGCTTCTGCAGTTCCATCTGCAAGTACTGCACCTGTTACAACTGAGGAAACTACTGCAGTATCTACTGTAAGTGTTCCTGCAGTTACTATTGTGAGCATTCCTGCAGTGGTTACTGCTCCACATGTCACCACTTTTGTGACTGAGCCTACAAACCCATCTGCTTCTACACCTCTTCAAACACCTCCACAGATTGCTACTTTTTCTAGAAAGGCTAAGAGAGTTCCTCATTCTCTTAAGCCTAAAACCACCCCTACTCCAATTATCTCCACTTCCTTACCTGAACAATCTTCCGTTGAGGCTATTCTATGGGAAAACACTGAGCTATCTCCTAGGCTCCATGAGGTGGTCTCTTGGGAGGGGGGTGACCATGTGGGAAGGGCTCAGACTACTGATTCTTCTGCTTCCTCTAGCAGAGCACATGATAGTTTGAAAGGAATTAAGACCCAACTCACGGCAACACAACCTATTGATGCTGCTTTGGTGGCATAAGTAGAAAGTGGTCCCAGGCGCCAAGAGACCATGGGGGAGGGAACAGCTTCTGCTAGGCAGAGGGGTCCCTCTACTTCCTATGATCCACCACCTGTTGGTACCCAACAGGAAAGGAGTGAGGATAGATATAACTACTCTAACTTAGAATTGCTGGATATGTGCCAAACTTTTATAGTTAAAGTGGATAAACAAGGGGAGGAACTTGCCACTTTAACACAATTAGTGCATCAGCAGGTGGAGCAACAGGAGAAACTTACTGCTCAATTGATACACAAAAAACCAGAAACAAAGAGTGTTGGAACTTCTCCCATACATTCAAGTTCTTCTACTTCTTCAGATGACACCCTATATGATGACAAAAAGGGGGAGAAAGATAATGATGATATTTCGTCAATGGAAGAAGAAGAAACTGGTGTTGAATTAGTTAAGGGGGAGGAGGAGAGAAAGAGTGATGAGACTGTGATTACTGCTACATCTGATAAAGAGAATGAGATTGATATTGAAGCAGTAAGCATGGATATTTCAAATTTGGAGGTTAATACTTACAAAGAAGTTGAAGTTAATACTGAGAAGCAAATGGGTGATGATGAAATTAAGGGGGAGAAGATGGTTATTGATGATGAAATTGAGGGGGAGCAGATGATTATTTCTAATGTTGAAGCATGTTAATACTGTGAAACAAAAGCATGTCAAACCAGTATCTGTTCCTACTGTTAAACCAAAATCTGTTAACACTAAAATTGTTTCAAAAAATAAAATAGTCAAACAAGTGTGGCAACCAAAGATCAAAGTAACTCAACCACCTGTTCCCATTGATTTTTCAAAACTAGTCCAAAGGAAGGTGAGCTACTTTGATGAAATGGGCAAACCCAAGTCAGCTTTGGCTTGGGTTCCCACCAGAAACTAACTTCCATTGTTGATGTGCAGGTTCAGCCAACAAGAGAAAGTGAGAGCAGTTGGCATGTAGATAGTGGCTGTTCCAGGCACATGACAGGTAACATGTCATGCCTACAGGACTTTGAAAAGTTCAATGGAGGATATGTTGCATTTGGAGGCAATCCAAAAGGAGGAAGAATTTCTGGAAAAGGGACAGTAAGCAATGGAACAATACACTTCAAGGATGTGTATTATGTGCAACAATTGCAGTATAACCTGTTGAGTGTCTCTCAAGTCTGTGATGAGAAGCACACAACTATCTTTACTGCATCTGAATGCATAATCATGAAGCCAGGATATGTTATAGACCAGAGTATGATCTTACTTAGAACACCAAGAAGAGATAATGTCTATTGTCTAGACATGTCAAAGGTCAAACCCACTTCATCTGAGGCATGCTTTCTCTCAAAAGCCACCTTAGATGAATCCACTATGTGGCATAGGAGAATGTGCCATATGAACCTGAAGAATATCAACAAACTGGTCAAATCAGGTTTGGTTAGAAGTCTCCCCAACAAACAGTTTAATCTTGATGACAACTGTTTAGCTTGTTTGAAGGGTAAACAGCACAAAACTTCTCACAAGTCAAAGGAGATCAACTCTAACACCACTCCTTTACATTTACTCCACATGGATTTATTTGGTCCTACTAATGTAAAGAGCATTGCCAAGAAATCCTACTGTCATGTCATCACTGATGATTTTTCAAGATACACATGGGTGTACTTTCTGGGTACCAAGGATGAGACAAGTCAGTTACTTATCACTTTCATCACAAAGATTGAACATCAAGTTAACTTTAAAGTCAAGAAAATCCGATGTGATAATGGAACAGAATTCAAGAATCAAGTGATGAATGATTTTTGTGAAAAGAAAGGAATAGAGATGCAATTCAGTGCTGCTAGAACTCCTCAACAAAATGGAGTTGCTGAAAGACGAAATAGAACATTGATTGAAGCAGCAAGAAGCATGTTGGCAGACTCCAACTTACCAATCTTTTTTTGGGCCGAAGCAGTTAATACTGCTTGCTATGTCCAGAACAGGGTACTATTAGTCAAGTCTCAAAACAAAACTCCATATGAACTCCTCCACAAGAGGCAACCTTTGATTAGTTTCTTAAGAGCATTTGGATGTCCATGTACAGTCTTAAATTCCAAAGAATATCTTGGTAAGTTTGAGAGCACAGCAGATGAAGGAACTTTCGTTGGATACTCCTCCCAGAGCAAGGCATATCGTGTTTGTAATCACAAAACAAAGATCATAGAAGAAAGCTCTAATGTGACATTCAATGAACATACTCCTACTAAGAAGGGTCAAGGACCAAATTGGTTTTTCGATTTGGATGCATTAACCAAATCATTAAACTCTAACTTTGACTTTCAACCTTCATTAGTTCCTACGGATCCTGTTACTACGGCACAATCCATTTCTACGGATCATGTTACTACGGATCCAGTTAATACTGCTCCAATCATTGGTACTGCCCGTTTGGATGTTATGGAGTATATCAACCTCCCTATTTCTACGGAGGATCCTATTCAACTCTTTGATCCCATATACCCAAATGAAGTAGAGAAGTCTTCCCAACAAGAGGAAGAACATCCACATGAAGATGAAGCAGTTCCTAAGTCCACAACTACTGCTACGGACGATGCCACATGCCCCAATGGAGTTCCACACTTAGTTGAAGAGGATGAGCATGGCGTTGACCAAATTTTCACTGAAGAATTTGAACCATACACTCAGGACATACCCTCTTCAGTTACTACTCCTCCATCTACTGCTTATTACCCAAGCAATGATATGCCTGATTTGAATGATACAAACTTAGGAGCTGAACTAAGACTTGAAAAGATCCCATCTTCTCGTGTTGCAAAGAACCACCCACCTTCTCAAGTCATTGGTAATCTTGACTTCTCAATAGAGACTAGAAGTCAAACAAAGCCCAAGAAGGATCCTGTGAAAGCTCTTCTCAATACATGCCTGTTTGCCTGCTTCCTCTCTCAAATGGAACCAAAGAAAATACAAGAGGCACTACTGGATCCCCATTGGATAGAGGCATGTCAAGCTGAGCTACTACAATTCAAGATTCAAGGAGTATGGGAATTAGTGGAAGTCCCATTTGGCAAGAAGGTGATAGGAACAAGATGGATCATCAGAAACAAGAAGGATGAAAGAGGCATTGTAATCAAAAAAAAAGTCAGACTGGTTGCACAAGGCTACACACAAGAAGAGGGAATTGATTATGAAGAAGTCTTTGCTCTAGTGGCTAGGATTGAAGCCATTAGACTGTGTCTAGCTTTTGCCTCATTCATGGGATTCAAAGTCTACCAGATAGATGTCAAGAGTGCATTCCTCTATGGCGTCATTGAGGAAGAGGTATATGTCAAGCAACCCCCTGGATTTTAGGACCCTCAACATCCTCACATGGTCTACAAACTAGTAAAAGCTCTATATGGGATTCATCAAGCACCAAGGGCTTGGTATGACACACTTTCAGACTACCTTCTTCAAAACAACTTTCAAAGAGGAACCATTGACAAGACACTATTCTTCAAGAAATCTCACTCAGATATCCTTCTTGTTCAAATATATGTTAATGTCATCATCTTTGGCTCTACCAAAGATTCTTTGTGCAAAGAGTTTGAAGAATTAATGCACACAAAGTTTCAAATGAGTTCAATGGGGGAACTCACTTTCTTTTTGGGTCTACAAGTTAAGCAAAAGGAAGATGGTCTCTTTATCAGCCAATCCAAGTATGTCAAGGACATTCTCACTAAATTTGGTTTTCTGGATGCCAAAGTAGCAAGCACTCCCGTAGAAACTCACAAACAACTGACTGCTGATCTTGAGGGGGAGGATGTGGATATACATAACTATAGATCAATGATAGGCTCCTTAATGTATCTCACAGCTTCAAGACCAGACATCATGTTTGGAGTTTGTGTTTGTGCAAGATATCAAACAAGACCCAAAATGTCACACCTAATTGCAGTCAAGAGAATCTTTCGTTACCTAAAGGGCAAGCCTAACTTAGGTTTATGGTACCCTAAAGACTCTCCTTTTGATTTAATTTCTTATACTGACAGTGACTATGGTGGCGAAAACTTAGACAGGAAATCAACAACTGGAGGATGCCAATTTATTGGCTCAAGACTGGTGTCATGGCAATGCAAGAAGCAAACAACTGTGTCTACCTCTTCCACAGAAGCTGAATACATTGCAGCTGCTAGTTGTTGTGCTCAAGTGCTATGGATACAAAATCAAATGATGGATTATGGCTATTCATTCATGAACACACCAATTTACATTGACAACCAAAGCACTATTAGCATCATCAACAATCCAGTCAAGTACTCCAAGACAAAGCATATAGAGATACGCTATCACTTCATAAGAGACTGTAACGAAAAGAAATTGATTCATGTTGAGAAAATCCACACTGACAATCAGCTTGCTGACCTTCTCACAAAAGCATTTGATATGGGAAGATTCACATTCTTGATTACAAGTATTAAGTATTGGAATGATCAACATGGATTGATATCAACTTCCTTTATCTCTTAGTATTTCTATTTGAAAGTCCCTTCGAGAAGCAGTAGTAACCTTAACATAAGCAACAAGGGCCTTACTTCTTAGTATTGTACTATGTTACTACTGCAACAGTAATAGTAGAAACAAATTTTAACCAAAGTTTTATTAGTACGGCCAAATTGTCAGTATTAAGGGAAGGTTTAACTACTACTGCCCTTAATCTAATAATACGAACGGAATGGTTAATACTGCTTAGTATTGTTGTTAGTACGAACCTCTGGTTAAAACTGACAGTAATTCACATTACTACGGACAGTCCAGTTAATACGGCTCGTGTACCATTACTACGGTCATTAATCAACTTACTACGGTTATTATTTGTTAATACTGCAATTCACCGTATTAAAAGGTTTCTTAAACAATAAGTATTCATTTATTAATGGTGATTTGACAAGTCAAATTACAACTTGTAACTAACTTTTACACGTGGTACTTGGTTATTGGACCTAATTTTTAAAATTGAGGCGCGAGGTACAGCTACAATTGACACGTGGCAATCTCTAATTGCACCGTTACTTTTAATCATCACCCGCGTCAAATCCAAATCACCAAGTTGTTACATTTTTCACCGTATAAATAGGGATCCTTTTAACCGTTTGAGAACTTACCTTTCTTAAAGAACCCTAAATCTTCTAAAAAGTTACCGTTACAATCAAAATCCCTATAATTTTCTTTCACTATTTGCTAAATCCTGTGTCTAATTGCTTGTTATAATCCTTATCGTTTATACATTCTTAAAAATGGCTGAATTACAGTTTCATATGACACACAACATGGTGGCCTTCTTGGTCAAACTTGATGACAATGCCGATTTCCATCCGATTATCGATTTCCTGAATCAATCCCATATTAAACTGACGTTAACAATCATTCCTGAAATCCATGAAGCACATATAAGGGAATTTTGGACCTCCTCCGAACTTAATACTGATGGGGAGGTACCTGTCATCAATGCCACGGTGGATGGCAAAGCAATAAGTATTTCAGAGGCAACATTGCGCACACATCTACAACTCCGAGATGCGGCGGGTAGAACACATCTTTCTAATGAAATTCTTATTGAAAATTATGAAAGAATGGGCTATGAGGGGGACTTAAACATCTCAACTTTTCAAAAAGCAAAGTTGTCCCCCCAATGAAAATTCTTGTTGCATACTTTGCAACAGTGTTTATCTCAAAAGAGAACGGGTTGGCATGAAGGTAGTTCTTCTTTAGCTACTGCCATGGTGTGTTTGGCTACCAACCGAACATACAATTTTTCAAACTTAATTTTTGAAGGAATGAAATGGAACTTGGTCAATCTTAAACATAAATTTCTCATGTATCCAAGATTCCTCCAACACATTTTTAATTGTGAATTACAAGATCTTACTAGATCTGAAAATGTTTTCTCTTCTCATGCACATACAAAGAAAGTTTTTACAAACATGAGAAAAGTTAATAAAGGTAGTTCTTCTAATGTGACACCATTGTTCTCAAAAATGATGGTGGTCACAAGTTCTCAAGATGAGGGACAAGTGAGTGCACATCTGTCCCAACCACCATCTTCTATTGCAACAACCAGAAGCACCACTGCAATTTCTGTTGCAAGTGCTGAGGTTAGAACCCGTGAGGTTACAACTACAGTTTCTACTGCAAGTGTACCTCCAGTTGCTACTGTGAGTTCTACTCCAGTTGCTACTGCCACAGTCACCACTTTTGTGACTTCACCCACAGTTTCTACACCTCACTCACCATCCACAGTTGCTTTCTCTAAGAGACCAAAGAGGGTTCCTCAGCCTCTTGTGTCTCAACCTACCCCACTTACTCACACTCAAACATCTTTACCTGAAACATCTTCAGGAAAGACACCATCAGGGGAACACAATGAGCATACCCCATTGCTCACTGAGGTGGTCCATCAGGAGGGGAGGGCTAATCCTACTGCAGCAATCACTTCTCATAGTGATGCGCAGGACAGTATTAACATATCTAAGACCCAAACCAAGGCAACCCTTACCTTTGATGATGACTGGTTCTCATCTTTGGGAAGTGGTCCCTGGTGCCAAAGAAACCACGGGGGAGATACATGTTCTAGCTAGGCAGGAAAGTGTCTTTACACCCTATGATCGACCACCTGTTGGTACCCAACAGGCAAGGGGTGAGGGTAGCTCTAATCAACACCAGGAATTGATCGACATGTACAAAATTGTCATAGCTAGGGTGGTTAAACAAGAGGAAACTCTTGCCACTCTAACAGGTTTGGTGCAACAGTTGCTGGCTCAACAGGCTCTCTTATCAGCTCAACTTTTGCCCAAAAGAACCACCACATGAAGTATTGGAACATCTCCAAGGCCATCAAGCTCTTCTTCATCTGATGATACTCCCCCAGCTGACAAAAAGGGGGAGAAATAAAAAGAGACACAAATTTTATCATCTGAAGAGAGCAGGGGAGAAGAAAGAAAGAGTGATGAAACAGTCATAACTGCAACCTCCCAACAAACTGAAGATATGGAGATTGATAGTACTCCTAAGGGGGAGACAGAAAGAGAAAGAGAAGATATGTTGGTGGATGAAGAAGGAGAGAGAATGGTGGTAGATGAAACCACTGAGAAGGAACAAGTTGTTGAGGGGGAGCAAATGGTTGAAGAAACAGTAGAAGGGGAGCATACAATGGACATCGAAATGGAAGAAGCAGCAATTTCTACCAACCCCATGGTTACTACTGACCTTATGGTTACTACTGACACCATGGTTACTACCGCTCCTCAGTCAGCTGCTATTACTGCGGATATAGTTTCTACGGAGCAAGTTACTACGGATGCTGAAATGGTTTCTACGGAGATAGTTACTACTGCCAGTATTCCAGTTGCTACGGAGAGCCCTGTAGATACTAAACCTCCACTGTTTACAACAATTCCTCCAACATTTTATCAAGCTCCTCATACTTTTCAAGCTATTCCATCTGAAGCTACAACAATCACTACCACAGAATCTACAGTTCCTGCCCCTACTGTTGATCAACAAGTTGTTGCGGATGATCTAATACAACAAGAAATGGAAAGAACATTTGTCATGTTTGATGAGTCAACATTAGCATCACAGCTTGACAAGATCAAAGAAGACAAGAAGAAACAAGAAAAAGAGAGAGCAGAAGCTGAAAGAAAGAAGGTCATAGCTGAAGCAGTTTCTAGACAAAGAGCAGCAGCAGCTTCAATACCCAAAGAAGGTCAACTTGCTTTACCTGAAAATCAAGTTAATGTTGCTGTGACTGCAGGTAAGTTTGGGTACATCACTGTGAAGGGAAGACTTCAAAAAGTTAACCTTGATGATCCAGAACACCATGCTAAAGTCAAAGTGAAGGTTGTGGAGAAATCCAAAGAAGAGAAGAAGGAAGAAGAAAGGCTTAAGAGATAGAAGGCTGCAGCAGAAAGAGATGAGAAAAATCTGCTAGCAGAGTTGGAGAGGGAAAGAATTGAACAAGAAAGAGCTTCTGCTGAGTTCCTAAAGAAGCTTGCTGCTAAAGAAGAACTGAATCAAGAACCTAATCAGGCTGATAGAGAAAGGCTAAGGAAGATTGCTGAGGAGGATGCAATCCATGCTCAACAGATGGCAGATGAGCAGATTCTGGAAGAGCTTCAACTTAAAGGTCAAGAGAAAGCTGATGCAGAGCTTGCCAGGAAAATGCTTCAAAAAGATGAACTACTGTTGAAAAAGAAAGCCAAATTCAAGCCTGAGAAGAAGAAAGTACTTGGGAAGAAGGAGTCTACAAAAGCCAAGCTAGCTGAAGATAGGCAGAAATTTGTCTCCTATCTCAAGAGAAAAGGTTATAATGGTAGGTCATTAGGACCTATGAAGATGGAAAGTTTGTTGGAATTAGTTGAGAAGGAAAAGAAGAAAGATGTCCAAAGAGAAGCTGCACTTGCAAAGATTCAAGAGAAGAAAAAGCAAGACATGGAGAAGGCCATGAAGATTGCTCTTGAAACTGGCAGAAAAATAATCAATGAACAAGGAAAAGAAGTACCAAACCCTGCTGTAGTTAGTACTGCTCCAGCTACGGTAAACCCTCCTGAGAAGCCAAATAGGAAGAAGTTAGCTTCTAAAAGAATCCCTCTTGCAAAGAAAAGAAGAGTAGAAACTACTACTTCTCCAAATACTTCTCAAGAAAGTCCTATCATCCCACTTATGCAAATAAAGCAATAACCTGTGAATGTGGATGAAGAAGATGTTGATCCTAAAGTCACACAAGAAGATTGTTCAGCTTTTATTAACAATCTAGAAGGACTAAGGTTTACACCGTTAGTTGTGATGCCTCCTATGATCATCGATTGGAAATTTATTGGTGGACAACTGGGGACAGAATATAAGGTTACAAGGCAAGATAAATCAACAACAATTTTTCCAGCTTTCCACAGAGTTATAAGGGATTTCACAAGAGATGATTTAGAGAGAATGTACGAAGTAGGAAAAGTCAAATACTCTCATTGCAGAGGTGAATGTTCAGGTACTGATCATGCTATGGACTGCTTATGTGGTTTGTTTGAACCAGGGTATGAACAGACTAGCTCAGTGTTCAAGAAGGGAAGTCCTAAAAATCCAGTTGAGAAGTGGTTTGTTTATGAACGAAGTGGTGTCTACTCTATAGTAAGAAAGGAGGGAGCCATGGAGTTTTACTTAGTGAATAAAAGGTATCCACATGACTTGAAGACTTTGGAAGAAATGATTAAAGTCAAGTTATATGGACTTCTTGATTCAAGGATAGCACATGAATTAGTTTGGAGTATTTTGGTACAAATCACAGAAGAAAGAACAAAAGGAAAGGAAGCTGAATGGCAAGACAAGGAAGAAAGAAGAAATGCATAGCTAACTTGACAAGTAATGAAGTAGTTATAAACGTTGATGTATAAAAACTTGTACTTTTGATAAAGTTTATAAAAGTTCAAGGTTAGGGGGAGATTGTTGGGTTATAACTTAGTCATAATAGTTTAACTCAATAATGTTACTTCTAGCTACGGATATAAACTTGTGAAGTTGCTACGGAAGATCAAGTTTAATACGGCTGTTCAACTGAGATACTACGGACATCATCATTACTACGGAAGAATCAAGTTACTACGGACAGACTAAGAGTTACTACGGAAGACCACCTTGTCATGCAAGAATAATCTAATAGATAGAGTTAGAATTAGATTATGATTCCTTTTGTAATTAGATAAAGTTTCCTTTTCTAGATAACGATAGATGTAGATTTCCTAGTTTATCTAGGCTAGCCTCAAGGTCTATAAATATAGATCCTTGTAGAATAGAAGAAACACGTTGTATTGATATCTTGATTAATACAATTGAGGCTTAACATTCGACAATATTATTGTTTATTCTTATTCATATTCTTACGATAATTATTGTTCAATAACTTGTTAATATTGAAGTGTTCATCCGCTGCTGAACTTCTTCAATAGATCAAGATCTTAACGAAGGCAAATTATAAGTTACATTAGCTTATTCGATCCTGACAATCTACATAATAATCTTCTGGCAGTGTAGATTTAGAAGATTGAGCAGGAAATGGGTCTTCTTGTTGAGTCTTTGTTAACCAAGACTCCTTCTTTATATACTTAACAAAAGGATCATGTTCTTGCTTCACCTTAGTCTTTGATTGCACATCTTGACTCTTTTTCTCAACTAGAGACTTCAATGTGACATTCTGACTTGGATCAAATGTTTTGTAGAAGACCCCTCACCCGTTTGAACAGAAGGAGCAATTGGAGCTTCAGTTGCTTCTGTATTTTGACTTTCAATATTGACCTCAACATTCTCCGAAATTCTTTCAGTTTGTCTTTTTCTCAGCTCCTCCTCTATATTCTTTTCTCTTTTCGATTTCAATTCACTTACCATGACCTTGGTTTGAATATCTACCCATTTTTTCTCTAGGGTCTCAATCTTCATTTTCCCCACTGATCTAGATGACAATCCACCAAAAACCACCAAGTAGTTCTTCAGATGAAGTTTGTAATTCTTCTCTGAGAACTTATTTTTGTATTCTAGCATCTTCTTATTCAGATTGGTCACCTTAGAAGGTACTATCTTTGATGCTTTTAATGCTCTACTCTTCACTCTCCCTCCTTGTTTAACACTGTTTCCAACCTCAGGAGTTTCTTCAACTATTCTCTCTACTTCTTCCTCTTTTACAGTCACTTCAATACTCTCATCACCTTCCTTGTCACTATCAATCTCTATCACCACTTTCTCTCCTTTCAATTCTTCATTTCATTGATTATTTATGTCAAATGCATGTACAGAAACAAGGTTCCTTTCCTTAATATAAACAGTGAAAGTCTCTTGCTGAATTGACATCAAAAATCCCTTCATACAGCCCCTCAAAGTGTTTTTCAATCGTCTCTTGATCTATTACTTCTCCAAATTGATCAACAACTCTAAATTTCTTGATATTCTTTTCAACTTCAACACTTTCAATTTCATGTTCATCACCAGAGTTAATAAAATCTTCACCCGATACAAACTCTACATCACCAGACTTAAACAACTCTTCACCAGATGTAAATTTTCCTTCACCAGATGTAATAATTTCTTCACCAGATGTAAACTCTGTGATTTTTTCCTTTCCTTTTGAACTCCCAACGTTGTCCAAATCTTCCACAATCTTCCCCACTATTGATAGATCAATCTCAGCTTCCTCATTAATACTTTCACTGCTCTCCATTCTAACTTCAGCTTCAGTTTCAACATGTTCTTCTTCTTCCACCACTATTCTTTCCTCAGATTCAACTTTAACATTAATCTCAGTTTTATCTCCCTCTATTTTAGATGCATCATCCATAGGAAGATATTTTAAGCACTTTCTCCTTAATTTCTCTGATAACCGCATTTGAAGCATGTTTCCACCTTAACTGGTTTATCAGTGATTTTTTTCTCATAACCAGTTGCTCCAGAGCCTTATTCTTCTTTGTCATTTCCATGATTGTCAACATACCAATCCCTGCTCCCCCTTTAGTCCTTGAAGTACACATGAATAGGAGTGCTTGATGAAGCATCCTTCTGAGCAGTTGACACAGGGGTAGACACAGGTGGAAATTCAGAAGTGACAGTATGTGAGACAGCCAGATTAGGCAGAGCTTGACTCTCCTCAACTGTATAAAACCAATTTTCTCGTTCATCACTCCCTTGAGCTTGTTGATCAATAGGTGATTGAGGTGGAGGTGATGGAATAGGAATAACAGGTGACTCAGGTTGATCAACCTCCACTTGTTGTTGTTGTTGTTGCTCTTATTGTTGTTGTTGTTGTTGTTGTTGTTGTTGTTGTTGTTGTTCTTGATGTTGTTGTTGTTGGTCTTGTTGTTGCACATTCTCTCCCCACTGGCCTTGTAGCTCCAAAAACATCTGTATAGCTACCCTTGCCTGATTTATCATTGGTGGGAAGAAAAAAGTGAATTGTCCTGAGAATACCACTCTTGATTTAGGAAAAGATCTTCTCATATTATTCACAATTTTCCAGTTCATGTTCTTATCCTTAAGTGTAGGACCTTCTAGCATCAGTCCTTGAACTTCAGATTGCAAGATGATCTGAAGGAATCTTGGATAAAGAAGAAATTTTTGTGAACTTCCTTCAGCCATTCTCTGCATGCAGTCCATGATGAATCCAGAGAAGTTAAACCTCCTTTGAGTAATCATACAAACAAAATCAAAGGCTAATGTTTGATTCATCTCATCAACCCCCCCCCCCCCCCCCTAGACCTTCCAGTTATGCAGTAAACCAGTACATGGATAAGATATATCCAGTTGAATGAGACATTTGTCTTCTTCACCATACTCTGTAGGAAATCACCCTCATACCCAGTTTGTCTACACACATTTCTTATTTCTTCCATCTCCAATCTCTCCACACCACCAACATCATCCAACTGTAATACTCTCCTCAAAACATCTTCACTGATAGTAACATTCTCCATTTGTACAATTTATGTAACAGTCCTCACTCCATTTACAAAAGCAATTCCTGCATTCTGCCAGAACTCCAGGAGTACATCTCTTTATAGAACGGGACTCTCTGAAATAGCAAATCTAAGGTTTGAGTTGATTAGAAATCCTAAAATCAGCTTCCAATCCTCATCAACTTTAGAATGACCCATATCCAAAAATGCAGCAACATTATGTTTTGAGGGAAAGCCATCTAAAATCAGTTACAAATATTTAGTATTCAATCAAAAGTATAAACTGACTAAACATATATAATAAAAATTAAAAATACCTTAATGAACTCATAAAACACAGGAATAATTCTCTAAAACTGGAAAAACCCTAAACACTATCTCAAAGACGCTAAAATGCTATAGAAGAGCTCTAAAGGAAGTCGGCAGTGAAATGAAATGGTAAGAAATTTTATTGAGATTAGCAATTTTGATGCGGATAAGAGATGCAATTTGCATGAATTAAAAAAGATTATTTGAATTTAAAAGTATAAAAAATAAATTAAGAAAAAATATTATATTTAATTTTCCACCAAAAAGTCACCCGACCTAAAATTACACAAAATTATAACCCGACCTAAAAGTTAAAGAACCGGACTTAAGCTTATGGTCAAAGAAGTCAACTCAAGTACCATATTTAAATAAATTTAATACCCGAGATAAAAATATGGTCAAAAAAGTCAAAGTTATTACCAGACATAGATTAGATCAATACCCGACCTAAAATTTATTACCCGAATTAAATTAAATCAAAATTAACTCATTTAAATCGTTATGGGTTAAATTCTTAATACTAGAACTGAATCATTTCAAACCATTAGTTAATCTTGAAATTTTTTAAAAAGAAAAATTTCAGTTTCAGAAATCATAAAATGATACTCCAGGACTTCATAAATTAGTTCATATGAGCAAATTTGTTGTAGAAATGAAATGTTTTGTAAAACGTAGAAACTTGTATTTTTATTATAGTTCAACTTGTGTCAAAAATTAATAAATTGGAGATTTTAATAATTTAAAAGTGACATGATATACAATCAAACTTACTCAATCCTTATCAAGTAGAAATAAATTAAAATAATATTTTACTTAAATATGGCATATATACCTTATTGTCATTAAAACAGAGCAGTTTTATGACATATTTTGACCAAAGGATTTATATGAACACATGAATAATCTTCAATATGTGAGAGTCCCAGAATATGATTTCTCAACCTTATAAACTACTTTTTCTCTCTAGATATTTTTGATTATAGGCATGTTTTTATGTTCAAAATTAGATTTAGTACTATAGTTCAACTCACTCCCTTGTCTCTGCCGTTTATCAAGTTAGCATCAATGATCTAAGAGGACAATTAGACTAGCTTATTAAAGAATTTGGACTTATTCACATGTGTCTCTGCCGTTTATCAAGTTAGCATCAAGGATCTCAAAGTCAATAAATTATTAAAAATCACTATAAAACTTTATAGTTTTTATGATAAATAGATTTAAATGCCATATTTTACTGAAAATATAGCTTTTCTTTGTTTTTCTACTTGACCTTCACTGATTTCCCATTTGTCAGTTATCAATTTTAATGATTTTATGCAATGTATAGACCACAGATTGTTAAAGGTTTCAAAATACAAGAATATGTGCATTTATGAAAACATTTGGTTTCAAGAAATCTTTATATACTGAACTATGTTAAATTATGTTGGAATTTATTTTTATGACTCATTTCTTAGAAATTTTGTTTTTGTGAAACATATTTAAATTTTATACTTTTTTGATTAATTTTTCATATTTTGTATTTGAATTTCTAGAAAAACAGATTCAAAAACTTGAAAATTGAATAGAAATAAATCTTTTTTAGTTATATATATTCATACTGAAAACATATATTTTTGGATTTTATCTATACACATTGAAAAGACATGTTTTTTGGATTTTATCTATACAAAATGAAAACACATATTTTTGGATTTTATCTATACAAAAAAACTACTAGATTTAAAAAATTTACCATACTTAAAAAGAAACATTACCAGACTTAAAATTTTTACCCAACTTAAAAAGAAAAACACTACCAGACTTAAAAAATTTACCAAACAAGAGAAACACTACCAGACTTAAAAAAATACTACCATACTTAATATATTTTTTTCCCATTTTATACCCCTCTTTTTGTATTTTGAAATAAAAAGAAAACAAAATGCAAAATATTATATACAAAATTAGTTTGAAGAAACACTCAATCAAGATTCATTAGACCAATAGCCTCAACAAAAAAATTGAATCTTGATACATCAAATGTCTGTGTGAAAAGGTCTGCTAATTGGAGGTCAATGTGAATCTTAACCAAGTGAATCAAGTGTTTTTCAAAACAATCTCTTATGAAGTTGCGTCTAATCTCAATATGTTTTGTCTTAGAATGTTGTACAAGGTTCTTAGTAATGAACATTGCAACAATATTGTCTATGTGAATAGGTGTGTTCATAAAGTTAAGGCCATAGTCTAGCATCTGATTCTGAATCCTAAAACCTGGGAAGTACAAGAACCATCAGCAATGTATTCTGCTTCAGCATAGGATTGTGAAACAGAGGTCTGTTTCTTGCATTGCCAAGAGACTAGCCTATTTCCTATTCAAGTTACAACCTCCATAATCACTGTCAGTGTAGGCATAAAAGTAAAAAGTAGAATTCTTAGGATACCAAAGGCCTAAAGAAGGTTGTCCCTTAAGATATCTAAAGATTCTCTTAACATCAATTAAAAGGGAAACTTTAGGATCAGCTTGAAATCTAGCACAAAGACAAACTCCAAACATAATGTCAGGTCTACTAGCAGTAAGGTACATTAGAGAACCTATCATAGACCTATATAAATGTTGATCAACACTTTTACCATCTAAATCAGGATGTAATTTGGCCCTAGTGTCAACAGGAGTGGAAGCAGATTTACAAACACTATATCCAAACTTAGCTAACATGTCTTTGACATACTTAGACTGATTAATAAAAATGCCATTATCCAACTGCTTAACCTGTAATCCTAGAAAGAAAGACATCTCTCCCATAGAGCTCATTTCAAATTTTGAATGCATTACAGATTTAAATTCTTTGAACATAGCATCATTAGTTGAGCCAAAAATGATATCATCAACATATATTTGAACAAACACTTATTCTTGGCCAACTATCTTAATAAATAAAGTCTTATCAATAATTCCCATAAGATAGCCATGGTCAATCAAATATTTGGACAATGTGTCATACCAAACTCTATGAGCTTGATGTAAACCATACAAAGTTTTGTCCAACTTGACCTCATGATCAGGGTATTGAGGATCCAAGAAACAGGAGGCTGACTAACATACACTTTCTCTTCAAGAACTCCATACAAAAAGGCTGATTTAACATCCATTTGATAAACCTTAAAGTTCTTATAAGAAGCATATGCTAAAAACAATCTAATAGCCTTTATCCTAGAAAGTGGAGCAAAGACATCATCATAATCTATACCCTCTTCTTGAGTATAAACTTTAACCACAAGTCTAGCCTTATTCCTCCCAATAATACCTCTATCATCCCTTTTTACCTTAAAAATCCATTTACCTCCTAGAACATTCACATCTGTAGGTCTTTCCACTAAAGTTCCTACTTCCTGAACCTTAAACTGCAATAGTTCTTCTTGCATAGCCTCTCCCAAACTATTATAGTCAATGCAATATCTACATTCTTAGGCTCAAGTTGGGAAAAAATCAAGAAAATAAACTCAAATTTTCTAAACCATTACTACTTCTAGTCTTGACCCCCATCATACAAATTTCCTATAATATTACTTAGAGGATGAGTTTTGTGAGCTTTTAAAAATGAATTTATTTCCTCAATAATATTAGTAGAAAGATTTGTTTGATTTGGCACAATATCATCAAAGAATAAAGAATCAGAAGTTGCTTCACTGAGTTGTTCATGTCTTGGTTCATCAATATGAGTTTCGGATTCTGCACCAAAGTTAAATTAGGCTTCACCAAAGTTGTTTAGATTTTTAGCTTCTGCACCAGAGTTGTTCTGTGATTCACCAGAGTTGTTCTGTGATTCACCAGAGTTGTTCTGTGATTCACCAGAGTTTTCTTCTATTCCATTTTGAGCACCCGAATTAACTTGTGACCCACCAGAGTTATCTTCAATTTCAACTTGTGCACCCGAATTAATTTAATTTTCACCAGAATTCATATCTTGATCTTGTACAACATTGTCATGTTCTTCAGAGGATACTGGAATTTCTTCTTCTTGAAGAAATTCTGCTTCAGTTTGACTCCCTTAACTATCTTGACTCACAACTGTTGTAACTTCTGATGAAATGGTGTGATCATGAACTAATGATGAAGGGATTGCACTTTTATTTGCTTGATTTCTAAATTCAAACTCATCTGTGTCTTCAACATTAGTAACATCTTCTGTCGATACCTGGATTTCTTCTGAAACAACTAGACAGAAACCATTAAAAGAATTCACAAATGTATCTAAATCAAACAATTATTCACCCCATGAATTCTTAACATTTGGTGTGTCTTCATTGAATATCACATTAATGGATTCCTCTATGGTTCTAGTTCTTCTGTTATATATCCTGTAAGCTTTTGAAACACTAGAATAACCAAGAAAGTATCCATCATCAGTTTTACAATCAAATTTTCCTAGGTGATCTTTGGTATTTAAGATAGAACATAAACATGAGACATCTGAAATTATGTTGGTTTCCTTTTAAAAATGAAAAACAACACATGGATCTATTTGGTCCAGTCAGTGTAAAAGGAAAATCTGAAAAACCGTTTAAAAGGAAAATCTGAAAAACCTTTTAAAAGGAAAAACATGAAAAACCATTAAAACTTGATTATGTTGGTTTCCTTTTAAACATGAAAAACAGTGGTCAAGTAATTGAAAATTCTTTTTAGGTAATATAGAAACTAGATTATCTGTGACCAATTTAGTCATGCTTTTAAGATTAACATGACAAAGCCTTCTATGCCATAAATCAGACTCTTTTTCAGTAGTTTTAGATATGAAACAGTTTGAAGATTCAGTAGATTGAACATTGTTCATATCTAAAATGTACATGTCCTCACATCTTGGTGTTTTCAAAACAATCATGTCTTGTGATATGACATATTCACGTTTAAGAATGTAGAAAAATTCTGAAATGAAAGCAGTAGTGTACTCATTGTCACATACCTGAGAGACTGAAAGAAAGTTATAGGTCAATTCTTTCACAAAACTAACCTGCCCCAGAGTCAATGGACAATTTGAAACTTTTCCTTGACCTGTAATTGTTCCACCCATATCTCCTCCAAATGAAACATTACCACCAATAAATGCAATGAAATCTTGAAGCAACTTGATATTCCCAGTCATATGTGTAGAGCATCCACTATCCACCACCCATATATTCTCTTATGAACCAGTGGATTGCTCCTGCACATAATCATTATTCAATGAGATTTTGGAATCCAAGTTTTTGTAAACTTGGAATTCAATCTTTTTAACTTGTTAAACTTAAAATGACCACGCATTTTTCTTTTGTGGAATATAAGTTTCATAATCCGAATTAAATTTTTCATCCCAATTATTCACAGAAGAGTAAGTTTCATTCAAATCTTCTTTAGAATTCAATGCAGAAACATCATCAAAAGAATTTTCAACAGATAAACCACTCTTAAAAGTTGTTAATTCAGGTTTAATAGAGTAACTATCATTGAATGGATGTGGTACTTCATTAATCTAATACCAACCTTTGCTTTATGCACAAGTTGATGTTCTATAATCCCAGTCAAAGTCTTGGAAGAAAGATTAAACTTTTCAACATGAATTTTAGCATTTTTAAATTCATTTGTTACTTTTTGAAATCTTTCAAATGTTTTCATGTTGAGTTTCCAACCTTCCCAGTTTACCCTTATACACATCAAAATTATTTAGTAAAGAATCAATTTTTTCTTTATGCACCTTTTCAGTTTTCATAAATTCTTTTTGATGAAATTTAATTAAATCACAGATTGTGTTCTCTAGTGTATTTCAAGGTAAGCATTCAAGAGAACAAGTTTTAGAAAGTACCTCATCAGTGGAAACTGAATTAATCTTACTCATTAGAGCTGAGACAGATTTTGTTCTTGAAATCCTCTTCATGAACCTCATCCCATTCTCCAAAGGTAATCAGTACCTTTCCACTAGAGCTTCCCTCCTCCTTTCCATTCTTCCCATCAGCACCAGTTAGCTTCTTTTATTCATATTTTGTTTGATAGTTGTTTTTCTGATAATTGTTGTTGTTGTTCATCCTTCCTTGTTCCCTGCACTCTCTAGCAAAATTTCCATAATCTTCACAGTTGAAGCACTTTACTTTGGACTTATCAAAACCCATCTTGTCACCATTTTTCCTTTCTGAAATTGTTTCTTCCAGTCTTCTTGAAGAACTTGTTAGCTCTAACACTCACCATTGTCATCTGCCATTTCAGATCAATTTATTCTAGATCATCAGGATGGAGTTGTTCTAGTTATTCCCTTGCAAGTTCAGCTTGATTCAAGCTTCCAGCAACAAATGCTTCACAAATTGCCACAAATGCCCTATACAGAACCTCCTTATCTCCCATTCCATTAGCTCCAGAGTTTACATAAGGTGAATGATGCATACTTGATTCAACATTCTGACCAGAATATCCTCCATAAGCACTTGAGTTAGCAGATGTTTGATTGGTTGGACATCAGCTTCTAGAGTGATAGCTTGCATATGACTGAGGTTGAGATTGAGCTTGACTTGAATAATGATATTAATTCATAGGAACTTGAGCCTTCGAAGCACATCCATATGATTTTCCAGTTTGTTTCTTCTCATCAATTTGCATGTCAACTTCATATGACTGCAGTATTCCAATCAAATCCACCAGAGTCATAGCATTCAGATTTGCTATTCTCTTAATAATCATCACTTGAACATACCATTTTAAAGGCAGTGACCCCAACAGCTTCTTGCAAACATCACTGTCTTTCATTATCACCCCAGAGCTCTTCAAAACACTCACAAGCAGTATATATCTACTAATTTGCTCAGACAAATTCTCACCCCTAACATGCTCAAATGCTTCATACAGCTTTTTCAACATATCTCTCTTGCTTTCCTTCAATTCCAAGCTACCTTCATACCTCAACTCCATTGCATCCATCAATTCCTTAGAAGAAACACAATCCTTGAAGTTGTTGTAAATCTCAGTAGACAAAGCAAGTATAACAGCTCCAAGTGCTCTGAAATCCCTATCAATCAACTTATTGTGTTGCTTCAGTGTACCTCTTTGGATCTACATTTATCATTCCAGCTCCACCAGTTTCCTATATCATAGGTCGATGAGGACCATTAACAATTGAGCTCCAGATTTGTCGATCACTGTAATACACAAAAGCCTTGAACCGTAGCTTTCACATCATAAAGTCCGATCCAGGTAAGAATTTCGGAGGTCTACCACCAGAACCTGTCTCGTTATCATAGTTTACTGTTGGAGCATTCATAGCAATTGCAGAATGATGATTGATTTTAACTCGGATGAACACACTTTAATTCGGATGAACTAACTAATACAAAATTGATGCTAATGCAACCAAATTTGCAAAAATCTTATCAATTAATCCTTATCAACACTCGCTAACAAACAAAATCACCTAATACTAATGATTATACTAAAATACCTCAATAATGACTTTTACCGCCAAATTTCAAACTTATGAAAAATTGAATGATCGTTGATCTTAATGCTCTAATCCTTATTGCTTTTCCAAACACTTCGAATGTAGCTTACAATTCTTCTGATAAACAAGCTTAATCAAATTTGATTTGATTTCCAGCTCTGATACCACCTGTCAGGTCTGATTAAACTTCAAATCTAAACGCTCAATGTATGGAATCAATAACAGGTTGCGGAATCACAAGTTATTGATTAAGCTAACTGTATTAGAACAAGGAATTCAACAATTGAAGTTATTATTTTCAAAGCCTTAAATGGCGGGAAATTTTGTTACAGAGATATTGATTCATCAACTCACACTTTCTGAACTCCTCTCACCACTATTTATAGACTAAGCTATCTAACTATTACATTATAACAACCCTTATGTTTATTTAAAAACACTTCGGGTGAACTAATAATTAAAACATCATTTAACTTTAGTTCGGGTGAACTTGGACTTAACTCTGGTGAAGAGTTGGTTCACCCGACCTAAAGTCTTCCTAATATTACACTCTAATATTTAGTCCGGGTGATGAACAATGTTCATACGAACTAAATATCTAACACTATACAAAATAATTAAGATCTTTGATGTCACACCCCGCATAAATGGCGGAACCGAGGTGTACAGTGTATACGGTATCAGAGATTCAAAGGTTACATCAAACATAAATAATCCATACAAAATCAACATAGATAACAGAGTTTGAAGTAAAATACTTATTACAATCATCCGAATAATATCAAAATACGGCTACATAGTTTGGGATACTAAGGAATTCAATAAAACAAAATAAACTCCATGCAAAAGATCCACGTAGCCAATCAAAGCATATCATCATAAAGAGTAACCTCAAATCCCTGAAAAGCGTTAAAATACGACGTCAACATAAAGTTGGTGAATTATTCGCAATAGTAAATAAAAACATAACAGGATAAGAGTTTCAATACGTTTTGACCCAAAAGTGTTATGATTTGAAGATAAGTCTTTTGAAAATGATGTTTCAAATATACGTGAGGTTTACAAAACCTTTTGATAAAATACTCATACTTATAACATAAAATAACATAATCATTTCATAAAAATACCATACTCGTTTCATAAAATATCATAATCATACCATAAAATAAATACCATACTGGATAGAATATCAGCTCTAGGAACATACGATACACCTGAACCTTAACAATACTGGCAACTAACCCCACCTAGTGTCTCAAACTAGGTTGTCCTCGATAATCAATAATACGGTCATAACATTGCTAACACGGACAGGGCGCATCCATCATCCAAATAGTGTTAACAATGAGGGTTTGTTAGACCCATATAGCGCTATATATAAAACCGGCGGCTAACAGCTAACAGGTGTGTATACGGGGCCTTGTACTACCACAAAGGCGGTACAAGTTTGGGTGAGATCATCTAAAGCATTCATATCCATACATATACATACCATAATACATACATACCATAAAATACATTTGTTTAACGCTAATCATACCCAAAAATGTAAAAAGGGTAAAAAAGGGCAACGAATAACTCACTGTATAGCAAAGCAATCCAAATCACAGTATGTCGGGAAATACTAATAATACCGTCAGGCTCCAACGTCTAAGTGCCCTATACATCACGTAAATAAACATGTCTAAGTATCTCTAAGTCTAGTAGGGCTATGCCTTAATGATTAATGTTTTATACGGTTTTTGAAATGACCAATTGGAATATCGATATAATGGAATACAAACGCTTCGGAAAGTCAACAGACTAGATACGTGATTCTCATACTTACGTGCACTATAAGTCACGTAAGTATCAAGTTACGTGTTATACAAGAAGTTACGGGACAAGAAGTAACACGTGCTCAAGAGGTGATAAGGAACATAGTTACTTGACAAACAAACAAGTTACGTGTTATACATTCTACATACGTGATCAACAAAGGAATTACGTGATATTCAAGCTGTTACGTGACCCATAAGTCAAATACGTGCATAAGGATCGAAGTTGCGTGCAGATCAAGAGAATTACGTGAACCACAAGTACTTACGTGAACAACATGGACAATTACGTGATCATATAAGCAATTACGTGATGAATTACGTGCAAGATAAGTTACGGGCATAACAATTACGTGAGCTACACACTTACGTGATCAACAAGCAGAATTTCGTGACATAGGGGTCACGTAATTCATAATTACGTGAAGGAGGGCACAATTACGTGCGTAATAAAGAGTTACGGGATCAAGATGGCTTATTACGTGCGTAATAAGCACAATTACGTGATCTATGGGAGAGTTGCGTGCGTAACAAGTCAGTTACGTGCATGTAACTACAGTTACGTGCCGTAACTGGATTTTCACGAAAAATAACATTCGGGAATCGATTTCTGAGTGTTCTAGATGTCTAAATGACCCCAAATTGGAACCCTATGTCCAGAATATGATTAGGAACAATAATCCTCAATAAAATCTAAGTTTTGACGGTGAAAAATGGTTTTACGTGATGGAATCCAAATAGAATAAAGTTTAAAACAAACATGAAGAAATACTTACTTGATCGTGATGAAACTTGGAGGATAGATGAAGATGATGATGGTGAACAAGAATCCGGTCTCGGATTGGAAATCCAACGGTCGGATCGCCGGAAAAGTTAGAGAGAAGGTGGAGGTTTAATGGTGTTTTCTTGAGAGAGAAGTTAGAGAGAGAGTGTGTGTGTGATAATGAAGATAAGGACAAAAGTGTGATATGGATAAGACAAAATTTCTGGTAGGGACGATTTTTGTAATAGAAATATGAAAAGGACTAGATTTGTAATGGAATTTCACCCATAGGACTAGTCTCGTAACAAAATTTCCGAAGGGACTAAACATGAAATACTTTTTAAACGTTAATTTTAATCATATAATTAAGGCATAATTCCTCTAAACTTATCATAAGAGCATACTAGACTTATACTAAAGGCACTTAAGACTATACGTTCCCGACATAAAGATTCGAATCACATACTATATACCCGATAACGTAAATACACATAAAATACAAATACGATACCCATAAAATACGAAGAATACGAATACAATACTCATAAAATACGAATACGATAACTCATAAAAGAAATACAATAGGGTCAAAACACGAACATAAATAAATAAAACGAATACGAGACGATAGAATAATACCGTGAAATTCGCGAATGTCACAGTCTCCCCAAGTAAAAAGAAATTTCGTCCTCGAAATTATCACTTGGCACTACTTCCGGGAGAAAGGTGAGGATACTTCCGCAGAATTTCATCTTCGCGTTCCCACGTGAATTCAGCTCCAAAGCGGGAATTCCAACGAACCTTGACAATCGGGATCTTACTTCGTCGTAGACGCTTAACATCACTAGCAACGATCTCGATCGGTTCCTCAACGAAATGAAGCTTATCATCAATCTGGAGTTGCTCAAGTGGAACTAATAACGTTTCATCAGCCAGGCATTTCTTCAACTGAGATACATGAAATACATTGTGTACGCTGCTCAGTTCTGCCGGCAAATCTAGTCGATACGCAGCTGGGCCGACTCGGGCTAAAATCTTGAACGGACCCGTGTATCTCGGACTCAGCTTGCTGCGCTTCACGAATCGGACAACCCCTTTCCATGGAGAAACCTTCAACAATACCATATCTCCAACACTGAACTCAAGAGGCTTCCTGCGCTTATCAGCATACTTCTTCTGTCGATCTCTGGCAGTAACCAATCGTTCCTTGATCTTGAAGATCTTGTCAGTGGTATCTTGTATAATCTCCGGACCGGAAATCTGACTATCTCCAACTTCTGCCCAACATACAGGTGATCGACACTTACGGCCATACAAAGCTTCAAACGGTGCACACTTGATACTCGTGTGATAGCTGTTGTTGTACGAGAATTCAATCAACGGCAAATGAATATCCCAACTACCACCAAAATCAATTGCGCAAGCTCGTAACATATCTTCTAAAGTCTGAATAGTTCTCTCACTCTGACCATCGGTCTGAGGATGATAGGCGGTACTCATATCTAACCGTGTACCCATAGCAGTCTGAAATGTCTTCCAAAATCGAGAAGTGAAACGAGCATCACGATCGGAAATAATCGATACAGGAACTCCATGTTTCGATACAATCTCGGAAATATATAAACGTACGAATCTCTCCATCGGATAATTCTCGCGAATCGGTAGGAAATGAGCAGACTTCGTCAATCGATCAACAATAACCCAGATACTGTCATAACCACTCGAAGATCTCGGAAGCTTCGTAACAAAATCCATAGTAATACGCTCCCATTTCCACTCGGGGATCTTCGGTTGTTGGAGTAGCCCAGACGGTTTCTGATACTCAATCTTCACTTTCGAACAAGTCAAACATCGGCTAACATACTCGGCGATCTCACGCTTCATACCCGGCCACCAATAGAAATATTTCAAGTCATGATACATCTTGTCGGAACCCGGATGAATGGAATAATTAGACTTATGGGCTTCGTCCAGAATCAACTGTCGGATACTAATCGGAACCCAAATACGCTCGAGAAAATACAGAACTCCATCCTCCTTCGGTTCTAGTTCCAACGCCAACTTATACAATCTTTCCTCTTTAACACGGCCCTCTGTCATAATACCCTCTTGTGCTTGAATAATCCGAGCCTTCAAGCTCGTCTGAATAGATATCACCATAGAACGGATACGGACTGGTTTGACTGTTTCCTTACGACTTAGTGCATCAGCAACAACGTTCGCCTTACCAGGGTGGTAGCGAATGTCGCAATCATAGTCGTTCAATAACTCAACCCAGCGCCGTTGTCTCATGTTCAGCATCTTCTGATCAAATATGTGCTGTAGACTCTTGTGGTCGGTAAATACGGTACACTTGGTCCCATATAGATAATGTCTCCAAATCTTCAATGCGAATACGACAGCTCCCAATTCCAAATCATGTGTCGTGTAGTTCTGCTCATGGATTTTCAACTGACGCGAAGCGTAAGCTATAACTTTACCATTTTGCATAAGCACACAACCCAGACCCTTGTGCGAAAGCAATAAACAACAAAATTCTCGGAACCAACTGGCAGACTAAGAATAGGAGCGTCACACAACCGCTGCTTCAATACTTGAAAGGCTTTCTCCTGATCGGAACCCCAAACGAATGGTTCACTCTTCTGTGTCAGCTTTGTCATAGGCGAAGCGATCTTGGAGAAGTTCTCGATGAATCGGCGATAATACCCAGCAAGACCCAAAAATGAACGGATTTCGGTCGGTGACTTTGGTGCAACCCAACTTTTAACAGCTTCAATCTTAGCAGGATCAACATGAATACCCTTCGCGCTAACTACGTGGCCAAGGAATTGAACTTCGGATAACCAGAACTCGCACTTAGAGAATTTCGCATACAACTTTTCTTTTCGAAGTACTTCTAGAACAAGACGCAAATGCTCTTCATGTTCCTTGCGACTTCGGGAATAGATCAGAATGTCGTCGATGAATACGATAACGAATTTGTCGAGATACGGACGACAAATACGGTTCATTAGTTCCATGAATGCTGCAGGGGAGTTTGTCATACCAAACGGCATCACCATGAACTCATAATGACCATATCGAGTACGAAAAGCGGTCTTAGGTATATCATCTTCCTGAACTCTCAACTGATGATAACCAGAGCGAAGATCGATTTTAGAGAAATAGCAAGAACCCTGAAGTTGATCGAATAAGTCATCAATACGAGGAAGGGGATAACGGTTCTTCACAGTCAACTTGTTTAACTCCCGATAATCAATACATAAACGCATGGATCCATCCTTCTTCTTAACAAAGAGAACAGGAGCACCCCACGGGGAGAAACTAGGACGGATAAAACCCTTATCGACCAGTTCCTGAATTTGTTTCGACAACTCGAGCATCTCGGAAGGAGCCAAACGATACGGAGCTTTAGCAACAGGCGCTGCTCCAGGAATAAGATCAATACGAAAGTCGGTTTGTCTCTGGGGAGGGACTCCAGGTAAATCGTCGGGAAAAACGTCAGAATACTCGCGAACGATCGGTACACCATCAATCTTTATCGCAGAATCTTTCTTCACCAAATGAGCGAGATATAAGGAACAACCCTGACGGACATACTCGCGAACTTTCAAACTCGAAATGACTTTAAGGCGTTTCCCAGCCTTGTCTCCGTGTACAATCAACTGATCTCCATCCGGCTTCTGAATACGAATAAGCTTCTCATAGCAGACTATTTCTCCTTTATGCTTCGCTAACCAATCCATGCCGACTACGACATCGAAACTACCGAGTTTCATAGGAATAAGGTCGATGGAAAAAGGAATATCGGCTAATACGAGGGGAATATCACGAATAACTTCTCTAACACAGGCACATCTACCATCAGCTATTTCTACCTCATAAGCAGGCTCTAAAGGACTAGAAGCACGGTTTACTAAGGGGCGGAAATCACTAGAAATAAAGCTTCTATCGGCACCCGAATCAAACAATACAAAAGCAGGATAATCGTCAACAAGAAATGTACCAGTGACTACGGTAGGATCCTGATGAGCTTCAGCAGATTCCATGGCGAAAGCTCGGCTCTTAGCAGGATTCCCCCTAGTACTAGTACCAGCACCAGGAGTAGGAAGGGAAGTAGATGATACAAGCTTGGGACACTGATGACGACGATGACCCATTCTCCACACTCAAAACAAGCTCCAGTAGACCTTCCACAATACTGCTCAGTGTGGCCTAACTTCTTGCAGCGTTTACAAACCCAACACGCTACATTCGCCGCATAATCACTACCACAAGTACCACACTTAGGGCGCACGCCCTGATAACCAGCTCCAGCACCCGTCAACGCATAAACCTGAGGAAGTTGAGGTCTCTGATCAAGACTACGGCTTCTCTTCCTCGAATTACCCACATTTCTTCTGTCAGATCGACCAGAATCTCTTCGGCTCACAACCGGCTGTAGAGTACCACCACGGATCGCACTTGCGGTCAGCCGACCAGCAATATCGACCGCACTCTGAAGAGTACCCGGAAGGTGAGAGATAATGTGATCTCGCATAGTTTGGGGCAACCCATGAGTGAAGCGTTCAATCCTCTCATTCTCAGTGCGAACCAGACGAGGAGCCAAAACACACAAATCATAGAACCTGTTCACATACCCACGGAAATCAGCACCTTGCATAGTTAGGTTCCATAGTTCATTCTCCAACCTCTGCGTCTCAGATGTCGGCACATACTCTTTCTTCATCAAAACCTTCAGATTCTCCCAAGTCATCAAGGTAATCTCAGCTCGGCCCTTAACTCGTTTCACCGAGTTCCACCAAGTGAGGGCTTTACCCTGGAATAAGAAGGTAGCATACTTAACCTTACTCTCCTCAGCACATCCCGATACATCAAATACTGACTCGATCCTCTCAAACCACTGTAGGGTAGCCACAGCATCTTCAGTACCCCTAAATTCAGTAGGTCTGCAATCCAGAAAAGCCTTATACGAACAGCCTCGGGGTGGATCTTCAATAACAATATTCGGTCCTCCAGCTCCCACATGCACTGCTCTTCCCACATCGGAACCATCGCGCCCAGACGCCATACCTTCTGCTCCGATATCTTGCATCACAGGTTCTTCAAACCCTAAGTCAGCATCTTGCACTGGTGTCTCCTTAAGCTGTGCCACAATCACCGGTATTGCTGCCGCAATCTGCTCCGCAATCAACTGACTGATGTCCGGAGTAGCGGTATTAGCACTTGGGGTAGCAGTGGTATTCTGAGGCGTAGCACCCGCTCTCGTACTGGCGCGACCTCGCCTTGCCGACCTTCTCGTAGCAGTGACGGCAGGAGTAGACCTAGTAGAAACTCTCTTAGGCGGCATCTTCTACGAATATCAAACGGAATAAATCAGAACGATAACTATATGTGCGACTAAAACGAGCAGGCCTCAAAACATAAAATGCAAAATAAAGCACATAAAGCATACGAATCACATACAGGCCCACAAAAGAAAGAAATGCGCACATAGAGTAAATCAGATAGGTCCAAAAGCCTAGGTCATAGTCTAAGTGATTCCGTACGGTCACTTAGTTCGCTATAACCATTGGCTCTGATACCAACTTCTGTCACACCCCGCATAAATGGCTGGAACCGAGGTGTACAGTGTATACGGTATCAGAGATTCAAAGGTTACATCAAACATAAATAATCCATACAAAATCAACATAGATAACAGAGTTTGAAGTAAAATACTTATTACAATCATCCGAATAATATCAAAATACGGCTACATAGTTTGGGATACTAAGGAATTCAATACAAACAAAATAAACTCCATGCAAAAGATCCACGTAGCCAATCAAAGCATATCATCATAAAGAGTAACCTCAAATCCCTGAAAAGCGTTAAAATACGACGTCAACATAAAGTTGGTGAATTATTCGCAATAGTAAATAAAAACATAACAGGATAAGAGTTTCAATACGTTTTGACCCAAAAGTGTTATGATTTGAAGATAAGTCTTTTGAAAATGATGTTTCAAAATATACGTGAGGTTTACAAAACCTTTTGATAAAATACTCATACTTATACCATAAAATACCATAATCATTTCATAAAAACACTATACTCATTTCATAAAATATCATAATCATACCATAAAATAAATACCATACTGGATAGAATATCAGCTCTAGGAACATACAATACACCTGAACCTTAACAATACTGGCAACTAACCCCACCTAGTGTCTCAAACTAGGTTGTCCTCGATAATCCATAATACGGTCATAACATTGCTAACACGGACAGGGCGCATCCATCATCCAAATAGTGTTAACAATGAGGGTTTGTTAGACCCATATAGCGCTATATATACAACCGGCGGCTAACAGCTAACAGGTGTGTATACGGGGCCTTGTACTACCACAAAGGCGGTACAAGTTTGGGTGAGATCATCTAAAGCATTCATATCCATACATATACATACCATAATACATACATACCATAAAATACATTTGTTTAACGCTAATCATGCCCAAAAATGTAAAAAGGGTAAAAAGGGCAACGAATAACTCACTGTATAGCAAAGCAATCCAAATCACAGTATGTCGGGAAATACTATTATACCGTGAAGCTCCAACGTCTAAGTGCCCTATACATCACGTAAATAAACATGTCTAAGTATCTCTAAGTCTAGTAGGGCTATGCCTTAATGATTAACGTTTTATACGGTTTTTGAAATGACCAATTGGAATATCGATATAATGGAATACAAACGCTTCGGAAAGTCAACAGACTAGATACGTGATTCTCATACTTACGTGCACTATAAGTCACGTAAGTATCAAGTTACGTGTTATACAAGAAGTTACGGGACAAGAAGTAACACGTGCTCAAGAGGTGATAAGGAACATAGTTACTTGACAAACAAACAAGTTACGTGTTATACATTCTACATACGTGATCAACAAAGGAATTACGTGATATTCAAGCTGTTACGTGACCCATAAGTCAAATACGTGCATAAGGATCGAAGTTGCGTGCAGATCAAGAGAATTACGTGAACCACAAGTACTTACGTGAACAACATGGACAATTACGTGATCATATAAGCAATTACGTGATGAATTACGTGCAAGATAAGTTACGGGCATAACAATTACGTGAGCTACACACTTACGTGATCAACAAGCAGAATTTCGTGACATAGGGGTCACGTAATTCATAATTACGTGAAGGAGGGCACAATTACGTGCGTAATAAAGAGTTACGGGATCAAGATGGCTTATTACGTGCGTAATAAGCACAATTACGTGATCTATGGGAGAGTTGCGTGCGTAACAAGTCAGTTACGTGCATGTAACTACAGTTACGTGCCGTAACTGGATTTTCACGAAAAATAACATTCGGGAATCGATTTCTGAGTGTTCTAGATGTCTAAATGACCCCAAATTGGAACCCTATGTCCAGAATATGATTAGGAACAATAATCCTAAGTAAAATTCGAGTTTTGACGGTGAAAAATGGGATTACGTGATGGAATCCAAATAGAATAAAGTTTAAAACAAACATGAAGAAATACTTACTTGATCGTAATGAAACTTGGAGGATAGATGAAGATGATGATGGTGAACAAGAATCCGGTCTCGGATTTGAAATACAACGGTTGGATTGCCGGAAAAATTAGAGAGAAGGTGGAGGTTTAATGGTGTTTTCTTGAGAGAGAAGTTAGAGAGAGAGAGTGTGTGTGTGATAATGAAGATAAGGACAAAAGTGTGATATGGATAAGACAAAATTTCTGGTAGGGACGATTTTTGTAATAGAAATATGAAAAGGACTAGATTTGTAATGGAATTTCACCCATAGGACTAGTCTCGTAACAAAATTTCCGAAGGGACTAAACATGAAATACTTTTTAAACGTTAATTTTAATCATATAATTAAGGCATAATTCCTCTAAACTTATCATAAGAGCATACTAGACTTATACTAAAGGCACTTAAGACTATACGTTCCCGACATAAAGATTCGAATCACATACTATATACCCGATAACGTAAATACACATAAAATACAATTACGATACCCATAAAATACGAGAAAATACGAATACAATACTCATAAAATACGAATACGATAACTCATAAAAGAAATACAATAGGGTCAAAACACGAACATAAATAAATAAAACGAATACGAGTCGATAGAATAATACCGTGAAATTCGCGAATGTCACAGTCTCCCCAAGTAAAAAGAAATTTCGTCCTCGAAATTATCACTTGGCACTACTTCCGGGAGAAAGGTGAGGATACTTCCGCAGAATTTCATCTTCGCGTTCCCACGTGAATTCAGCTCCAAAGCGGGAATTCCAACGAACCTTGACAATCGGGATCTTACTTCGTCGTAGACGCTTAACATCACTAGCAACGATCTCGATCGGTTCCTCAACGAAATGAAGCTTATCATCAATCTGGAGTTGCTCAAGTGGAACTAATAACGTTTCATCAGCCAGGCATTTCTTCAACTGAGATACATGAAATACATTGTGTACGCTGCTCAGTTCTGCCGGCAAATCTAGTCGATACGCAGCTGGGCCGACTCGGGCTAAAATCTTGAACGGACCCGTGTATCTCGGACTCAGCTTGCTGCGCTTCACGAATCGGACAACCCCTTTCCATGGAGAAACCTTCAACAATACCATATCTCCAACACTGAACTCAAGAGGCTTCCTGCGCTTATCAGCATACTTCTTCTGTCGATCTCTGGCAGTAACCAATCGTTCCTTGATCTTGAAGATCTTGTCAGTGGTATCTTGTATAATCTCCGGACCAGGAAATCTGACTATCTCCAACTTCTGCCCAACATACAGGTGATCGACACTTACGGCCATACAAAGCTTCAAACGGTGCACACTTGATACTCGTGTGATAGCTGTTGTTGTACGAGAATTCAATCAACGGCAAATGAATATCCCAACTACCACCAAAATCAATTGCGCAAGCTCGTAACATATCTTCTAAAGTCTGAATAGTTCTCTCACTCTGACCATCGGTCTGAGGATGATAGGCGGTACTCATATCTAACCGTGTACCCATAGCAGTCTGAAATGTCTTCCAAAATCGAGAAGTGAAACGAGCATCACGATCGGAAATAATCGATACAGGAACTCCATGTTTCGATACAATCTCGGAAATATATAAACGTACGAATCTCTCCATCGGATAATTCTCGCGAATCGGTAGGAAATGAGCAGACTTCGTCAATCGATCAACAATAACCCAGATACTGTCATAACCACTCGAAGATCTCGGAAGCTTCGTAACAAAATCCATAGTAATACGCTCCCATTTCCACTCGGGGATCTTCGGTTGTTGGAGTAGCCCAGACGGTTTCTGATACTCAATCTTCACTTTCGAACAAGTCAAACATCGGCTAACATACTCGGCGATCTCACGCTTCATACCCGGCCACCAATAGAAATATTTCAAGTCATGATACATCTTGTCGGAACCCGGATGAATGGAATAATTAGACTTATGGGCTTCGTCCAGAATCAACTGTCGGATACTAATCGGAACCCAAATACGCTCGAGAAAATACAGAACTCCATCCTCCTTCGGTTCTAGTTCCAACGCCAACTTATACAATCTTTCCTCTTTAACACGGCCCTCTGTCATAATACCCTCTTGTGCTTGAATAATCCGAGCCTTCAAGCTCGTCTGAATAGATATCACCATAGAACGGATACGGACTGGTTTGACTGTTTCCTTACGACTTAGTGCATCAGCAACAACGTTCGCCTTACCAGGGTGGTAGCGAATGTCGCAATCATAGTCGTTCAATAACTCAACCCAGCGCCGTTGTCTCATGTTCAGCATCTTCTGATCAAATATGTGCTGTAGACTCTTGTGGTCGGTAAATACGGTACACTTGGTCCCATATAGATAATGTCTCCAAATCTTCAATGCGAATACGACAGCTCCCAATTCCAAATCATGTGTCGTGTAGTTCTGCTCATGGATTTTCAACTGACGCGAAGCGTAAGCTATAACTTTACCATTTTGCATAAGCACACAACCCAGACCCTTGTGCGAAGCGTCGCAATAAACAACAAAATTCTCGGAACCAACTGGCAGACTAAGAATAGGAGCGTCACACAACCGCTGCTTCAATACTTGAAAGGCTTTCTCCTGATCGGAACCCCAAACGAATGGTTCACTCTTCTGTGTCAGCTTTGTCATAGGCGAAGCGATCTTGGAGAAGTTCTCGATGAATCGGCGATAATACCCAGCAAGACCCAAAAATGAACGGATTTCGGTCGGTGACTTTGGTGCAACCCAACTTTTAACAGCTTCAATCTTAGCAGGATCAACATGAATACCCTTCGCGCTAACTACGTGGCCAAGGAATTGAACTTCGGATAACCAGAACTCGCACTTAGAGAATTTCGCATACAACTTTTCTTTTCGAAGTACTTCTAGAACAAGACGCAAATGCTCTTCATGTTCCTTGCGACTTCGGGAATAGATCAGAATGTCGTCGATGAATACGATAACGAATTTGTCGAGATACGGACGACAAATACGGTTCATTAGTTCCATGAATGTTGCAGGGGAGTTTGTCATACCAAACGGCATCACCATGAACTCATAATGACCATATCGAGTACGAAAAGCGGTCTTAGGTATATCATCTTCCTGAACTCTCAACTGATGATAACCAGAGCGAAGATCGATTTTAGAGAAATAGCAAGAACCCTGAAGTTGATCGAATAAGTCATCAATACGAGGAAGGGGATAACGGTTCTTCACAGTCAACTTGTTTAACTCCCGATAATCAATACATAAACGCATGGAGCCATCCTTCTTCTTAACAAAGAGAACAGGAGCACCCCACGGGGAGAAACTAGGACGGATAAAACCCTTATCGACCAGTTCCTGAATTTGTTTCGACAACTCGAGCATCTCGGAAGGAGCCAAACGATACGGAGCTTTAGCAACAGGCGCTGCTCCAGGAATAAGATCAATACGAAAGTCGGTTTGTCTCTGGGGAGGGACTCCAGGTAAATCGTCGGGAAAAACGTCAGAATACTCGCGAACGATCGGTACACCATCAATCTTTATCGCAGAATCTTTCTTCACCAAATGAGCGAGATATAAGGAACAACCTTGACGGACATACTCGCGAACTTTCAAACTCGAAATGACTTTAAGGCGTTTCCCAGCCTTGTCTCCGTGTACAATCAACTGATCTCCATCCGGCTTCTGAATACGAATAAGCTTCTCATAGCAGACTATTTCTCCTTTATGCTTCGCTAACCAATCCATGCCGACTACGACATCGAAACTACCGAGTTTCATAGGAATAAGGTCGATGGAAAAAGGAATATCGGCTAATACGAGGGGAATATCACGAATAACTTCTCTAACACAGGCACATCTACCATCAGCTATTTCTACCTCATAAGCAGGCTCTAAAGGACTAGAAGCACGGTTTACTAAGGGGCGGAAATCACTAGAAATAAAGCTTCTATCGGCACCCGAATCAAACAATACAAAAGCAGGATAATCGTCAACAAGAAATGTACCAGTGACTACGGTAGGATCCTGATGAGCTTCAGCAGATTCCATGGCGAAAGCTCGGCTCTTAGCAGGATTCCCCCTAGTACTAGTACCAGCACCAGGAGTAGGAAGGGAAGTAGATGATACAAGCTTGGGACACTGATGACGACGATGACCCATTTCTCCACACTCAAAACAAGCTCCAGTAGACCTTCCACAATACTGCTCAGTGTGGCCTAACTTCTTGCAGCGTTTACAAACCCAACACGCTACATTCGCCGCATGATCACTACCACAAGTACCACACTTAGGGCGCACGCCCTGATAACCAGCTCCAGCACCCGTCAACGCATAAACCTGAGGAAGTTGAGGTCTCTGATCAAGACTACGGCTTCTCTTCCTCGAATTACCCACATTTCTTCTGTCAGATCGACCAGAATCTCTTCGGCTCACAACCGGCTGTAGAGTACCACCACGGATCGCACTTGCGGTCAGCCGACCAGCAATATCGACCGCACTCTGAAGAGTACCCGGAAGGTGAGAGATAATGTGATCTCGCATAGTTTGGGGCAACCCATGAGTGAAGCGTTCAATCCTCTCATTCTCAGTGCGAACCAGACGAGGAGCCAAAACACACAAATCATAGAACCTGTTCACATACCCACGGAAATCAGCACCTTGCATAGTTAGGTTCCATAGTTCATTCTCCAACCTCTGCGTCTCAGATGTCGGCACATACTCTTTCTTCATCAAAACCTTCAGATTCTCCCAAGTCATCAAGGTAATCTCAGCTCGGCCCTTAACTCGTTTCACCGAGTTCCACCAAGTGAGGGCTTTACCCTGGAATAAGAAGGTAGCATACTTAACCTTACTCTCCTCAGCACATCCCGATACATCAAATACTGACTCGATCCTCTCAAACCACTGTAGGGTAGCCACAGCATCTTCAGTACCCCTAAATTCAGTAGGTCTGCAATCCAGAAAAGCCTTATACGAACAGCCTCGGGGTGGATCTTCAATAACAATATTCGGTCCTCCAGCTCCCACATGCACTGCTCTTCCCACATCGGAACCATCGCGCCCAGACGCCATACCTTCTGCTCCGATATCTTGCATCACAGGTTCTTCAAACCCTAAGTCAGCATCTTGCACTGGTGTCTCCTTAAGCTGTGCCACAATCACCGGTATTGCTGCCGCAATCTGCTCCGCAATCAACTGACTGATGTCCGGAGTAGCGGTATTAGCACTTGGGGTAGCAGTGGTATTCTGAGGCGTAGCACCCGCTCTCGTACTGGCGCGACCTCGCCTTGCCGACCTTCTCGTAGCAGTGACGGCAGGAGTAGACCTAGTAGAAACTCTCTTAGGCGGCATCTTCTACGAATATCAAACGGAATAAATCAGAACGATAACTATATGTGCGACTAAAACGAGCAGGCCTCAAAACTTAAAATGCAAAATAAAGCACATAAAGCATACGAATCACATACAGGCCCACAAAAGAAAGAAATGCGCACATAGAGTAAATCAGATAGGTCCAAAAGCCTAGGTCATAGTCTAAGTGATTCCGTACGGTCACTTAGTTCGCTATAACCATTGGCTCTGATACCAACTTCTGTCACACCCCGCATAAATGGTGGAACCGAGGTGTACAGTGTATACGGTATCAGAGATTCAAAGGTTACATCAAACATAAATAATCCATACAAAATCAACATAGATAACAGAGTTTGAAGTAAAATACTTATTACAATCATCCGAATAATATCAAAATACGGCTACATAGTTTGGGATACTAAGGAATTCAATAAAACAAAATAAACTCCATGCAAAAGATCCACGTAGCCAATCAAAGCATATCATCATAAAGAGTAACCTCAAATCCCTGAAAAGCGTTAAAATACGACGTCAACATAAAGTTGGTGAATTATTCGCAATAGTAAATAAAAACATAACAGGATAAGAGTTTCAATACGTTTTGACCCAAAAGTGTTATGATTTGAAGATTAGTCTTTTGAAAATGATGTTTCAAATATACGTGAGGTTTACAAAACCTTTTGATAAAATACTCATACTTATAACATAAAATAACATAATCATTTCATAAAAATACCATACTCGTTTCATAAAATATCATAATCATACCATAAAATAAATACCATACTGGATAGAATATCAGCTCTAGGAACATACGATACACCTGAACCTTAACAATACTGGCAACTAACCCCACCTAGTGTCTCAAACTAGGTTGTCCTCGATAATCAATAATACGGTCATAACATTGCTAACACGGACAGGGCGCATCCATCATCCAAATAGTGTTAACAATGAGGGTTTGTTAGACCCATATAGCGCTATATATACAACCGGCGGCTAACAGCTAACAGGTGTGTATACGGGGCCTTGTACTACCACAAAGGCGGTACAAGTTTGGGTGAGATCATCTAAAGCATTCATATCCATACATATACATACCATAATACATACATACCATAAAATACATTTGTTTAACGCTAATCATGCCCAAAAATGTAAAAAGGGTAAAAAAGGGCAACGAATAACTCACTGTATAGCAAAGCAATCCAAATCACAGTATGTCGGGAAATACTAATAATACCGTCAGGCTCCAACGTCTAAGTGCCCTATACATCACGTAAATAAACATGTCTAAGTATCTCTAAGTCTAGTAGGGCTATGCCTTAATGATTAACGTTTTATACGGTTTTTGAAATGACCAATTGGAATATCGATATAATGGAATACAAACGCTTCGGAAAGTCAACAGACTAGATACGTGATTCTCATACTTACGTGCACTATAAGTCACGTAAGTATCAAGTTACATGTTATACAAGAAGTTACGGGACAAGAAGTAACACGTGCTCAAGAGGTGATAAGGAACATAGTTACTTGACAAACAAACAAGTTACGTGTTATACATTCTACATACGTGATCAACAAAGGAATTACGTGATATTCAAGCTGTTACGTGACCCATAAGTCAAATACGTGCATAAGGATCGAAGTTGCGTGCAGATCAAGAGAATTACGTGAACCACAAGTACTTACGTGAACAACATGGACAATTACGTGATCATATAAGCAATTACGTGATGAATTACGTGCAAGATAAGTTACGGGCATAACAATTACGTGAGCTACACACTTACGTGATCAACAAGCAGAATTTCGTGACATTGGGGTCACGTAATTCATAATTACGTGAAGGAGGGCACAATTACGTGCGTAATAAAGAGTTACGGGATCAAGATGGCTTATTACGTGCGTAATAAGCACAATTACGTGATCTATGGGAGAGTTGCGTGCGTAACAAGTCAGTTACGTGCATGTAACTACAGTTACGTGCCGTAACTGGATTTTCACGAAAAATAACATTCGGGAATCGATTTCTGAGTGTTCTAGATGTCTAAATGACCCCAAATTGGAACCCTATGTCCAGAATATGATTAGGAACAATAATCCTAAGTAAAATTCGAGTTTTGACGGTGAAAAATGGGATTACGTGATGGAATCCAAATAGAATAAAGTTTAAAACAAACATGAAGAAATACTTACTTGATCGTAATGAAACTTGGAGGATAGATGAAGATGATGATGGTGAACAAGAATCCGGTCTCGGATTTGAAATACAACGGTTGGATTGCCGGAAAAATTAGAGAGAAGGTGGAGGTTTAATGGTGTTTTCTTGAGAGAGAAGTTAGAGAGAGAGAGTGTGTGTGTGATAATGAAGATAAGGACAAAAGTGTGATATGGATAAGACAAAATTTCTGGTAGGGACGATTTTTGTAATAGAAATATGAAAAGGACTAGATTTGTAATGGAATTTCACCCATAGGACTAGTCTCGTAACAAAATTTCCGAAGGGACTAAACATGAAATACTTTTTAAACGTTAATTTTAATCATATAATTAAGGCATAATTCCTCTAAACTTATCATAAGAGCATACTAGACTTATACTAAAGGCACTTAAGACTATACGTTCCCGACATAAAGATTCGAATCACATACTATATACCCGATAACGTAAATACACATAAAATACAATTACGATACCCATAAAATACGAGAAAATACGAATACAATACTCATAAAATACGAATACGATAACTCATAAAAGAAATACAATAGGGTCAAAACACGAACATAAATAAATAAAACGAATACGAGTCGATAGAATAATACCGTGAAATTCGCGAATGTCACATTTGAAAGCTTCAACATCAATTCTATATGCTCGAGTCAATAGACTGTTCGGAAGTAATTGATCCCCTTTGTAAGATCTCTTACTGTTGATCTTTTTAATATATGTAATTAATAATTTCTTTGATGATTAATTTTTTTTTACTACTTTATTAGGAAGCAAACAGGTGTGCCCATTGCTGTCTTGGTAATTTCTCTTTCTTATGAACATTACAATTTATCATCCCCACTGATATGATGATATCTATTTTCAAGGGGCAAAATAGGCGGGTGGGTATCATTTTTAGTAAAGTTAACCCACAAACTGATAGCAATAGCGTCTTTGGTGTTTGAACTAAAGTTAACGTCATGCAATTTACAAAGGTAAACAATCTATTAACATATTAAACATGGGTGTTCAAAAATTCATAATTGATGATCATTTTGACATAAAGCGAAGTTAGTTAAATGTAAACAAGCCAAAAATCAATAGACATTTTCGTTTAGGTTGCTTAGATTTATCAAAACATCAAGTTCATACTATGCTAAACTTTTATCTTAGAATAATTATTGAGGTTTTTTACTAACCGTTTGATTTTAGTACTATGCATTTATTATTTGCAGATTCAAAGACTGTTTTAAAAATGGACGAGATACTTGTGTAGCACAAATGACAAACAAATGAAACAAAAAATTACAAATGGCATAAGTATGCCATGATAGACAAATCTGGGAGGAGGGCGAGTGACAATCACAAAAGATAAGCTAAGTGCGGGAGGAGTGAATCAGGAAAGAAATGTAAGACCAAATTATTAAAATGATGAAGCACATGCCAAATGTTTGTAACATTTTATTAAAATTATATATTTTGAACCTTTTTTGCATGATTTTTGATACTTTGTACTATTGTAGTATACTACTAATTTGTAGTTTTTTGATGATTGTTTGTATGTTTTAGTTTTGTTATGTTTGTGGTTTTTTTAAAAGTATTGCACATTTTAGAGATTGACATAATTGTGTAGTTTGAAAAACAAAATGCAAAAAATGTGTATTTTAAATAATATTTATTTTTGTGAAAAAAATTTTGCGACAGATAAATGACATAGTATCCGTTGCAAACTATTGTAAAAAAAAAATTCAATCTGTCGGAAATAGGTCGAAAGAAAGTATGTTGGAAATAGGTCGAAAACATAAACGTCGTAAAGCTGTCGCAAAGTGTATCTGTCGTAATTATACGTTAGATTTTTTGGTCGGAAATCAATAGGAAATTATTGGTCGAAAATTAAACGGAAAAAAATATATCCGCCGCAAAATTGGTGGAAAATGAGTTTTCCGAGGCCCCTTTTAGTGACAGACCTATTTGGTCGGAAATCGTTCGAAAATAGCCTTTGGCGACAAATATTCAACCAAAATGACAGTCGGAAATAATCCTTTGTGTTGTAGTGAATGATATAACATAGTCTGTTCAATCAAGTAATATTTTTTTTTTTTTTTTACTTTTGTGATTTCCACTTTATTAAACATTTTTAACAACAATTACCGGATGATAATTCAAGGGTCTACATGAAACATTTCATTTTGATTAATGAAGTCAATTAAAAAAGTTTATTTTCAGTTAAGTGCTATTTATTATCATTTTCAATTAAGTGTTCATGTGTGTCTGCATATTGTAATTTAATCGAGCCATTTACGAAAAATCAAATTTATTATTTTTATTAAACAATTAAAAAAGAAATTATATATGTCATACATTTGAGTTGCGGAATGTACCACGTGTCCACGTGATATGACTTTCATGAATTACAGTCAAAATATAGTAAACGACTCAAATGAGACGTTTTTAAATAAAAGAAATATTGTATTAAACGAAATTAAAATACCAACGTCTTGACAATAACCTAACTGTTAACAAAATAAATTGTTTTGAAAATGTAATTGAAATGTGAAATGCTCAATCATTAAATAAAATAAAATGTTCTTGAAGACTTCATGCCAAATAAACTCTTAAGTACTTGAGAATGCATTTGAAAATTTTTCAACAAAAGGTTGAGTGAGTTCATAAGTTTAAAGACTCAATAAAATATTAGACTACAAGATTTATGAAGTAACAACGTCACTTGAATATATATATATATATATATATATATATATATATATATATATATATATATATATATATATATATATATATATATATATATATATATGTATATATCCATTGCAAATACTCATGTAATAGAAACCTTAACTGAGATAAATTAAATATCAATAGTGTGCCTTATAATGTAGATACAAAGACAAGTATATTCGAGATGAATCAAACAATATGTGTCAGTTGATAGAAATCATGTGGGCGCTACCCAATCGAACATAGTTGTCAAAACTCAATAGATCCAATCGCAAGGTTCGAGTTTAAGTCCATAACTAACTATCAATGATGAAGACAAATATAGTTTTAATGTTATCTAAGCAATGTAACAATGTAGTGTACTTGTGTCTAAAGCATAAGTAAATAATAATAATGCATTATCCCCCAAAATAGTAATAAAAGCGTAGTAAAAAGGGGAACAAACTCACCTTGAAATGAACTCTTGAAAGATTGTTGACAGATCTAGTAAATCCTAAATATAGTAAGTCTACAATAGGATTTAGTAAAATTCTATTTTTAGTAATTTTCCATATTTAGAAAGTTTCTTGTTTTAGAAAGTTTCCGCTTTAAGTAAGTTTCTAGAAAGAGTAAGTTGTTGAAAAATAGTAAGTTTCTATAAATAAAATTATCTATATTATCTAGTACTTTCTATTTATATACTTAACTGAATGTTATAATTGTTAACCTACTTTAGTTAGCCAAACCCTTTCGGTAGCTCTAATTAAGCGGACCAGGTAAGACGGTGAGAGGGGCCAGTGTGACTACCACTAGTTAATAGTCGTTCTCATTAGGACCATATCCGCCTTAATCTTGCCTAGACATCACACTTAAATAGGTGAGTCTATTTGGGAATAGTTTCATAAAGTATCTAACACGAACTAACCAACTTGCATATGTAAGGGTCTAATACGTAAATAGTTATACATAATATAATATAACATTAAATAAATTAAAAATAATATTTATACATACATATACATATTCGACATATATACATCTATACAAATTAGGGTTTCAAATATTTTATTCAAAAATTGTAAGTAAAACTTCATAATAAAGATCAAAGTTTACCGAAATAATATTGTTTTGATCCAATCTAAATTCCATTGATTAGATGTAAATTAAGATCAAGAAAATACTGTAGTAAAATTAGCTTTATAAAAATGTATATGGAAAGCTAAAGAAATGGAAACAAATAAGAAAAGAAATTAAGGTTTTAGACGTACTTGCAAAAAACTAGAAATCCCTTAACCGAAAAACAAGAAAATCAATTTCCCTCGAACCCTTGGTTCGTTCGACCCAAAACCCAAAACACCAAAATTATGATTTTTAATAATGATTAAAGTTTTATTTATAGTGTGAGAAATCTTTTTCCCAAAAGAAAGCTATTTACTATTTTAGTCCTTGTTGTCTAACAAAAATAAAAAATAAATATATGCATATATATATATATATATGTTCGGCCGACCTCCCCCTTAATTATATATATAAAAATAAATTTTTTGAATATATCAAATCTTTTTAGATTTGATAAATATCTAGATGAAAAATTATCTAGGAATAACAACCCCAATTATAAAAACGGTAAAAATACCAAAATTATCTAAAAGATGTCTTGTATAAGGTTATCTTTACCACGGTCTGATTGAAGTTCATGTCGCTTGGGATTGCAAACGGGTTAGAATGGAAGAATATTTCTACTATCTGGAACTTAGAAGTGGTTAAGGGGCTCGAGTAGGATGTGGTTTGGGCGTAGTTTCGGTGTTTGATTGTTTGGTTAGTGGGTATGCTTAGTGGGTTAGTCTTTGGTTGTGTTGGAGTTTTTTCTCCATTTTTTCTCACAGATGATTCTTTTGTTTCATCTCGTTCTGTAACCGTTTTTTGTTAATATATTTTGCCGGGGATTTCCCCTTTAGCGAAAAGAAAAAAAAAACATTTTATAAATATATATATATATATATATATATATATATATATATATATATATATATATATATATATATATATATATATATATATATATAGGGTGAGGTTCATGTAAAAACAACCCAAATTATAAAAACGGTAAAAACACAAAAAAAGACATTAAAATGAACAAATAAATCATCAAAATACATTTTTTTTTAGATTTTCTTTGGGATAATCCTAGTTAAATAACTTTTAGTAACTTTTCGTGAATTGTTTTTGTTTATTTTTTGCCGAACTTAGATGCTTTTTTTCAAGTAGATGTATTTTTCATAAAAGTGACCTATTTTTCGCAATTTAGATGTAATTTTATCATAAAAAAAGATATATAATACTTTTAAGATAATATTTTATTCAAAACGTTGAGAAAAAGTTAGATGCATTTTTTTAGAATTAGTTGTATTATTTTTATAATTTTTCGAACTTAGATGCATTTTTATATATATATGAAGAGGTTTTTATAAACCAATGTTTAAAATAAAATAAGTAAAAAAAATATGAAAAAATAATTTATTATATATGAAATTTTGTATTATGTTTTTTTATTCAAATATAACAAACTTTAAAAAACAGGTTTTAACAAACTTTCAAATTCATTGTTTTTTGGAGTAAATATTCAAATTTGATGCACAACGATAAAACTACCCATTTTTTTTTTATGTACAACAAAACTTCGTTTTTTAAAGTTTGAGATATGGTTAAAATGATCGATAATCCAAAATATCTAATATTTTAAATTATTTTTTATTTTTTATTTTACTTATTTTACCTTAACGTTTGTTGTACAAGAACCAACATATATATATATATATATATATATATATATATATATATATATATATATATATATATATATATATATATATATATATATATATATATATATATATATATATATATATATATTTGTGTGAGAATTTAACGTGAAAATTAATCCTCTAAATGATTAACTTTGATGTTAAAATGTTGCGGAATCACAATTTAACGTAAATCTAAGCTTAGAAAGATAAACAACTTGCAAACTAACTAAATATAGGGTTGATATATATATATATATATATATATATATATATATATATGTATATATATATATATATATTTATATATATTTGTGTGAGAATTTAACCTGAAAATTAATCCTCTAAGTGATTAACTTTGATGTTAAAATGTTGCGGAATCACAATTTAACGAAAATCTAAGCTTAGAAAGATAAACAACTTGCAAACTAACTAAATATAGGGTTGATATATATATATATATATATATATATATATATATATATATATATATATATATATATATATATATATATATATTTGTGTGAGAATTTAACGTGAAAATTAATCCTCTAAGTGATTAACTTTGATGTTAAAATGTTGCGGAATCACAATTTAACGTAAATCTAAGCTTAGAAAGATAAACCACTTGCAAACTAACTAAATATACGGTTGAGAGCATTAAACATCATAAAAGATGACCAATCAAAACTCTTTATTTCAAATACCAACTTCAATTTTTATTTTTTTTGTGTAAAAGTTAATTATTATCTTAAAAACCATTAATGTATAAAACAAACAAAATACACCATTGAAACGAGTAATATACTCTCTTTCTATAGAGTAGTCACTCGGTATATATATATACTTTCGATTGATTTTTTTTTCCGGGTTTTGTTGGAGGCTTTTAAAAATTTATATTATACAAATTATAAAATGAAAGATTATGATGCAGAAATAAAAAATCAAACTACATCAATTAATAAAAAAAGGGGGTTTAATACATAAAATCAAAGATACTTTAGATGATTATAATAAATTAATTCATTAACCAAACCATGTGCTAACAGACTAGCAACATCAATTAATAAAAAAAAATATAGAACGAGAACAAACTCAACTTTACATGATACCACCGTACTTAAACCCTAACACATGGGTTAATATTTAAAATACAATACAATACGTATTGAAGAAAGCTTTTGTTCCATACGAAGTGAAAAGCAACTAAATCTCCTTCTTATATCATTTTGGTTCAGAAGTTGGTAGAGCTGCGTAAAACTCCTCGACATTGTCTACGTAAGAAGTGGAAGTTCATCACAACATCTATAAAAACAAAAAAATTGTATCAACGAAATTTCGTCAATCATTTTTTTAAATAAAATTGAAGTCTATATTTATTTGATATGAACGACTGTGTAGAAATACAAAGAATAGGTTTATTAGGGTTACTTTTAATATAAACGAAAATATGGTTTTATTAACTTATGATCCTGGTATGATCACAAACATACCTTACATTAAATAATACCTACAAAACGCATTTTGTAAAGACTACCTAGACCCACCATGAGGTGCCAAAAATGAGAAGATAAAACAAATAAAAAAAACAAATCATCTATGTGGTGTCTGCAATACACTGTAATCCTCATTCTTAATTCGGTACGATCTAGACATCAACTAAGATACTCATTCCCCTTTAATATATAAGTTATATTTGACCCTTAAAACATTTAAAAACTGCCATGAATGTACTAAAAAAAAACCGGATAACAATCGTTTCAATTTGCATATCTGTCCAAAGTAATCAACAAAAATTGTCTCAATCATATGGTTGGTTAGTTATAATCCTTAATGCTATTATACTATTTCCAACTTTAATCCGTTAATCTTTGAAAATTTGAACATTAGCATTACGTATCCGATTGTTTTTGCTTTCACAATCTTCTCCCAAAGTGGAATGACCACTGTTTTCGTTAGTTTTAATTACTTTAAAATTTAGTGAAAGTTATTTAATTGGTATGAACTTGAATTTAAACACTTACAAAGTAAAAACAAAATATTCAACATTCACATTTTAATTGAAAATATATAATGTAATAAAATATCATAGTTATATTTATAGAAAACAATTAAAATTAAAAGAAACATGGAGAAATGTCGCAATCATCTTTTCTCCTCTAACTAGTTTCGTTTTCAAATTGTTTTTTTAAATTTAGTTTTATATTGAAAACTATATAAATAACGAATTGGATGAATTATTTTAATGAAAAATATATTATATAAAAATATATTAGATTTAAAATAATGACAACAATCGTCAAACATTTTTTATCTATATCTATACTATCTATAAAGAATATTACTCATAAATCTTAATTTTGAAATTTAAGAAAAAAAGACATAATTGTCTATCACTTAATTATCAACAATCTATTTATGTTAATTTGCAAACATTTTATTTTTTAATTATTTTTTAATTCACTTATGAAAAAAAAAAACACATTAAATTCATAACACAATAAATTTTCAATTTTTTTTTGACAAAATATAACTAGAAAATACTGAAAAATCTAATTATTATTTTTATGGCCCGAACGGCCGATATATTACATACAATGTATATATCAAAAAATAAATGAGAGACTATCTAAATTATTATCACAATGTAATTTTTTTGTATTACATATTTTTTTATCGCCACAACATCGAGCGGGTATTTTACTAGTACACTATAAAATATTTGGGTATAAAGTGTTGAAATTTAAACATAATAAAATTATTAAACTATATTATATAAAAATATATTAGATTTAAAATAATGACAACAATCGTCAAACATTTTTTATCTATATCTATACTATCTATAAAGAATATTACTCATAAATCTTAATTTTGAAATTTAAGAAAAAAAGACATAATTGTCTATCACTTAATTATCAACAATCTATTTATGTTAATTTGCAAACATTTTATTTTTTAATTATTTTTTAATTCACTTATGAAAAAAAAAAACACATTAAATTCATAACACAATAAATTTTCAATTTTTTTTGACAAAATATAACTAGAAAATACTGAAAAATCTAATTATTATTTTTATGGCCCGAACGGCCGATATATTACATACAATGTATATATCACAAAATAAATGAGAGACTATCTAAATTATTATCACAATGTAATTTTTTTGTATTACATATTTTTTTATCGCCACAACATCGAGCGGGTATTTTACTAGTCACTATAAAGCATTTGGGTATAAAGTGTTGAAATTTAAACATAATAAAATTATTAAACTATATTATATAAAAATATATTATATTTAAAATAATGACAACAATCGTCAAACATTTTTTATCTATATCTATACTATCTATAAAGAATATGACCCATAAATCTTAATTTTGAAATTTAAGAAAAAAAGACATAATTGTGTCTCACTTAATTATCAACAATCTATTTATGTTAATTTGCAAACATTTTATTTTTTAATTATTTTTTAATTCACTTATGAAAAAAAAAACATATTAAATTCATAACACAATAAATTTTCAATTTTTTTTTGACAAAATATAACTAGAAAATACTGAAAAATCTAATTATTATTTTTATGGCCCGAACGGCCGATATATTACATACAATGTATATATCACAAAATAAATGAGAGACTATCTAAATTATTATCACAATGTAATTTTTTCGTATTACATATTTTTTTATCGCCGCAACATCGAGCGGATATTTTACGAGTACACTATAAAGCATTTGGGTATAAAGTGTTGAAATTTAAACATAATAAAATTATTAAACTACCTTTTTAACTAATTAATTATTATACTTATAATTTTGAAATATTTGAATTTTTTTTTTATATAAATTTAAAAAAATTAATTTTAGTGTGTGAAATTTCAAATAAGTGGAGTTGATCTTTAGATTTTCCAACTAATTGAATGTTTACAAACCAAAAATTTTAATCGTTTGTAAAATTATTTGTAACAAAATATGTACTATCAAATAAAATTATTCACCGAAATTTATTATCGAGGCCGCGTCGCGCGAGCGTTTTACTAGTTTAAATAATATATTGAAGTTGAAAGGTGAAAGTTATATTGAAAATGAAAAGTCTAAAATAAAAATAGTTAACGATAATATTATATACCTTCATCATTTTGATCTAATGATTTAAAATTAATCTTAAAATCGATCTTACGGTTCACATTTTGTTATATGTCTTTTAATTTACCTCTTTTAGTATATATAGCAGATTAATGATTACAGATTATAGATTTCCATATAGGTGTTCGAAGGTTGAGTCTGTTGGTCTAAGTGAGTCTCTTCCTTTCTCAGTTGTTTCAATTAATGCATAGAGGTGGAGTTTTTAAGTCACCTTCTTGGAGCTCTTTTCCTTTGTACTTTCCCTCTTTTTTAGGTTTTTTTAATGCATTGCCTGTCAAAAAAAAAAAAATTATAGATTTACATCATCTCATTATCTAATATATATAATTCATATTTATAGTTAAAATTATTGTTATTGTCCCACGAGTTTTTAAAATTTACGTACATAACAATATCACATATAATTTACAGTAAATCACATATGATTTTAGTATTATCACATGTGAGTTTAGTACTATCACATTTTATGTCAAATAACAAAGAAAAAAAATTCAATATTTTTCTAAATTTAAATAATTTATACGTTTTATAGTAATTATATTTTTATAAAAATTTTCTTATTGATGGTACTATCAAATGTGATTTTATCGTCAAAATTTCGATACTAAAAAAAAAGTCGAAAATATATATTGTTCTATTTAAAGATAAAAGAAAAAACGAGACAATCGCATTGTGTAATTTGTTTCGTCTAACAATTAACGGTTTATGAGATAATTTTATTTTAAAAAATAAATGGTAAGTGGATTTTTGTTTTAATTTTAGATATTGGATTAAAATGAGATAAATGATTAAGATTATGTCTATGAGACGATCAGAAGGTGTAATTTTTTCGTCTAACAATTAAAGATTTGTGAGATAATTTAATTTTAAAAAATAAATAATAATTGAGTTGTCGTTTTAATCTTAGTCGTTACATTAAAATAAGATAATGTCTTTATTTCTTAAAAAATTATCTCTTAATTAATTATTTCTCCAATTTTATAATACAAAATAAAATAATAACCAATATATTTTAGCAATAAAGGCTAAATGTAATGTATGTGCGGTGTGAAATACGAGATATGATATCATTCACAAACACACTAATTATTTTACAAAAGTATCAATAATTTTCAAAATCTTTATCTTTGTTGGATATCACATGTGATTTTATCGTTACAATTTTAATATCCACAAAAAAAAAGTCGTCGAAAAAATAACATAATTGCACTAGTTAAAGATAAAAACGAGAGAATCACAAGGTATAATTTGTTTTGTCTAACAATTAATGGTTTGTAAGATAATTTGATTTTAAAAAATAAATGATAAGTAAGATTTGATTTTAACGTTAGTCATATATTATATTAAAAAGAAATAAATGACTAAAATTATGTCTTTTATTTCTTAAAAAATTATGTCTCTTAATTGATTATTTCTTTAATTTTATACTATATGTTGGGTTATAACATAGACAATATCGTTTAACCATAAACAATATGCTTAACAAACAAGAAAAGTAATTTAAACGTTTAATGCGGAAGACATTAAGAGTTACTACGGAAGAACAAGTTAGGGCGGCTGTCCAACAGAGTTACTACGGCTGGTCAAGTTACTACGGCTGATCAAGTTGATACTGAAGAAGTCAAGTTGATACGGAAGACCAACTTGCCGTGCAAATATAATCTAAGTTATAGAATTATAATTAGATTATGTTTCCTTTTTGTTATTAGATATAGTTTCCTTATTCTAGATAACGATATGTTTAGATAAGGATAGTTGATGTTTCCTAGTTTATCTAGGTCGGCCTCAAGGTCTATATATAGATAGATCCTTGTATGATAGAAAACACGTTGTATTGAAACATTCATTAATACAATTGAGGCTTATAATTCGACTATATTCTGTTGTTCTTATTGTTATTCATATAACATTATATTGTTCGAAGAACTCGTTAATATTGAAGTGTTCATCCGCTGCTGAACTTCTTCAATAGATCACGATCTTAACGAAGGCAAACTTATTAGTTTACATTGACTAATACGATCCTGACAATTGGTATCAGAGCACAGGAGGTGCTTTAGATCCATTAATCCAACGAGTTTATAATCCTCATAAACAAAGAATCAATCATCATGACTGAAATTGCAATCGGCAAAGTTCCTGTTCTAAACAGCAACGAATTCGACTTATGGAAGTTACGCATCAAGCAACACATTCTGCTCTCCGACTATACAGTTTGGGACGTGATCATCAACGACAACAAACGTCCTACTCCCCATGGAGCTGATGGCGAACCCGGAGTTCTCCCTCGACAACCAGTGTCTGATCTTGAAAGAAGAGAAAAACAAACTGAAATCAAGGCTCTTAGCATTCTTCTAATTGCAATTCCCAACGAATATCAATCGCAATTTGAAGAATATCAAGATGCAAAATCGCTATGGGAAGCTTTGGAGAAAAGATTCAGCGGAACAAAGAATACAAAGAAGAACAAGAAAGCACTTCTTAAACAGGAGTATGAAAACTTCAACTCCCTGAATGGCGAACGCATGACACAGACGTTTGATCGATACAAAAAGCTTACCGGAGAGATGATCAGCGCAGGCATTAAGTACGACAAAGATGATCTCAATAGAAAGTTCATAAGAGCTCTAGGAAAGGAATGGAAAGTATACACCGTTTCCTACAGACAAGGAGACACCCTAGAGGAACTGGAATTGGATGATCTTTACAACGACTTAAGAGTCTTTGAGGCAGAAGTGGAAGCAGAAAAGGCTGACAATAGCAGCCCCAGTACTACCAATGTTAATACTGCACTTGCTACAACATCTGGAGGACCAAAACATGAAATCAGTGAAGAGATTTCATTCGATGCTTTTATATCTAAATGCTCAAGTCTCACATGTGAAGATGTAAAACAGATGCATCAGGATGACTGTGATGAAATCGACCTAAAGTGGCAATCTGCTATGCTGGCATTACGAGCACGAAGATTTGTAAACAGAACAGGAAGGAGATTCAATCCACGAAACAACGAAAGAATCACTTTCGACAAAAGCAAGGTAAAGTGCTACGAATGTAACGAATTAGGTCACTTTGCTAGGGAATGTCCAAACAAGTCAAGAACCAACAATCCACGATCCACTCAAGATACAAATCAGAGTGCACTTATGTCGCAAGACATCTTTGGATATGATTGGAGTGACTTAGCTGAAGAAACAAGTCAAAATAGGGCACTAATTTCTGAAGAACAAAATACTGTTCACGTAGAAAATATTACTACTGTTCACCATGCATGCATAGCAGTAGTAATGGATGATGCGGACATTGTTTCTATGGAAGAAGTAGTTCCTACGGAGGAATCAGTTTCTACGGACCTCGTGTATACTGATCTAGGAATTCCTGAAATCGGCAACAACGTTCTTGGATACGACTGGAATGATGATGATCAAGGAGCACCTCAAGAAGATGCTCTAATGGCTATTGATTCATCCTCACAAACTCATGACAATCCATCTCTCATGGCCGAGGTAAATTCTAAACTTTGTACTCCTGAATGTAGAGATATAATTGTTAGATACAAAAATCATAATCAATTGATGAGTGACTCAATCAAGATCTTGGAAGAACAAAGACAGTCAGCTCATAGGGTAATTGATAACTTAGAAAATCAAATCAAGTCACACAAAATTAATGAACAAAGTTATCAAGAAAAGATTAATTTAATTGAATGGCAAAAAGAGGACTTACTTCTTAAACTCAAGATGGCTAGGGACGAAATCAAACGACTAGAACAAGAACATGAAAAAGTTGAGTTAGATGTAGGGAAATTAGAATTTGCTTCAAAATCAGTAAATGACCTATGTCAAAAACAAATACATGGCAAGGTAAAAGCTGGTTTAGGTTACAAAGAAGTTGCCCCTCCATTTAACCAAAACTATATCCCTCCATCCTTAGATGAACCTAGGATTCCCATCTCTCATACACCTCCAAAAGAATAATTCAATGTTGATCCAATCAACTATGATGAAGTTCTAATTGAGGACTTAGTTGACGAAAGTAAGATCCATATTGTGAAAAACAAGGATATTCCATTGGAAAATCACTTACTCACAATAGAAGGCATAACTCTACCTTCTCCACAAAGTCTAGTGTCTATGCCACCTTCTGACCCCATTAAAATTGTCAAAACACCCACTAAAGGTAAGAACAAGATAGTCCCCAAGGAAAACCATAAGACTTGGAAACACATAGGTAAAAGAGGAAACCAAAGAAATATGAACCAAGTAAAAACTCAAAAGGGTCAAATTGTCAAAAGTTCTGGGAAGGGATGTTTTATTTGTGGTAAATTGAATCACTATGCAAAAATCTGTTATCACAATCCTCAAAATCAAGTGCAAGTGAGTCAAAAACCACATCATGGGGTGGGATACACAGGAAGGGTTGCCCATAAAAATAACTTTGTCAAACAAGTCCCTTCAGGAAATCAAAGTGTTAACAAAAGAAACGTAATTTCTAACAAGATGAATAGAGTTCCTACTGTCAGACAAAAATTTGTTTCTACTGCTAAGGTTAATACGGCCAAACATAATGGTGTTAATACTGGCCGTATTAATACTGTGAAAAATAACCGTGTTAATACTGCTCGTGTTAATACTGCCAAAAGTAACTTCGTTACTAAGGCTACTATTAACACTAAGAAACAAAGGCATGTCAAACTAGTACCTGTTCCTATTGTTAAATCAAAAATTATTAACACTAAAACTGTTCAAACAGCAAAATCTTTCAAACAAGTGTGGCAACCAAAGATCCAAGTAACTCAACCACCTATCCCCATTGATTTCTCAAAACTAGTACAAAGGAAGGTGAGTTACTTTGATGAAATGGGCAAACCCAAGTCCACTTTGGCTTGGGTTCCCACCAGAAACTAATCTCTATCGTTTATGTGCAGGTTCAGCCAACAAAAGAAAGTGAGAACAGTTGGCATGTAGATAGTGGTTGTTCCAGGCACATGACAGGCAACATGTCATGTCTTCAGGACTTTGAAAAGTTCAATGGAGGATATGTTGCTTTTGGAGGCAGTCCAAAAGGAGGAAAGATTACTGGAAAATGAACAATAAGCAATGGTACACTACACTTCAAAGACGTGTACTATGTGCAACAGCTTCAATATAATTTGTTGAGTGTCTTTCAAGTCTGTGATGAGAAACACACACCGATCTTCACTGCTACAGAATGCATTATAATGAAGCCTGGGTATGTCATAGATGAAAGTAAGATCTTACTCAGAACACCAAGGAGAGACAATGTCTATTGTCTAGACATGTCAAAGGTTCAAATCAATTCACCTGAAGCATGCTTGCTCTCAAAAGCTACTTTAGATGAATCCACTTTATGGCATAGGAGGATGTGCCACATGAACCTGAAGAACATCAATAAACTAGTCAAATCTAGTTTGGTTAGAGGTCTTCCAAACAAGCAGTTCAACCTTGAAGACAACTGCTTAGCATGCTTGAAGGGCAAGCAACACAAGTCTTCAAAAGACAAAGGAGATTAACTCTAACACCACTCCTTTACATTTACTCCACATGGATCTCTTTGGTCCTACTAATGTAAAGAGTATAGCAAAGAAGTCATATTGCCTTGTCATCACTGATGACTTTTCAAGATATACATGGGTATACTTTCTTGGTACCAAGGATGAAACAAGTCAACTTCTCATCACTTTTATCACCAAGATTGAACTTCAACTCAACCTGAAGATCAAGAAAATTCGATGTGACAATGGCACGGAATTCAAGAACCAAGTAATGAATGACTTCTGTGACAAGAAAGGAATAGAAAGACAATTCAGTGCTGCTAGGACTCCCCAACAAAATGGAGTTGCTGAAAGACGAAATAGGACATTAATTGAAGCAGCCAGAAGCATGTTGGCTGATTCCAATCTTCCCATCTTTTTCTGGGCAGAAGCAGTTAACACTGCCTGCTATGTTCAGAATAGGGTTCTTCTAGTCAAGGCACACAACAAAACTTCATATGAGCTCCTCCACAAGAAACAACCTTTGATCAGTTTCCTACGCGCATTCGGATGCCCATGCACAATCTTAAACTCCAAAGACTACCTTGGTAAGTTTGAAAGCAAAGATGATGAAGGTACATTCGTTGGGTACTTATCTCAAAGTAAGGCATATCGAGTTTACAATCACAAATCGAAGATTATAGAGGAAAGCTCAAATGTAACCTTCAATGAACACACTTACACCAAGAAGGGAAATGGACCAGACTGGGTTTTTGATTTGGATGCCTTGACCAAATCACTAAACTCTAACTTTGAGTTTCAAACCAATTCAGTTAATACGGAGAAAGTTCCTACGTTAAACTTTATTCCTGCTGCCACACTTACTACGGAGCGAGTTGCTACGGCTCCCATCACAGGTACTGCTCGATTGTATGTGATGGAATACATCAATCTTCCAGTCTCTTTGGAAGATCCAATCAATAATTGATCCCATCACCCCAGAGGAACCAGATTCTTCCCATCACGAGGAAGCATCTACAAAGGAGGACGAAGCAGTATCACCACACTCACCAATTGCTACGGATAATACAACACGCCCTAATGGTGTTCCACGCCTCATACAGGAGGATGACAATGGAGTTGAACAAATTGTTACTGAATATTTTGAGCCTTACACTACTGATATACCTACTTCAGTCACTACTCCTTCATTCACTACTTCTCCATTCACTACTCCTCCATTTACTGCCCATTATCCTAGCAATGAGATGCTCGATTTGAAGATACAAACTTGGGCATTGAACTAAGACTTGAGAAGATCCCATCTTCTCGTGTTGCCAAGAAACCATCCACCTTCTCAAATAATTGGTGAACTTGACTTCTCCATAGCAACTAGAAGTCAAACCAAGTCCAAAACGGATCCTCAGACTGCTCTTATCAACACATGGCTATTG